>CM037853.1:21469673-21514823 GCA_021234595.1 Delia radicum | reverse complement strand
TAGCTTGCTTGTCTATCAGGTAGTGGGTTCGCTTCCCACCAGAGGCTCTAGTCAGACGTCACTATCAGTGCCAATAGTCTTCGTCGCTCTAGTGCTTGGTTTGGAGTATAAGTATAATAATTAATTATATGATTAATATGTAAATAAATAAATATTTACAGCCAAATATATATACACTCAAATAAAAAAAGTTAGTAAAGTCAGCAAAATTTGAGTCAGGTGGGTGCTTGCAAAAAAATTGCTAATGTCAGCAAAATATTTTGCTGAAAATCAGCGAGTTTTGCTAACACTTAGTAGATTAGAAATTAAAAAACCTTGCTGAAAATTAATAAAATTTTTGCTGAATGTTAGTAGACTGAAAGAACTGAAAAAATTTGTAGAAAAATTATGCTTTAGTTAATTTATTTGCTGAAAATCCTAAAACATATTTTTGTGATTCTTTTTAAAATAATTTACAATACGTTACAAAATAAAAAATGTTCATACTCCCACATTGATGATATGAATTAATGTAATATCTAAAAACATAGAAATAATTTTATATAACATAAATAAAATTATCTTTGACTACTTATATCAATTATTGTCTAAATGATGCTATCTTTTAAAGGAACGCAAATGCCGCAGAGAGTTATAGAAACGAAACAAAAAAATAACAAAATTACATATTGCAATAAGAAAATTAAACAGGAAAATCTACCTAAGATGTATGTCTTTGTCTTTCGCTTTAGGGTGTCTACCTATTGCATTATTTGCTTGCAATTTGACCACACAAGACTATTTATATATATAAACATTTAGTTTACAAATACATGTTTAATCTTTATTAAATTAAATATTTTATTTTGTCTTTTATATAATTAATAGACAATTACTTTCACAAGCGGTGACTACGCAAAATTTTGATCCACAATTTTGTTTTATGTATGAAAAATAGATACAAAAATTTTCCATGGTTGATTTTTTTATATTATGTCTACTAGAGTTGTACTTTTTAGTATAATTTTCCTCGTCGCTACTACATCTTTCATCTTATATCTTTCAGTCTGGTTGTTGATGTGCTAATCAACACAATTTTTCTAGCAAAATAAATTAGTAAAATATTTGTAAAACATTAGTTCAAAACAGTTAAGTGCTGAATAAGTATAACTAAAATTTAGTTTAAAACATTAATTTAGAGCAAAAATTTGCTGAAAAATAGTATACCTGATTTACGAGATGTTTTACTAACTTTTCTGCTAACTTATTTTTTTGAGTGTATGTTTGCCAGTAGACTTTTTTCACTTTTTCAAACATATATATTTTTACAGGCAAACATCATTATATTTGCAAGCAAACATGTTATATTAGAAACATAGGAAACGGCAATTATATATCAGCGCCCTCATATCCAAAATTAATCAAAATCTGAAAAGAGTCATTCTGGTTATTTTCTAGTGTGTAATTCTTGGTCAAAAGTGAAAACATTAATCCTACCAAGTGGAAATTTTTTATAGCAATTTAATGGCTCTTGTTTTCATAATATATTTACGTTTTATGGGTCTTTTTTGTTCCCAGCCCACTAAGGGTTAAATATTTTTAAATAAAAGTAAAGATAATTATAGTAATATTTTTGAAAATTATGTAAACTTTGATAAAAATTATACAAATTTTGTTAAACTTTAAACAAAATAATTAATTCTTATAAAATGTCCTGGCTTCTTTCCAGGACATTTTATAAGAAACAAAAGGAATTCAATTTTTTCAATTTTTTCAATTTTTTTTAATTGCAACTATAATATTAAGCAAATAGCAATCGAAGTCTGCAAAATTGGGCATTAAAAAAATCTTTAAAATAATTTAAGAAAACAAGTTTTACATTTTTATCAAATTTTTGCGTAATTTTCTATTAAGGGCTTAAGTGGGTTAAGTGGTTAATGGATGAAACAGAATTCCATATATGAATAATGTAAGGAATAAATGAAATAAAAATTTAAGTTTTTCAAAATTTCGAATTTTGAGAATTTTAATAAAAAATCCAATTTTTTTTAAAAAAGCGCCATTTTCAACCAATATTCAATATTAACGTTTTCAAAAAAAAAAAAATCGATTTCTTTCATTTGGAACTATTTGCAATAAATAAAACATTTGGAACTATTTGCAATAAAACTGTAGGGGGGTTGTTATGACAAATATATTTTTATGGGACACCCTACTGCTCTCCGCTTGCAAGCAGTTGTAAACCAGCATTGTAGTTGGCATTATTATAAAAAATCATCCCCTAGCTTTGTTTAAGCTAATCAACCTTATGATTAAATTACTGATTATTCTGCAAATGTCTCATACTTAACAATGCACGACTAGAATCCCCCCTTTGCTGCGGGCCTTCGATTCTGCCAAGTCTCAGAAAATTATTAGAAATACAAAAAAAAAAACCGAGCCTAAATTGAATGGAACCATATTGCACTGCAATTGCAATTCATACACAAACGCACTTTCATGACAGTTTCAACTACTACTGCAACTTGCGATATGTGTATTTGCAGGCTTGCCAGATACTTTTTTTCGTTATCCCCAAAAAATCAAAAGATATCACCAAGAAATCCCAAAATAAAATATAAATTAACAAAGTACCAGGGTTGATTTTTTTTAATTTAATTTGCCCAAATTAATCAGTATTGCCATACACTTTTTGTCTATATTACAAAAATAATTCAAAATATATCCCCGAATTCAAATAGTTAAGTCAGAGCTTAAATATTTATTACACACAGAAAAATAAAGTCCCAACCGAATTGAAAATTGTATTTTGGTAACAACAACCAAAAAATTCGGTTAGTACAACCTTATTGGAATGTGATTTCTTTACATTTTTGGTGTGGGCAACTAAAATTCTGTTGTATTAGACAAATTTTGTTGTGAAAACCAATATTAGTTGTACCAACCGATTTTAGTCGTAGTAACCAAAATTTAGGTGGCAAATGGAACAATTTTTCATTGTGTGTAAGTGAGATCAAATTTGCGTTACATGTAAAATTAGCGTTTTGGTGTTATAAAAAGATGACTACAAACTAGTTTTCAAAAACAGTCGAATTTTGAATTATTTTTTTCTATACCTTTTCTTAATTCTCGACTTTTATAACTTTACTTACTTCTAACCAAACCTCCACTAATTAAATGGACTTTTCAATTTAAAATATCCAGGGCTGCAGATATTTTCAGATTAGTAGAATTTTATTTTTGCTTATTAAAATCTTTAAATTATACCCCCGTATTCATACAAATATTTAAAATGCATTTCAATTACATTTAAGTATGCATAAATGAATATTAATTTTTACACAAGGTTTAAAATAGGTATTTTAAGCTAATATTCGTTTATGAATACAGTTTTAGGGCTTAAAATGTGTATTAACTAAAATGTATTTGAAATCTGAATTCAGATTTGTTATGAATACAGGCGTAAGTGTTTTCACTACAATTAATATGATGTTTAATTGATGGGTAAAAAGCCCAGCAGACACTTTATTGAAAATTGTTCTGGGTCCTTTTTTAGGAGTCGTACACGAGTCTTCATAAAGGCAACCAAATTTTAGGGAAGTTATTTTAAAAAAAAAAGTGACTCAGAAAAGTAAACATATTTGAACATTTTGTTAACAATTAAATAAGGCTTATAAAATATAAATTTTTAAGACTAAAATATATATTTTTTTTAATTTTTGAGTCAAGATGAACAATCTTTATAAAAAAATTGTAACCTTTAGTTAATTCTATAGTTAATGTTAGCACACTTTTAATTAATTTTGTGTTCGTTTACTGGCTGGGCAAAATTTCAAAATTGCGCCCATTTTAAAAGTCATATGACATCTGTTTTCATCCAAGCAATTTTATATCAGGGATTTTTTATAAAAAGTTTTTAAGAAAATTTTTAATTTGTTACTTAATTTATTTTATTAAATCTAAATCCACAAAAACAAATCCCAAAAAAAAATCCACAAATTGTTTTTTAAGTCCCCTATAAAATCCATGTCTTGAAATGAAAATTTTTGTACCAAGACCAACAAAAAATTCACAAATTTGGGGACAAAGCCCAAGTCTGGCAAGCCTTGTTGTTTGTGCCTTAATACTGTTGTTTTTCTGTTTTAGTGTTGTGTAAATATCATGGTAATGACTTTTTGTGTTTACCTTCAAATTGGCGGCAAACATAGAAAAATACTCGGAGTATAGTCACTGAACGCACATTTGACTGTACATGAACTTACAAGGGGAACCTCCCAATGGGTTCTCTCCGATCTTAATGAAATTTGGATAAGCGATAAAGAAAAATAGAAAATAAGGGATACGTACGACTTAGAAGGTGGGAACAATTTAAAAAAAAACTAAAAATTGGAAACCAATATTGCCTATATAGTGTGTTAGGATTGCCGTTTATTTTAAATATTTAAAAAAATAGGATAAAAAGCTCTTTGGAAAAAGTCGCATAAAAGCCGAACAATTACGAATGCGGAAAAGATCAGACACCACCTCGATTAAATTAAATAGGCATTTGCTTAATCCAGATTTCATTAAGAGCGGAGAGAACCCACCGGGAGACTCCCTTTGTTAGACAAAAAAAACGCAAAATCCAATTCTACATATTTAGTTTTTGATGCTGACGTTTGTTTTTTTTTCTAACGATTATTAAATTGTGGGTTTCATTGTTCAGTGATTAGAATGATCCATATGGATGGTACCTAAAACTTTTAAAAATGCAAAAATATATAACAAAGTTATACAAAAAATGTAAGAACAAAGTTAAACAAACATCTTTTGCGAATCGAAAAAATTGCAACAAAATGGCATTGATTTGTTAATGCATATTTTGTGGATAAATGCATATTTTGTTTTAAATGCATATTTTTATGTACAATAATAAAAAGATCTCAACCGTTAAGTAAAGTTTGAATTTAAATGGCGAATACTACCGCTAGGGGCGGCAATAAGTGCACAAAAACTTCCGAAGAAGCTTATTGAGACACCATTACATTTTTCTAACACATATCATCATAAAATTCCCTGGAGATCGATGAGTAGTATAAATGGGTTAATTATCCACCATTCTAAATTTATTTCATTGGACATCGTGACTCTATATTAATATAATCTCTGGTGATTGTGTGACAAGATTTTGTAGTTAGTTACTTACACTCACAAAAACTTTTCCATAAAATTTCAACAGTTATTTAAAAAGTTAATCAGTAAGGTTGTTTCAATGGAATAATCATTTAAATTAACAAAGAAATATATTTATTAACTTTCTGTCTGTTATTCAATAAACAAAAAAAAACGAGGCTTTCGGTTAATATTTAAAATATTCTGTTAAAATGTTCTACTTAAAACAGAAAGTATTAAAATAAACGTAAATAATCTATTGTTTTTGCCGATTTGGTCAATTGCATTTTTCAACAGTTGGAAATAACTAAAATTACAATTGTTTTAAAACGAAAAGTAAGTAGTCATTTTTTTTTAACTGACTTGCAATCAATTTAATGTGTATATTCAGTAGTCTTTACGGGAAAAAATATTGTGTGTGTAACATTATGATTTGTTTAGAAATTTTTGAAAAATTGTTCTTGTAATAACACACTGTGGACATCATGCGTAAGTTTTTACCAAAATAGAATGTTCCTTACATTCTATTTTTGGTAAGATTTTAAAAGTTTAAAGTTTTAAAAGTAATTTGAGCTAGATAATTTCAAAGAAATTCGGAAATTGCGCTAGACGTGGGAATCGATGACATAATGTATCGATTTAATCATTTTATTTTATAAAATAAATAAAACACTTAATAATTTTAATTTACTTAAACAATTGACCCACTAATATATTTTAGTAAAATGTTGTGTTTTGTTTTAGTCTTATATTTTAGTTGTTAAGTTTAATGTTTGTTTGTGGCAACCAACAACTAAGCAGCAACAACAACTGCAAACAACAACTGCAACAACAACAACTGCAACAACATTAGTTTTAACTGCAGCAATTGGCATGTAATGCCTACCCAGAGTATGTCAATCAAGCAAGCAGGTTTTTCCATTAATATTTATGACCAAAAATTGTTGTAATTAAATACATTTAATCCTAGATTGTTGTTGGTTGTTGTTTGGTGTTTTGGTTCTTCAAGTAGGCCTAAATTGTTTATTCATGTTCAATTTTGTGAATGCATGCAATTTGTTAAAAAAAAATCACAATTTTAGTCAATCATTAGAATTTGCGATGTGGTTGTAGTTGTTGTTGTTCTTAATGGTATATCCGGTTCATATTGAAGGTCTTGCGTCTCAAAATTTACAATTGAATGTTACTCATACGCATTGGTGTGTAATTTTACATGCAAAATGGTTTTAAACTGCATAAGAGTATATGATTAATATTGAATGTTTAACCTTGAATATTTAATTCTTAAGATTTGTTTCTAAAAAAAACAGACTGATTTTTAAAAATGCATTAAATATTGGTTTATTACGAAGAATGGTAAATAATTAATTTAAATCTATAGTTTTTAAATATAATTGGTATAATTGGAAGTGGTATTATTGTAACCTTGAATGTGGACATCAAAATTAAACTTTTTAGCTAAAGAAATTAAAATCGTAAATTGCTCTTAAAATTTTAAGATAATATATTAAAAAACTTCTGATCAAAAATGCGTTAAATCGATGAAATCGAATGAAGCTTTTAATTATTTTAATGCATGTTTTTATGAAATTGTATGAAAAATATAATATTATTTATTAAAAGTTTCATACAGTCGATGAAGAAGTTTCAATAATGAAAAGCTTCATTAGTATTTGAAGTTTTTCATTAATTGAAGATAGTTTTCGTTTATTTTGTGATAAGTTTCATTGATCTACTAAAATTTTTCAGTATTTTTCGTCCAACGAATTTCTCTCTGTGTAGCACTCAAACAGTTCCTGTTAATAAGATAAATACGGGAAAAATTAGCATCAATTATTGGAAGTCCAGAATAAACTAAAATCGAGTTTCAATTGAAACATTTGTTAATTCAATTAAAATCTTAATTGAATTTTGTACACTCAAATAAAACAGTTAGTAAAGTCAGCAAAAAAATTTGCTGAGTCAGAAAAATTTTAGTCAGGAGGGTGCTTGCAAAAAAATTGCTAATGGCAACAAAATTAGTAGGTTCAGCAAAGTTTTGCTAAAACTTAGTAGATTCAAAATTAAAAAAACCCTTGCTAAAAATAATAAAAATTTTGCTGAATATTAGTAGACTGAAAAAAACTCAAAAAATTTGAAGAAAAAATTATACTTTAGTTAATTTATTTGCTGAAAATCATAAAACATATTTTTGTGATTCTGTTTAAAATAATTTACAATACGTTACAAAATATAAAAATGTTCATGCTCCCAAATTGACGATATGAATTAATGTAATATCTAAAAACAATAGAAATAATTATATATAACATAAACGAAATTATCTTTGAACTACTTACATCAATTATTGTCTAAATGATAATAAAATTATAGAAACGAAACGGAAAACTAACAAAATAACATATACAACCCTTTTTTGCAATAAGAAAAAGGAAACAGAAAAATCTACCTAAGATGGTATGTCTTTGTCTTTGGATTTAGTCTGTCTACTTATTTCATATTTGTTTGCAATTTGACCACACAAGATTATTAATATATATAAACATTTATTTTACAAATACACATTTAATCTTTATTAAATTTAAATATTTTATTTTGTCTTTTATTTAATTAATAGATTAATAGATAAAGTTGTTTTAATCCACAATTTTGTTTTATGTATGAAAAACAGATACAAAATCTTCCATGGTTGTTTTTTTTTTATATTATGTCTTACTAGAGCTGTACTTTTTAGTATCATTTTCCTTGTAACTACTACATCTAGACATGCCGCGACATCTAATTTATTCTGCGTATATCTTTCAGTCTGGTTGTCGTTCACACTATTGATGTGTTAATCAATGCAATTTTTTTTGCAAAATAAATTAGTAAAACATTAGTAAAATATTAGTAAGACATTAGTTCAAAACAGTTAAGTGCTGAATAAGTGTAAATAAAATTTTAGTTTAAAACATAATTCTAGCAAAAAATTTTCTGAAAAATAGTATACCTGATTTACAAGATGTTTTACTAACTTTTCTACAAACTTATTTTTTTGAGTGTACTATTATAGAAATTTCAGTGAATTCAAGTAAGATTTTGATCATATTTATTTAAATTTTAATTGAATATTGTTTTTAATTTCGAACGAATTTTTATTAAATACTATTAAAACTTAAGTTAAAATTGCAAAAAATTAAAATTTAAAAAATATGGAAAAGTCACAAAAATTCAAAAATTCTCAAGTTTTAAAATTAAAAAAAAAATCACCAAAATTTTAAAACAAATTGTTATAATTTAAAATTTTTTTTCGAATTTAAACAAATTATAAAAAACGCCAAAGTTGAAAAAAACAAAATAAAATATAATCACCATAAATTGAAAGAAACAAATTTTACATATTAAAAAAAAAAATCGCTAAAATAAAAAAACATTATAATTGGATAAAAAAAATTTAAAATTAAAAAAAATTCTAATATTGGAAAAAATAGCTAAAATTTCAACAAATTAAATTTTAAACAACCACACCAGGGTGGGGCGATTAATATGGAAGGAAAAAATCTTAATGGGCGCTTCGCGTTTCTGATTCTTGGGATTGTGCTGAGCAAAAAAGTTCACTTGACCATACGTTTACGGTGAAAATCGAGCTTCCAGATTTTGACTTTTTAGCCGTATTTTGTGAAAGTAACAATGTGTGGGATGGACATATCTCAGGAAGTAGGAGGAGCTTATCCAAGATTATGGTATCAATCTCTTCTTTGGAAGATTCTCTAGCAGATTAATGCATCAATCACATTTGTGGTGGGGTTTAAGGGGTTAATTTTTAATTTCAAAATAGGGCTTTTTTGCCGTAAAGTCAAAATCTGGAAGCTGGATTTTCACCGCAGACGTATGGTCTAGTGGACTTTTTTGCTCAGTACAATCCCAAGAATCAGAAACGCGAAGCGCCCATTAAGATGTTCATAATCGCCCCCACCCTTATCCACACACAGACAAATAAAGTGGCATCCGAATTGAAAGTGCATTTTAATGGTAACAACTTATAAGTTCAGTTACTGTTACGATATTTCCATTCAATTTCTGAATACTTTGGGTGTTTGCAAACTAAAATTTAGTTGAAATAACCGAACTTTGGTATAAAAACTAATGTTAAGTTGTACCAGCCGAATGAAATTCGTAATAACCGAATGTGAGTCGTAGTAACCAAATTTCAGTTGGCAAATAGCAAAAGTTTTCTCTTTGTGCATATCTCCAATACATTTTTATTTTTTGCAATATTTTTTTAATTTTGCTGATTTTTTTTATAATTTTAGCTATTTCTTTCAATTGAAGCAATTTTTTAAAATTTGGAGCTATTGTTTAATTTTGCTCTTATTTTAATTCTGGGGTTTTTTTTTTATTTTTCAAAATTTCAGAAATTATTTAAATTTGATTGATTTTTTCATTTTAACCCTTTCACACCATTGTACACTACAGTGTACACAGTTTTCAAAAAAAAAAAAAAAAATATGATAACGCAGTAAAACTTAATATTTTTGTTTAAATATGTTCATTTGGATATTGGCCATTGCCCTCATATGCATAAACTGTTCATCAGGGCAATATAGTCCCGATATTGTTAACAAAATCCTATTTTTCCAATCAGCCTTTATCTACGAAAAAAGGAGATATTTGGTGTATCTCCTAAACTAACAAAGCTAGAATCACGTAGCTCCATTTAAACAAAGAATTTTCAAAAATTCGATTTTCGCACCCATTTTTTGGTTGTTAGGAGGGGGAGGGAGCATACATGCAAACATTTTTCTTTCTAATTTGAGGACCCTAACAAGAATCCAAAAAGATGTTGGAAGTTTTTAAATGAAGCACTTGGAAGATCAACGAGCAGAATTATTAATGTTAAGGATTCCTACGGTGAACTAATTATTGATGATTTTCAAAAAGCTGAAGTTTTTAACGAATATTTTCTGAAATCTGCAAATGATTTAAAGGTACAAATTGAAGACCTGTCTACTGACTGTTTTACCTATTTAAGAACTATAGGACAACTCAATATAAGATTTCATCTTGATTGTGCAACAACGGATGATATTAAAAATTCAATATTAAATTTTAAGAAAAATAAAAGTGGTGGCCATGATAATATAGTGCCGAAGATACTTTTAAATAATATAAATGATTTCACACCATATTTGGTTAATATATTTAACTAGCTGACCCGGCAGACGTTGTCCTGCCTAAAATTGTATTTAAGGCTAATGACTTTTCAACAAATAGCATATTATTATCAAAACAGCTCACACAAAGTTTGAAGACTCCCGCTGTAATAGTACTACTGATTGCAATTATAAATTTTTACTTCGTATGGGAGGTGCCACGCCCATTGCTTGGATCCCGCCCATTTTTTGCAAAACTATGCATATTATTATCAAAACAGCTCACACAAAGTTTGAAGACTCCCGCTGTAATAGTACTTCAGATATGCAATTATAAATTGTCGTTAGTTATAAGTAGTCGTTAGTTCAACAATTTGCCTCCAAATTTTAAAAATACAGACAGAATTTCAATTAAAAAAAAAAAAACGCTAAAGATTATTTATCTTAACATATAGAATATATCTTATTATAGCGATTTTAAATGTTAAATTAATATATAAAGGGTCCGCCATCTAACGTTTTTTTTTCAACTAGTGCTTATTTCGTGAATGGTAACACTTAGCTCATGTCTGATTTGACCGATAATTAGTCTTATCCTTCCGCTGAACGAATATGGTCTGTATGTTAGTTATCTTGTGAAAAAAGTGAAAGAAACTGGCATCCTCATCGATAAACCAAAGCGTTGAAAAGCCAAAAACAGTGCGTACACCCGAGAATATTGCTGCTGTGGCAGAAAGTGTGCGTGAAGCGCCATCAACATCAATTCACCGTCGTTCTCAACAATTGAACATTTCGGAGACATCATTGAAACGAATTTTGCGTAAAGACCTTGGTATGACGCCATACAAAGTCCAATTGGTTCAGGAGTTCAAAAAAAAAAGTTATTTGGTGGACCCTTTAGTAAAGATATAAACATATATTATTATTTTTTTTTTATTTATTTTTTTAATTAGTTTAAATAATATACACATCTTATGTTTGTAATATTTGTATTGCCAACTCCCCTCTACAATGTCTTTAAGGCGCAGAGGCAACAAAATTATAATGAATTATTTACTTCAAATGAATAAAGACCTAATAAATTTAAAAAAAAAATAAATAAAAAAAAAAAAATATATCCACGAAACAATAAGCCGGTAGTGAAAGGCGGTACTGCTTTAATTTAATTATTATTTTTATTTTTGGCAGGCCACTCTAGTCTACATTTTATTCTTATTAGATATAATATCTGTAACAATAGCGCAAAAGCTACTAAGAAAAACCCTTACATGAAAGATTTTTTTTGATAAATATTAGTAAGATAAGAACAGCAAAAATAAAACTGTTAATTTTACAAAAATTTTAGTTATATTCGGGTTGAATTTTAGTTTATTAAAAATAACAATGTACTCACAAGGGAACTCGAAGATTTTAATGAACTTTTTATACGTTTGTAAAGGAACAAAAAAAAAGACACTTATATTTTTAAGTGTTAAAAGGTAGGATAAAAAATTAATTTGTTTTGTATGGAAACATGTCTTTAATTAACAAAAACTAGATTTATTTGTACGCCGGGTTAAAGTACTCAAGAAATCAAAAATGTTGATATCCCTATTGCCTATATATTTGACCCAGAGTAGCCACATGTTTGATTTATTTCAAGGTATCATCGGGAAAAGTCGCATAAAAACCGAACGTTTTCGAATATGCAAAAAACTCAGACACTCCCTCGATAGCCATTGCTATGCATTATTTTTAGCATAATACAGATAACATTCCTTAATAAAACGCCAGATTCAATGTTACACAAAATACATTTTTTTGGAAAACAAAAATACTTAATAAACTTAGTTAATACAGAAGTCTTTGGGCATAATGTGTACACCAGTGAATGTGTCTTCAAAAAACCTTTCGTTTGATATCAAATTTGTTTTTAGTTACTTTTTATAAAAAGCAATAAACCAAAAAAAAATCGTAAAATTGGGTAATTTTTGAACCAACTTAGTGATTCCAATAAACATGAAACACGGGTATGTTAAATTGTTTTTCTTTCCAACATAACCGCAGCTCATTAAGATTTTGCGGTCCAGGTTGAGATACTTCACTTGTCAGCTAAAAACAGCAAACACTTTTGCTAAATATTTGTAAACAAAACACAGCAAACCAAAACTGTAATTTGTACAAAATTTTTCTTAAATCTATCTTAAATTTAGTTGAATGCATTTACGTAACAGCATATGTTGAGAAAATCAACAAAAATGTTTGCTTCTTCTCATTTCAAACAAGCTTAAGATCATTTATTTATTTATTATAATTATTTATTTCCAATATTTCGTCTCCACATTGGGTGACTTCTTCAGGGAACAATTATTACAATTTGATTGAAAATAAATAATTATAACTAATAAAAATATAATGGAAATAAATAATTATAATTAATAAATAAATGATCTTAAGCTCGTTTAAAATAAGAAGAATTAAATAAAAGAAGATCAAAGAAAACTTAACATTTTTAAAAAAATGTTTGCTAAAAAATTGTTGACTGGTGATTTCAGAGAGGCAGATTTTTATTCGATTGATTTTTTTGTCTGCTAATATTTAGCAAATGTTATAGCTGATTTTAACTAATTAATAAGTTACTTTCAACTGTCTTAAATTTAGCTAACATTTTTTTGTAGATTCAACAGATTTATTTTTGCTATTTTTATCGTACTAATATTTAGCACAAAAAACTTGAACTAACTTTTAGTTCTACAAATTTTTTTCTGTTAGTGTAATATTATTAAAAAAAAATTCACACAAAACTGATCGACTGGTTGGTAATATTATATTTTATTATTTTATTTTTTTGCTAATAAATTGTAATTTTATTAAAATTGCCTGTAATTAATACACTCATCCTATCACCGCTAGTGAAATAAAGAAAAAAAACTGTCAAGTAAAAGTGAATTTATTTAATCATATTGGTAGTCAAAGAAACTATTATATTATACCAATACAACTTGTCTTCACATATCAGTCTACTACATACTGCCGAGACAGCCCACAAACAAATAAAAAAAAATCTGTCTAACGTCTTAAAAATGTTGCCTGCTGACTTGACTCCTGGCTTATCAAATATACTTTTCAATTGAAAACCTGCTGTTAACCCATTTTAAACCACTCATCGATTCCGTGGGAATTTGTTGACGAAATTTTGTAGAAAGTTGTAATATTGTCTTAATAAGATTTTTCTGAAGTTTTTGTACACTTGTTGCGCGGTGGCATTCGCAGTTGAAACTCAAATTTTGACGCTTTGTTTGTACTGCACGGGTTAAGATTTTTTTCAAGTTATAATTTTTATTTATTGGCAAAGCAAATATCTATCTCACAATTTGGTTTATCGGATTTTTATGATTTTTGAGAACTTTTTAAAATATTGGCGTTTGTAGTCATTTCGTCAAACCTCTAATATGGCAACACTGGCGCATCAATTTTTAAAATATTTTGATTGTTTGAAGAAAATATATCATTTTTCACATTAAAATAGAAATGCAGTAATTTTCTGTATATCAAAGTTTTTAGAAGTTTGGAAAGTTCTTGATAATATCATTTAATTATCTAAAAAAAAGTACATATTGTACAACAAATTTTTCTCATTCCAAAAATTTTTCCATACGTCCCTAACCAAATCAGCATATAACCTTTATAAATTAAAAATTTTCCAAAAAAATAGCATAAAAATGTCAAAAACTGTATTTTTTGTTTTATTAAATGGCAACCCTTGAACAATAGTTTTAATTTTATTTATTAATTTGTAGAGTTACGACCTCAAATTATCACATGCCTTTTACTACGTTATTATAACTCTCACCTGTCCAAAACTACAGACCTTAAACGTAGGTGTTGTTTTAAAGCACCGGCAGTGCGAAATGGGTTACAAAAAAAGAAAAACTTATTAAAATAAGTCTTTGTTTTTTTGTGAAGAAAAATTTTCCGTCTGACTGTGAGACATTTTCATTTTCCAACTTGCTTTTTTTTTTTGCTTCATCATAAATTTTGGTTGTTTGTCTAGTTTTATTATTACTTTTTTGTTTGGTGTTGTTGACTACATTTTCAAGTTCAAGGTTAAACAAAATTTATTTTGTGTATTTTTTTTTTGGAAAGAAGTATATAAACTTTTTATTTTTATATACACCCAAACCTGTAACGCATACACTTACAGTATACGCATTCCCATAGCTCACCCTAAAAGTAGACTACATTTTATATGATTCTCAGACACGCAAAAATAAAAACTTTTTTCTCTATAGACCCTGTTTATTAGGGCCGATAATGATGGTACAAAAGTACATTTTACGCTTTAAAGGGAAATTCTTAAAATGTGTGTCTTAGGGACTTTTTTTAAATTTAAAGAATAAACCGTTTAATGTCATAATTTTTTCATTATGACCCCGGACAGGAAGTTCATGCAAATGCATGCTTTTTCCTTAAGTCTGAGAACAGGGTAAACAAAATATCTTTTTGTGAATCAAAGAATTTGAGTTAAAATGGCATCGATTTGCTAGTGCATATTTTTGCATATTTTACTATAAATGCATGTTTTTGCATATTTGGCTTTAAATGCATGTTTTAATTGCATATTAAAATATGTTAGAATTTTTGGAGTAAATATTTAAATATAAGTGTATGACATTTTGTATTCTGCATAAAAGCTCTATTAGTGGGATTTTTGTGGTCAATATGATATGATTGTAGTCAATCGAAGAACTTCTGCAATAAATATTTGTAGTTGTTTGAGTAGTAATACAGTATCTTTATTTTTAAGTTAAAAAGCAGTAATTTTTCTGTTTTGACTGCACACAAAAAAATAAAGTGCCAACCAAATTGAAATGTGTATTTCGATGGCTACAACCAAAAAATTCGGTTAGAAAAACCATATTTAATATTATATTTTTTAAAAAGTTTGTGTGTTGCAACTAATATTCTGCTGTATCAACCGAATTTTGGTGTGAAACCCAATATTTGGTTGTACCAAACAATTTATGTCGTAGTAACCGAATTTCAGATGGCAAATGACAAAATTTTTCTTTGTGTGTACATTTGTAGTTTACTAAAAAATATCAAAGCACATCAAATTAGTGTACTATGAATTTACATTAATTTTTCCGGTATTTTTTTTTGGTTTTCTTTAAAAAAAAAAAAATTAAACAAATAAACGTTTGTCAGTTCTTTACTACATTTGTGGTTTATATTTTCAACAGTTAAAAACAAATGAGTTGAATTTGATGAAATTTAAGTCGTCCTTTTTTCAAATGAAATTTCATTTGTTTTTAACGACATTTCCAGTAGTCGTTACCTACATAATATTCCTAGTGTACTCCCGTATCGGCTAAAACGGTCCCACAAAAACTTTTACTTTTACCATCTCCGCTCGATGTAAGATGGTACATGAGTGTAAGTGTGTATCAGTGGGGTATATGTATTTTATAGCAAGTTATAATTTTTTGTAAGTCTTCTTTTCTCTCCCACATACATTTGATTTTGTTTACATGTGTGTGTATTGTGTTTTATATAAATGACATTCAATTTTTATTTTCGGGGTCTCAGGATGTCTGTCGAACTCATACTCTAACCAAACAGGCATACCAAAACACATTAACACACAAACCCACACATTCAATGCCTGTCAACCCTGCTTAACTCCCAGTCTGATGTCTAAAGTCAGCCAACAGCAACAGCAGCAGGCACATTTAAAGGAAAAATAAGGCCATTAATACTTGTGTACGATTTCAAGGACAAAAGCATTATTTAACTAACGAACTTTGCCTCACCATTGCCGTTTATTACTTATACTGCATGCTCCTACTACAGTAAATACGGAAAACCTTCACTGGAAAACGAACTCTGTAACAACGATGCCTTCCTCCTTTACTTCCAAAACTCTTAATTTTCACTTACAAAGCTCCCGAATTTTCTAACGCAAGATAAAAATGGGTTTCGACACATACTACACCGTGTCGACTGCTTTTTGAACAAAGGCAATATCCTTTTGACCTTGAAAGTATATTTCCATACTGCAGAATTTATTGACCCGATTTAGCCGACTGTGTCTGAGACTATGGAGATGATGGTTTTTATATCGTGGTGAGGTTGTTTTTTTTTTTTTGTTTTTGCCTTTCTCTCATTGTAAGTTGTTGTCGTGTGTTATATAGTAAATGTTTGAATGGATGAACGGATGAATGGAATGGTTGGTTGGCAGGATGATTGTTAAGAATATATTTTTCAACTGCAGTGTATTGCAGTTAACAAAATAATAAAGGATTATGGAGTAGTTATATAAGGAAACGTGGTAAGGCTACTTTTTGTTGTACAAATAACTTTCAAATAAAAGTTTTAGTTTTGTACACACAGAAAATAGTTTTGTAGTTGCAACAGCATTTTTTGCCAACCGAATTTCTGCGCTCACTATTATAAAACTTTAATAATTTTGTAATAACCGACATTTATTTACAAATTTCGAATTTTTATTGTAACAATTGAATAGTTTATGTTTATGGACTATAATATTCTATAATAGATTCACATGCGTTCAACAAAATTTATTTTATTAATAAAAATATTTGTATGCATTGAACTGGGCTCGAACCGGCGATCTTCCGTTTGTAAGGCAAGTACTTTACCTCTAGCATAAATCCAATTTGAATATGTTTTTTTAAATTTTAACCTTGAATATTTTCTAGTTCCCAATTTAAATATTTGTCTAAAAATTGATCTGTATGTAAAACAGAACTTCGGTTGCTGATCTCAATATTTATTATTGTTACCAAAACTATAAAAAAAATTAATGTATTATAAAAATTTTAAGTTTTCTTTGATTTTCTTTTATTTAATTCTTCTAATTTTAAACGAGCTTAAGATCATGTATTTATTAATTATAATTATTTATTTCCAATATTTCGTCTCCACATTGGGTGACTTCTTCAGGGAACAATTATTACAATTTGATTGAAAAAAAAAAAATAAAAAAAACAAGTTTTACAATCAAATTGTAATAATTGTTCCCTGAAGAAGTCACCCAAATGTTTAGACGAAATATTGGAAATAAATTATTATAATTAATAAAAATATGATCTTAAGCTCGTTTAAAATAAGAAGAATTAATGTATTATTTAAAAATTATTTTATTAAAAAAAAAATCTTATACCGTGAACTGGACTCGAACCCTTGACCTTATGCTTGTCAGGCAATTACTTTACCTCTAACCTAAGCCCAATTTGTATTTTCAAATTTCTACCTATGAATGTCTAAAAATAGATTTGTATGTACAACCGAAATTGGGTTTCTAATCTTAATATTTTATTAGAGTTACCAAAACTATTAAAAAACTTTATATTATTTTTTGAAATTGGTAACGAAAACTAATATTTTAGATTGAGTGATTGTTTTTTTGTAGGCGAAACTAATATTCGATTTCAAATGCAAATATTTTATTCAAGAGATAAAATCTCCGAAAAGTGGTTTGTTGTTGGTATTAAAGGTAATGTAGAAGATAATATTTTTTGTTCAATATTGATAAGGAAAAAACAATAGTTTGAATGATGTGACTGTGTTTTTGTCAATTTTATATATTTTCTGCTTACAATATAGTTTAATTATTCTGATGATGATTATAATTATTGAATAATGATTAAATTTTGTTGATTATAATGGAATTCCAAACAATTTATTCTCTGTGTGTAGTAAAAAGTTGGGTGCGGGATTGAATTTCGTCACACGTTATTTATCATTAACTCACGTAAATCATTTGTATTGTACTTAAGCTAACGTAATACTCACGAAATGTTCCGTGTAAATCTGATGGTGTTTTCTACAAAAAAGTGTTAATATCAGCATTTTTTGTTTAGGAAAGAATTTTTACTTTTCTTGCTATCCGTTAAGGTGTGAGAATTTCTATTCTAACTCAAATAACCAACTATAGTCCGTATAAAAGCTTGCAAAGACGGTATTTCCGTGGTCCCCATAACGAATACGCTGAAATATGACCTTTTTTAAAATGACCAGTCATAACCCAGTCATAGTATTTTTTACATGGCTACACTCATAATAATCCATGCTAAAAATACGAAAATAATGTCAAAACAACAAAAACTTTCGTAAAATTAACAAAAATTTTTATTTTACGAAAATTTTTGTTATTTTGACATTTATTCGTATTTTATGCATGGATTATTATCAGTGTAGTAATATTTCAATGGAAACAAGGCGGTTAGAATAAAGCCGATTTAATGTCCCTGCATCAAAGAGACCGGTCCCAGATAACACACGGGATAGGGCCCAAGGTGACAGGGGCCGGTTCTTGGTCAAGCTATTTATATGAAGGAGACCGTTCACTTTAAAATTGTGTTGACATAGGATGTGGTCAATTGCCATAGTTTAAACACCATGTAGTGTGTCACATAGCTAACCCATAAGGATTTACCACCTAACTGACACTACGGATCAACCTATAACAGTGAAATTTCTTGTATGCCAAAATACTTCGTTTTAATTTAAATAATGATATATTTTCTCTCAATTAACAAACAAGAATTAAAAATTCAGCAGCCGAAGTTGCCAAAAACAATTTTATAAAAAAAACATGAAATTTGGAATTAAAAAAATTAAAACAGTACGAAGAAAATAAATCAATGGCTTTGCAAATTATTCACAGATATGTGCTCTACTATATCAAAAAATAAAATATGATTGAAAGAGAAAACAAAATTAAAAGCATTAAAATCGGTTTTACCGAATTTCTTTTATACTCGCCTATACTAACTTAAAAGATAGTAAATTTGCATGTGAAATTACATCAAATGAGTAAATTTGAGCACAAAGTGTTTGAAAAACTTATTTACACATTTACACATTGAAGCGCAAAATATAGTAATTTATGTTGCTAAACATGTTTATAAGTTTAGTAGGCATAAAATAAGTATTAAAACCCCACAAAGTGTATAAAATGGGAAATTACCAACCCCCTCCCCTTCAAAATGATATTTTTCAATACAAAAATAGTTTATCCCCAAAACCCTTTTCCTGGATCCGCGCCTGTTACCATTAATATACATTTTTCAATTTGGTTGGCACCTTATTTCTCTTTGTACAATGGATTAAAGTTCGAATTGCTTCGTCGCGGACTTTATTCGCCAGATTAAGCTCCCTCGGACTATTTTCTATTTCTGAACTTGAAAGAATGATGCGGTGGTAAAATATTTGCGAACAATAAAGAGGTGAAATTTGCGTTTGATGGCTATTTAAAGTAGCTAGACAGTTCTTACTATAAACCGGGTAGCGAAGCTATTGAATATCGCTGGGAAAATTGTATCGAGCTAAGAGGAGATTATGTTGAGAAATAAAGAAAATTGTTCGCAAATTTGTTGTGTTTTCTTTGTTAGGTCGGCTAATTTTAGGGACCACTCTCGTATGATAAAATTGTTTAAGTAAACACAAATTAATTAAACTTTTCTTCGCGTGTAATATTTAAGTAATAAAAACCAATACAAAATGCGCAAATCCTCTACTTTTTTGTGTAAGTTCGATTTCCAAGAAAAAAGAAAAATAAAAATTTGTATGTGCGTCTAAAGTTGAATGTTTGAAAAATGTTGTTTTTAATAGCAATAAAAAGGAACAATATGTCTGCTTCCACAATACCAACATCAATAAAAATCGTCTCTAAAATGTTGTTTCTTTCTTAGCTCCTACACCATCAATATCTTTACTAAGATGGGAGGAAAATTATTTGACTTTAGTTTTAAGGTATTTGAGAGTAAAGAAGAAATTGGTTTTGGGTATGATCCTTTTAGGGCATTATATACTCGTACAATTATTTATCTACTTAGAAAGGAGGTGTGCTTTTATTTCACAATTGCTTTTTGTATTGTAGAAAGATCATCGTACTTTCTTTGGCCTTCAAGAGTTTATTCCTTTCAGTTAACGATGGCAAGTTTCATGTTTTTTTTTTTTTGTTCTGTTCTGTTGGGTGCTTAATAAAGAAAATTTTTATTAATAAAAATAGCTTCAAAACACACTCTCAATTCATGAGATTTGTAGGATTTCATTTGAAGGAACTATTATATTTTGCAATTATTGCGCATCAAATTCTAAATTGCTTAAATGTAATGATTATGGCAAATATTTCTAGTTGAAATTGAAAGTTAATGCTTCAAGGAACTAAAGGAAATCTTATGAAAAAAAATTCAGGAAAATGCTAGAGTAAATATGACCAAAGTTTATTTATAATGTAGGGTTGAGACTACAATAATGTAGTGTGTAGTAAATTCACATCTGGTTGTTTTTACCCGTTAAAAAGTTTTTCTCTAGAAAAATCGGTACCGTGAAATAACTCCCAAATGAAATAAGTCCCAATGAAATAACTCCCACTGAAATAAGTCCCAATTTTAATAAATAAAATAACCTCCAAAGAAAAAATGAAATAAGCCCCAACATTTGGGAGTTATTTCATATTAATAAAACAAAGAATGAAACAACTCCCAATGAAAAAAGTTCCCAAAAAAATTAAATAATTCCCAATTCAAAAATATCGAATTCTACTATTCGCAGCGCATGCGATTCGCGGCCACAGTATCGTACGCACCGCTTTCCAGAGGTGGCATGTCATAACATACAATGACATAATGTCCATGGACGTTATGTCACTCGAAAAGTGTCATAATGTCCATGGACTTTATTATAATATGGAAATTGACAATTTTAGACACTTTGTCACTTTCAAATGTGGCATAGCGTTCAGACTTTTTAAAATAAAAAGATTAATAATATTTGGTATATAAGTACAAATTTTTTAAATATGCTTCAGTAGTATATCACAAAATAAAACTTTATTTCGCGAAGCCGCCTGCCGCCTTCTACAGAGGAAAAAACCCCTAAGAGCGGCCGAAGCCGCCACACAGAAACACTTGTTTTTACAAATTACTTGATGTCTTAAAAATATAAGATTTCAACAGATTCGACATCTGATTTGAAAAACAAGTTCTTCTGGGTGGCGGCCGCTCTTAGGGGTTTTTTTCCTCACTTTTCGAGTGACATAACGTCCATGGACATTATGTCATTGGACCTTATGACATGCCACCAAAATTACCAAAATTCTAGCAAGAACTGCGATCCTTTTGGTAAAATAACTCATTGTATTGCTATTATTTACTTTACGACAATTTTAAGAACCGTTACCGTTGCATAAAATTTACCAAAATGTAATTTTAATAGAAATGAAATAACTCCCAACAAAAATGACATAACTCAGAACGATAAAATCACAGTTAAAAATGAAAATGAAATAAGTCCCAACAAAAGTGAAATAACTCCCAATGCCAAAAAGAAGTGAAATAACTCCCAACAAAACCTGGTTGGGAATTATTTCATTTGGGAGTTATTTCACAACGAAATAATTTCTAACAAAAGATTGTGAAATAAGTCCTATCGCATTGGGAGTTATTTCATAGTGAAATAAATCCCAATTTATATGGAAAATTTTTGGGAGTTATTTCATTTTTTTTGGGAGTTATTTCATTTGGGAGTTATTTCACGGTACCAAAAAATCTGGGGGCAACACACAGAAGGAAAGCATTAGAATATCAAGTAGAAACAACATTAAATTAAATAGAAATAGCTTTGAAATCAAACAAAGTTTGATTTCTATTTAACACTTTGAGTAAAATTTCCAGTCTTGAAATGGCCTACCAAACGCTAGGGCTTTGGTCGTACACTGAAGAGAATTATCTTTCATGATATTAATGAAACAATTTCATAGAATTTATTTCTTAGATTCAATGAAGAATTTCGTTATATCCAAGAAATTTTTTAATAATAAGAAATTTTTCATAAAATTTCATAGTTTCATAAAAAAAAAAAAAAATTCGTTCGATTTCATTGATTATATTTTCATAAATAAAACGACATTTTCTTTAGAGCTATGAAATTATTTCAGAGACGAAATTTTTTTATTTTTTCATAAAATCATAATTTCATTAATTTTCATACATATCAAACTTCAGTTTTAAGATTTAATTCTCAAGTGTTCAACATATTTTATAAAAGGCTTTATTATTTCAATGTATCCTTTTATTAATTTTTGACTTCTATGAAATTGTTTAAAAAATGTTGTGAAGCGGTTCATTGCCTCAGTTCCAATGCATTTTTCAAGACATTCGGTTAAAATTTTATTAATTCAAAGAAACTTTTTAATATAAAAAAATTTTATGAAACTGTTGCATAAATTCTATAAACGCTTCATTGTCGGAATAATTCATTAGTTTTATGAAGATTTTCGTTAATTCTACAAACATTGACTTTAATGAAACCTGTTTCATAGACTCTATGAAAAGTTTCAATGGACGAGTACCAGTTACAGTTTTCATTAAAGCTGAAGTGAAGATAATTCTCTTAGTGTAGAATCCGTGTAAAAAGATTACATCAAAATTAAGTCTGTATTGTTTCTCAATCAATTTTTTCTTTGTTATATTTTAAGAAAAAGAAATGTTTTGGGTTGGAATCGGTTGAAAATTATTTTCCACTGAGAGAATTATGTATCTTCACTTCAGTAATGAATTTCTTCATAGCTTTAATGTAAATTGTCTCTGGAACTCGTCCATTGAAACTTTTCATAGAATCTATGAAAAAGGTTCCATTACAGTCAATGTTTACGAAATGTTTGTAGAATTAATGAAAATCTTCATAAAATTAATGAATCATGAAAGAGTTTCATAAAAATTTTTTATAGTTCAAGTTTCCTTGAATAGTTTTATTAATTAATGCATTGGAACTAACAAGGGGAGTCTCCCGATGGGTTCTCTCCGATCTGAATGTAATTAGGACAAAAAAAAGAAAAATATGAAAATAAATGAATTGTATTGTTGAGGGCCAGATCACACGCTATTCATTCATTTTTGCTGGGTGGATTCTTGCAGGAAAATTGCTAATATCAGCAAAAAAGTTGCTGAATTTAGTAATTTATTAAAATATCAAGCATAAGGAATATTGAAAAAGAGAAATAAGTACAATTTCAACGAATTAAATATTTAAATTAAAACCGTCAACACTTTCTAACTCAAACACTTAAACAGCTTATTTCGTTGGTTGCAACCGTTAATTTAAACATAAAAAGCTTTTTTCAAGTTTAACTCTCTGTATTGCTTTTGGTGGGAACAGTGTAGCCACATAATGAAAAAATCCCCCCTTTTTAGGAATTCATCTTTGTGTACATATTGAACAGATTTTATAGGGAAGAGTTGACGGATTTTTCGAAATATTGGGGATTTTACAAATTTCCCATTATTTTTTAAGATGATGGCAAATTCCTGGTTTATTATAATATAATTATTTGAATATAATTATTTAAATAATTATTTAAATATAATTATTATAAATATAATTATTTCGACAGAAACCCAAATTTATAAAATTTTTTTCGATTGGTTTGAAAGCAAAAAAGTGTTAAAATTAAAATTTCGCAAAATAAATATGTACTTTTATTACCACGAACACAATTTCTAAAAATGTTAAAAACATATTTGAGTTAGCTAGAAACAATTTATAACATTGCTCGACTCGTAAAACAAAACAAAAGTACCCACCATTGATTATAAATATTTTAGCTGATTTTAATACCTTACTCCGATTTGTCACTATTCACAAAATTGCAATTTTAAAAATAAAATATTTTATCATAGTTTTGTATGGTAAATACATATAAAATCTTCAGCAACATTGGGGTATAAAATTTGGTTGATAAATGTGCAGCATTAACAAGTAAATCCGCGTTTTTTTCTCAATTTTTACAATATTAAGGCTGTCCCTCAATGTATGTTTTGTGTGAGGTTAGGATAAAAAAATCTGTAAAAAATTTGAGCTCGATCGTGAGAACGAAATTGGGGCAAAATGGATAGAAAAATACTCGTAACTACTCAGGAGTCGCACCTATGGAGGTAAAAAGTATGAGCAACCCCCATTATTTTTGTATCCCCAATATTTCTTTAGAACAAACTAACCCTCTATCTCCAACGCTTCCATTAATTCGGGAATTCCATAAACTAAAAAAGTTTAACAATAAAACAAAAAAATCGCCTAAAAAATTGTTCGCGTTTTAGAGTTGTCTTACTATATTTGGTTTTTCAGGGAAGCACAAGTCAGCGTTTTACACGTATGCAATCCGAACGTCAACAAAGAGACTAGGAAGCAAACAATTTCATTTAGTTTCATGTAAACATTAAATGAAGCAGGTTGATCGCATTGTTGCATACGCAAATTTTATTCTTATTAGGCTATTTCACGAAATGTGGAATATAAAGTGGGAAAGCGAACTTGAGAAATATTTTGTTTAAATGTTTTTAATGAATTGAAAGATAAATACACGGTAAGGTAAAAAAAAATAATATAAATTTCCATCGATTCACATTCGTAGTTATTATACTTTGAGTAATTCCATTGTTTTTTATTTTCGAAAATTGTCGTGAAAATTATTTTTTTTAACCGATCGAGCTCAAATTTTTTACAGATTTTTTTTTCTATCCTAACCTCACACAAAACTGCCCGTCATTTTTGGAAAATCGAAAATAAAAAAATAAGGACCACCTTTTTACAATATATTACTTTTTTGCACTATTTATCATCCTATTTCGGAATGGATTAATGCATTTTTGTGCAAAGAGAAAAAAGAAAAATGTTAGCAAATACTTCGTGTAAAAAAGAAAATTTATATGACAACATAACAAAACTTATAATCTATGAGTTAATCTTTTTGCATAATAAGTAAAGAGCTTGAAAAATTACGTGTACAAAAGTTCAGCCAAACAATTTCAATATATGCAAAAGCTATTGTAACAAAAACTTTCACTTCAGTGAATGTTTAGCAAATATTTTTAATTTTTTTTTTGAAAATAATACAATTATGTAATCGTTCTTGCAATTAAATTTTAAAATAGTTGCTACACTCATAAAAAAATGTCATCATTATTACCGGGAATATAAATATTTAGTTAACAGTACTTGAAAGGTACGGGAGTAACGAGTTTTGGTCCATTTTTGTCTATTCGCTTAGTTTTTGAGATAAATAAAATAAAAATATGAGAAAATAACGCCATTTACGGAGACACAAAAAAATAATGGTTTGAAAACAATTGTGGTTTAAATTAACTGGCAAAAAGTTGTACATTTGGGAATCACAAAATACGGATGAAATTTGTTCTTGAGGTAAAATGAGTTAACTGAAAACTTTAGATAAATAACTGCTTTAAACGATAACAACAGAAAGCGATAGCTCAACTGCCTTTTTTATTAGTGTATAATTTTCTTTAAAGTTCTGAAATTAACTTAATAACACATTTTTGTTTCTGCGCTGGGTTTTTCACCCATTTTACGCCGCCGTAGCTTTAAATAACGTATTCGTCGATGTATACAATATTACAATTTGTATATATTACAATTTTCAAAAATTATTTAAAATTATATATTTGAACAAAATTATAAAATATCGTAAAAATGCGATAGATCAAATTGTGTAATACAGTTTGATGCATATTTGCTTTAGCAATAAATAAAAATGTAACTTTAATTCTAACCCGTTAAGTAAAAGTACCAAATCCATTACATCTGTCTACCAAATTTCGTTGATATATTCCCACGGGATCGTTGAGTATTATAAAATGGGTGAAATTTTGCAACAAAAAAGCATACAGAGGTAAATGACGGAGAACTTATTTAAGAATACCACATTGATCCTAGTTAAGAAGTCTTTCATAAAACACTCTGCTTTAAAAAATAAAAATATAAAAACCTTAATTTTTTTCCAATAAATTTAAAATTAAAAAAAAAACAACTTTTATATCTGCTCAAAAAAAATATAAGTAAAAAAATCACTTTTTGATCGATAAAATAAAGGTCAAAAAATATCTATTAGTTTGATCGAAAAAATAAGAGTAAAAAAAAACTTTTTGTACTTGGCTTTTATGATAAAATGAAATAAGAATTACCGTCCCTGGTTTTTGTTTAAATTTGGTTAGAAGATGCTGTGGGGTCAAAATTGAGTTTTCCACATTTTTGGGGAATTTTTGGAGATTTTCACCTACAATAGCTCAAATACTTCTGGCAACTCTGCTTGTGTTGGAAATGTTTTTCATATAGGCAAGCTTTAATGATAGCTTTAACATACAAAAGCTTTTCTGGTGTATTTTAATATTTTCTTCTCGCCTAAAAGTATGCAACTTATTATAACAAAAAACTTATTTTGATTTTCAGTTAAGACCCAAACCTCCAGTTGTCCTCAAACATCGCTGCATTTTCATTAAAGCTTTATAACAATGGACCTAAAACTGTGAGTTACTTTAACCCTTAACAGTCGATTCTCTTTTCTAATTTTGTATGCGAATTTTTTGTAAAATAAATAAAAAGTTTTAAAATTTAAATTTTACATAATTTTTTTAATTTAGTCATACTTAAAATTATTCGTCTGTATTTTGTATTTGTTTCTAATTTTCTGCTTAAAATTTTAAATGATTTTATTTTCAAATGCTTTTAAAATGACTGAAAACATATAAAATCAAACCACTCGATTTTCTCCACACTTTTCAATTTCAGCGAAACTTGGTATAGAAGTTGCCAGTCATAGAATTACATCATCGCCTAATTTTAGGATAGTTAGTCTCAGCGGATTTTGAAATATCGCGTCTCAAAATACGAAAAATATTAGAAATTTCACAAAAGTAGTCATACATAAACGTTAATATATTTTTTTTTTCAAAATTCGCAGTTCAAACCGCTATATATCAAAAAACTGATTTTTTTTTTAAATTAAAAAAAAAAAAAATATGTTACCCCAGTAAAAAAGTTTATATATATTCAGATATAACTTTCTACAATTAAATGTTTCAATGCATTAATATATCAAGTCTAATTGTGTATAAGAAAACATAAAATAATATATTGCTATATATACCACCATATAATATTAGATACAAATATTATGCTTTAACATATAAGTTTATATGACTGTTTAAACTTATACATTCTAACATTTGATTGTATAAAATTATATCTGAATATATATACATTTTTTTATTTCAAGAGTAAAAACATGTATATATATGTGATTATATATGGGTGGGCCGTTTTTGTAAGGACAAAAATTTGTCGATATTGTGCCATCGATTTTTCGATAGCTTTTGGCATAAGGAAAAAAAAACTTCCACTACGACATATCAAAAAACTCTTTTTCGAGGCGCCCAAATTTCAATTTTTTTATTTTTCTGAACTTTTATTTTTAAGGTTTTTTAAGTAGGTAATACAAAAAAATCGTCAGATTTAAAAGCAATATTGAAAATGCTTTTTATTTGCAAAATAAATGCTGAAATAGAATTTCGATTATGAAAAATCGAAAAAAATAAAAAAAAACTTAAAAATTAACGTTTAAAAAGAGATCGATTTTTCAACAAAAACTCGTCCAAAACCACAAGAAAAACATTTTTTTTGGAAAAACTGCTATCGCCATCGTTTTAAGCGTATAATTTCACATTGGAAAGGTAATATTAAAAAAAAAATAAAATCAGCCTACTAAAAAACCTTAAAAATAAAATATATAATAATATATAATAATATATAACTGTTATATATAACAATATATAACAATAGACAACTCAGTATATAATCATATATGGTAACATATAAGCTATATTATTTAAGATATAATAATATATATATAATAAACAAATATATATATCCAATAAACATACGTATTTATGTGTTCTTATGCTATATATGGTGCCATTTCAATAATGCAATTCAACATATATTTATATATGACATTAAGATTAACAATTTAGTTTGAGATATGATTATATATGGTCAAACATTATTAACATTATTGCAATATATAACCCCATATATAATTATATATGCGCAGATGTCCAAATAATTTTTCTTTAATTTTTTTTTATATTTTTATTAAAAATAATAAAGGGTCCGCCAAATAAATTCTTTTTTTTTGAAAATGCTATAAAAAAAACTACTGAATATTTTCTCAAATTTGAAAGCACAATCCTTCCGGTTAATAATGGAAAATAATTTCATTCAAATGGCTGGCTCGGCTGGCCATGCAGTAGCCTACATGATCGGTCCAATTTTTAAGCACATAATTGATTGTGTGCAGCTGTATTTCACCAATGGCTTCACGAATATTGTCCTTTAAAGCGTCAATTGTCTCTGGCTTGTTGGCGTAACACTTATCTTTGACGGCAGCCCACAAATAATAGTCCAACGGTGTCAAATCGCAGCTCCGAGGTGGCCAAACGACATCAGCTCTGCGGCTGATAATGCGATATTCAAAAACGGGGCGCAAAACATCGAGTGTAGCTTCGGATGTGTGGCACGTAGCGCCGTCCTGTTGAAACCAAATGTTGCCAATATCCTCCTCTTCAATTTTTGTGAACAAAAATTCTTTCAACATGGCCCGATAACGATCGCCATTGACTGTAACGGCCACTCCTTGCTCATTACCATGATTTTCAAAGTAATGTCGCAATATTTCCCAGCGTTGTTCAAGCGTATACACAACCATATTCGTTCAGCGGAAGGATAAAAATAATTATCTGTCAAATCAGACATGAGCTAAGTGTTACCATTCACGAAATCAGCACTAGTTGAAAAAAAAACGTTAGATGGCGGACCCTTTATGTGTCATAAGATATATGTAAGTAAATCCAATTTAATCTCAAAATATATCATTCTGTTCCCCAAAAATTACTTATCTGTTTGGATCTACTTAGATTTAAATAGATCTAAATTCATGCCACGGGATATTTTGGGATACCTCATGATCTTAAATTAGATATTTTTGTATAACCCAATTTTCAGATCAATTTGGATCTAACTTAATCGGCTAATATATTTAAGGGATGTACTCATATAAGTTTAAAGAAATTGCCATTAAATAAGAGATATAATAATGTGAGCGTAGATGTATAATTTTCAGTTTAAATTTACATCAATTACATCTCTAATTGATTGAATGAAAATCCTATTAGAAACTAATGAAGCATTTTCGCATATAAATTTTATAGTTTTTTGTCGTCTTACAAAATGGGTGTTAATTAACTAAATTTTAAAACTTAAAAATTTCAATAGTTTTTTTTTTTTTTTTTTGGACGTCCTAACTTAGAATATCTAAAATTAGAGAAGCGTATTAAATGACAAAAACTTACCTTTAAAATCTGTTGTTGTTTTATCATTTTTGTTGAGTATTAGACTTTTTGACATTAACTTTTCAGCCAACAATGGATTCGCTGCTATTAAATAACGCGACGAACTGTCATCGAATATTGTGGTGCTATCGTTGTTATTACTATTGCTGTTGTTATTACTTAAATTAGAGTTATTATTATTATTATTGTTGTTGGTGTTGTTGTTATTAATACGAAATGAACTATTGGCTTGCTCTTGGGTAGAAGATGCTGCTGTTGGTTCCAATGTCAAAGAATTTGTACCAACCGAACCTAAAGCAGAATTTTCACCTGGAAGTTGTATTGCATTTCCCGTAATTATATGAGCAGTCGTTGAGGATACACTAACACCACCATGGCCACCATTACCGCCGCCATTACTCGCATTTCCACCACTTCCGCCTCCACCACCACCACCACCACAATTGACTAAGGCAACAAATGTATCATGCTGACTACGTATAACAACATCACTGGTAACATCACTAATATTATTATTCTCTTCCTGCAATTGAAACAAAAAGAAACAACAAAAAGTATTTGGCTCAATACAAACAAGAACTAGAGAGGAGAAAACATTTTAAATACTATACTTTCACTTCAACTGTTGCTAAATCCGATAGGAGACTCTCAATTTCAAAATTGCTTTCAGATAGTTGACGAAACAATTCATCAGAAGAATCGTTGTCGCACAATGAGGAGGGCTCCAAGGCATTTAATTCTGCTGTTGTGCTTTCGGCAAGTTGAGTACTTTCGCTAACATTTTCATTCGATTCGGGAACTTCATCCTATGATGGATAAAGCAAAAACAATGGAAATAAAGAAATGTTAATAAAATATTAATACAATGTCTAAGGTTAATAAAACTACACCATTTCCAAAGAAAATTTTATTTTTTATTTTTTTAGCATAAAACACAGAACAAAGAAGTTCTTTAAAAATTTCACTTATTTTGTCTATTATTTTTATTTTTTTTTCCTATTAAGGTTTTTTTTTACATTTTAGGGTTTTCCCGACTTTTTTCAACTTTTTGGAGTTGGAAAATTTGGAATATACATACACACAGAAAACAGTTTTGTAGTTGCAACTGAACTTTTTGCCAACCGAATTATTGTGGTTCCAAGTAAAGGGTGTTTTTTTATAGCGGTATAGAACTTTGAAATGGAATAAAACAAAGATGAATTTTTTAAATTGACATGAAATTTACTTTATTTGAAAGATATTGTTCTGGTATTATAATTTAAATACGACTTCTGTCATATAACCGCCACGGCTAGCTCGGACGTAGTTTAATCTCGAGGTCCAATTTTCGATGACTTTTTCCAACATTTGTGGCCATATATTGGCAATAATGCGGCGAATGTTGTCCTCCAAGTGGTCAATCGTTTTGGGCTTATCTGCGTAGACTAGCAATTTAACATATCCCCACAGAAAATAGTCCAGCGGCTTTAAATCGTACGATATTGGAGGCCAAGTCACGTGTCCGAATCGTGAAACTATGCGGTTAACAAACGTTTCCTTGAATAAATCAATTGAGGCACGAGCTGTGTGACATGTTGCGTCGTCTTGTTGAAACCCCAGCAATAGATGAACGAAAATAGCAGTAATCATGGCTCTATACCGGTCACCATTGACTGTAACGTTCTGACCAGCATCGTTTTTAAAGAAGTACGGACTTATGATTCCACCAGTCCATAAAGCACACCAAACAGTCAGTTTTTCTGGATGTAACGGTGTCTCAACATACACTTGAGGATTATCATCACGGCAGTTTTGTTTATTAACGTATCCATTTAACCAAAAGTGAGACGATTATGTTGACCGTAAAATGGACGTAGTGCGCTATACGTATTTCGAACAGAACCATGATTTTCAAAATAAATTTGCACAATTTGGAAGCGTTGTTCAGGCGTCAGTCTATTCATGTTGAAATGCCAAATCAAACTAAACATAAATCACTTGCAAGCTGACAAAATGGCCGCCAGTTAAAAAAAAGTGTTGCCAACTTAAAGTTCTATACCTGTATAAAAAACACCCTTATTATTAAATATTAATACTATTCTAACAACCGACATTTATTTACAAATTTCGAATTTTTATTGCAACAATTGAATATTTTATGTTTTTTGACTATAATATTCTATAAAAAGATTCACATGCATTGAACAAAATTTATTTTATTAATAAAAAAATGATATGCCTCGAACCGGCGATCTTCCATTTGTCAGGCAAATACTTTCCCTCTAGCCTAAAGCTAATTTAAATTTGTTTTTTTAAATTTCAACCTTGAATATTTTCTAGTTCTTAATTTAAGTATTTGTCTATAAATATATTTGTATGCACATCAGAAATATGGTTGCTAATCTCAATATTTTATTAGAGTTACCAAAACTATAAAAAAATTTATGTTATTTTAAAATTATTTTATTAGTAAAAAATATTTCTCAGCGAACTGGGCTCGAACCGGCGAAATTCTGCTTGGCAATTGCTCTACCTCTAGTCTAAACCCAATTTGAATTTGTTTTTTCAAATTTCTAACTCTAATATTTTTTTCTTTCAAATTTAAATATGAATGTCTAAAAATAGAACAGAAATTGGGTTGCTAATCTTAATAATTTATAAGAATTACCAAAACTATTGAAAAGCTTTATATTATTTTTAAATTGGTAACGCGAACTCATATTTTAGATAGAGTAATTGTTTATTTGCAGGCGAAACTAATATTCGATTTTAATAGAAAATATTTTATTCAAGGGATAAAATTTACGAAAAGTGGTTGGTTGTTGGTATTAAAGGTAATGCAGAAGATAATATTTTTTCAATATTGATAAGGAAAACTAAAACTTTGAATGATGTGACTGTGTTTTGGTTAATTTTATATATTTTCTGTTTACAATATAATTTAATTATTCTGATGATTAATTTGAAGTACTTACAATTAATTAAAACAATTGAATAATGATTACATTTTGTTGGTTACAATGGAATTCCAACCAATTTATTCTCTGTGTGTGTAGTTTTTAGTAAAAACTCTTTTATGAAGTTTCAATTAAACAACTGATATACACACTATCACAAAATGAGAAAGAGTCGAATTGCTTTGAACCGCGATACATATTCCCAGCGAAATAAGAGATGAGGAAGAAGTAGTAAATTCACCACATCTACAGATCCGGATGTGGTGCAAACATTGTCTTGTCATTGGGCGGCTGGAGTGAATATATATAAATTCTTTAATAGCATTTTAAACAGTGCATGAATGCTCTTTTTCAACAGTTCACGGATGGTCAAATATATATTACTATTTTTATTTAATAAAAATCTGCTGCCTACTCTAGGGGATGTTTCTTTAAATATTAAAAAAAAAAATCTTTTGGTGTCAGCGAGTATTGAACACACGAATTTGAGTTACGATGCAGTACAACAAACTTAAAATGAACTTTTTTTTTTTTTTGTTTTTTTAGTTTATTAATTTATTAACAAAAAGTTTATTACAAAATTCAGATTGCCTCAGCGTCATATGACATTGTTGAGGCGAGTTGGCATTAAATTTTATGAAATACCCAGCAAAATAAGAGCTAAGGAAGAAAGTAGTAAAAACACCACATCTACTGATCCGGATGTGGTGCAAACTTAGAGGAATCATTAATGATTTTAACATTGTCGTGTCATTGGGCGGATGCCCAATTTAAACAGTGCATGAATGTTTTTTTTTTCAATAGTTCATGGAAGGTGTTTTTCAAATATATATTAACATTTGTATTTAATAAAAATTTGCAGCATACTCTAGGGGATGATTTTTTTTAGAGGAATCATTAATGATTTTAACATTGTCGTGTCATTGGGCGGATGCCCAATTTAAACAGTGCATGAATGTTTTTTTTTTCAATAGTTAATGGAAGGTCTTTTTCAAATATATATTAACATTTGTATTTAATAAAAATGTGCAGCATACTCTAGGGGATGTTTTTTTTTAAATATTAAAACAAATCTTTTGGTGCCAGCGAGTATTGAACACACGAATTTGAATCACAATCTGTTGTATTGAATTAGACCACTCTACGATTTGCACCAAAGTTACTTATGCAGTACAACAAACCTAAAATGAACTTAAGTTGAAAATATTTTTATGAAAACAAGAAAAATATGCTACACAAATATATAATAAAAAAGAAAAAAGTAATGATTTTTAAAACATTTTTATTATGTGATTTCGTATCACTGAGATATAAATTATTTTTAAAATATTTTTAAGTTTTGATTGGGGAAAAAAAATATTAAGAAATAATAATAATAAAGCTGATTTAAAAATTTTGAATTCATTGCATGTTTTAAAATATTTCTTTTAATAATTAATTTGACGAGAAGTGTCTTTAATAAGATACAATATACTTGACAATGAAAAAAAGTATTGGAGAAGTTGTTTAACTACAGGTACGGAAAAATGGCCTGCAATGAAACGAGTGTACCTTGGAACGTAAGATCTTTTAATGTTTACCGTATTTTTTTCTAAAGATCTGGAGAAGGAGGTCGGTAAAAACTGTTTAGGTAAATTAAAGTGATATATTTAAATTAAGTAAAAGTTATTAATTAATTAATTTACTAATTAATTATTATTATTAATAAACTAGCGTTCAAGTTTTGGCTTCGATATTTTTCGTTTTTGCTAGTTTTTGGAGATCCGAAACCATAGACTTAAAAAATCAAATAGATTTTTGAAGACAAAATCAAATTTTTTAACCTAATTTTTCTAAATATTGCACACGTTTCAAGGCAGACCTAAAAAGTTGATCTTGAAACAAATATGAAAAATTCATAATACGATCGGTCAGATCTTAAAAGATTACATATAATCGATAAACTAATTTTTAGCAGAGAAATACATCTTTGCTTTTTTTTATCAACTTATAACAATAAAAAATATAAAACTTTAGGTTTTTTATATTTTTTAAATAATTATAAGTTTGATATGATTTTTATTAAAAATAAAAATTATTTTTTTTTCGACCTTAAATTGTGTAAGGAAAATGAAAATTATTACAACTCTCATATATGGGCAGGGGCTCCACTGTCTATTCTGAAGCTTCTGGGCCGTGTTCAGGGGAGGGCAATGACAGTAGTGTATACAACTCTATTGATTCATTGGAGCATCGTCGGAATGTGGGTTGTGTGACACTTTTCTATCGATATTACCATGGGAGATGCTCATCTGAGATAAGTGAACTTATTCCTAGAGCCCAAGTTTTTATTCGTAATACTCGCTTATCTAGTAGAGCACATCCGTTTGTAGTTGATTGTCCTGTAGTTGATTCGCACAACGCATTACAGAGAAAATTCGTTTTTCAGTCGAACGATCCGTATGTGGAACAAACTTCCCGCAGAAGTCTTCCCTGTTACTTACAATTTAGAAAATTTAAATCAAATATCCACAAACACTACTCCCTCTTTCCACCTTCCCATACCCTATTTTCCTGATCAATACAATGCACTGCATGAGTAGGGGGCATCCCCTGAGTATTGGTTAAATTAAAAAAAAAAAAAAAAAAGTTCGAGGCCATACTCTATATTTCTTTATTAGGATATTGTCCTAACAAATATTCTATAGAGTTTTTGTTTTCAAATTTGTAAATTGATCACTTTCAGGAATGCGTTGATAGATCTATTTTATAGGTTCCTATCATCAGAACACGTTTTGAAAGAAGTGACAATCCCATGCAAAACATCAAACATTCATATAAACTAGTTTTCTCACTAAATGAGAACTAATATATGAGCTCGAAGTTAAAGATTATCACCATTGATCCAAAATAAATAATATAATAATAATTTTCATTTTTAAGTAATTTTTACAAAAAATTCCATCGCAAAGTTTGCCAAAAATAGATTTTATCAAATAATTATTTGTCAACTCTGGATAACTTTAAAAAAAAGATTGTTTATGATGAAAGTCAAGATGTTAATTGTTTGGTCATTTTAAATTACTTAATTATCTTAAAATACACAGAAAAAAACTGAATTAAATTGTTGCGAATAAATGGATATTAAAAAAAAAAAAAATGTTATATAATTAATGTGCAAAATAAGTTGGTGTAAAATTGTATTCTAATTATTTTGTTTAAGTATCAACGGAAAACTAAAATTTTAGAGTGTATCTATCTATAATCATCAAAAATGAGATTAACTATTGACTACAATTATATTCGATCACAATTGCTTGTAATAAAATTATCGATATCAAAACTTTCGTCGGTGTGAACGTGCTAGCCTGTTTAAGTATTTTTTTTTTCCGAACACTTCCTTTGACAACATTTGACAGGTCAGATGTGACGAGTGGTCAATTAGCTACTTCAACAGGTCTTTTTCGGCGAACACTCAAATTGGAAGGAGGTAAAAATAAATAATTCGTAAGAAATTCTAATTGCAAGTGTAAAATAAATAAAAGTCAGATTAAAATAAAAAGTGATTTGCAAATTTGCATTTTGAGTGTAGTAGTAGTAGTAGTAGTAGTTGTTCTTTATTTTTTTTTTTTTTTTTTATTTTTATAAGATACAATTATATAATAAAAGTTTACATAAATTATATACTTAAAAAAAAAAATATAAAAGAACTTTCGACTTTGACAATTGTCGTCAGTGTATTGCACACAATAAGTGTATTGCACACAATAAATATACGCACGTTCAATTAATTTTACAAAGAATCTTCCCGTTGGATAAAGACCAAGTAAGTTTTAATTTTATCAATAGTATGAGACTTATTCTTACTTGTCTGTTTTTGTTTCCTTGTGGTAGGCCGGGCGATTATACGGTCCGTACAACAAAAGAGAAAGCTCCACTGGGTAGTGTTCTGCGTAGAAGACGTAGCCTACGTGGTGGAGTCGATCTTGCTAATTCCGTGGTATAACCGGCGGCTAAAATAAGGGTGTAATTTCATGTTTTCCTCTGCTAATTGCCGAACGAGACACCTGCTGTTTGACTTGTATTTGCTCCATTTAATTCCAATTGGAATTAAACAAATCATAAAATTCTACACCCCAGTTGTAGAATAATTTTGGGTGATCTACAAATTAAATATCTGCCATAAATTTGCAGTTACCGCAAGCCGCAGTTATTTTTTTTAGTATTTGTTGTCGTAGTCAAAGCGTAGAGAGCAAATACTCAGGGAAAGGCTACTGCTTTAAACAGTAATTAGATTGCAGTCAACGTAGACGCAGCATTAGCAGAACCATATATTCTCGTGGTGTTGATGTTCAGTTGGATTTTTTGTGTGCAATTGTTATGAGCAGAGACAAGAAGATTTAAACTTTAAAGAGCAGCGATTCTCAAAAAAGCAACGTGAAAACATAGTGAGTTCTAATTAGATTTCTTTTATATATTTATTAACCCTACAAACGGGAATAAAATAATTGTGCTAAGGCAGCGTAATCGAAATAGTTAAGGTTTTGGTTATCGATGATTTTAACGTATTAAATACGATGTAAATTGATTGAAATTAAAAAAAAAAAAAAAAGAAAGGTTGTTACTTTTCAAATAATATCAAACTAATAATACTAACACAATATTTTAAGATAATGATAGGAGAAATTGTGAATTACTGAATCAACTTTAATAATAAAATTAATATGGAAAATTAAATAATCAATAGTGTGTATGTCTAGGGAACAAACCAGGCGGAGTAGACGGACGGACATGGAAGGCTAAAGTAATTTAAATCGGACGGAACATAACAGTTCAGGGGCCATGGTGATATTATTTTATACTGACGACTATGGCATGGTTGGGAGGGATATGTCAGGGTTATCGATAACATCCAGGATAACAGAATTGGTGGAGGAAATCATCAATGAAAATCAAATCGTGTAACCGGGTACGATTTTCGTGCTGCGGCGGACTGTTTTCATTCGGCCACAAAGAATCCACCCACATCCGACGAGCTGGCTCGTGCCTTAATGCAAGCGTACCCGAGTGGCTGGGTGAATACAAATCATGATCTTGGTCCGCGCGTAACACTGGCGCCCAACGTTGGCAACAAAATGCGGTGAATTATGTTGCAATCCCTTCGTAAACCGATTAAGGCTATAAGCTTAAATAAGTTTACGTCGAAGAGTTTTATAATATTTAAATTATTTTTTTTTTGATACGGATGGGATTTGGTTTTATGTGATTTCTGATACGACATTAACTTTTTTTATATTTTATGGACTAACTTTAACTTATATGGAGGGTTTTCCGATATCTCAATTTGTCGGTCAATTGGTTACGGTTGATTGTGTCGGAAGTAACTCCACATAAGTAAAAGTTGTTTTCGGGATTTCATTTTAGCTGCCTATTTTGAAGTTTTACTTTGGGTAGTGAGGTTTTAATGGGGTTTTGGAAACGGGACCGCATCGTAGTGGCGGCCATCCCATTTTGGCGGATGATTTTGATCTATTTGGTTGTGGTAGTCAGTATGATGCCAATTTAGGGACAGACGGACTGGACAATTAGGACAGAGTTTCGTTTTGGTTTGTGAACTTGCATACACACTTTTAATATATGAATTTATATTTTTGAAAAATTTAGAATATTGTAAATTATACCAATTTAAATACTTAATCAATAGATTTTATTGTAAACGTTTTGGTAATTGGTTGGCAAATTTATTGGTAAAGAAAAAAAAAATATTTTTAAATTAAAAGGATTTTCTAAAGCGGAAAATTTTGAAAATTGAATTCACGTTAGTCTTTAAAAATCTGGTTCATTTGTTGCTTATTTTTGACTTATCGATATTGATTTAAAATGGCTGACGGAGAAGGGGGAAACGATGAGATCAATCTAAGGGGCGGTAAACAAGTTAGGAAAAGGCTCCCGTAGACCCGTCTAAGAAGCAGTTAGAGGAGGAAGATAATTCAGCCGACGGGGCTGGTTCAGTTCAACCACCTAGTGGGGACGACGGGACGGAAAGCATGACACTTCTTATTAGACGCTTTGAAAGAATGTTTGTGCAACATCAAATGGATATAAGCCGTGCAACGACGGAAGCTGTTAAAAGCGCGGTCAAGGGTATTAGAAAAGATGTAGATGGTATTGCAGGTAGAATTTTAAATTTAGAAAAAGATAATTTGAATCGACAACAACAAATGGCTGAAAATGCATTGTTAGAGGAAAATTTATCTAGGCGACGCTTGTTCGAAGAAACGCCAGCTTTTACACCACAGCAGGCAAATAAATCATTTTCTGATGCCAATGATAGAAGAGGCAAACGCGTTCGCGATTGGGGCTTAAAATACGATGGTAGTCAAAAATCAATACCAGTTGAACGATTTTTATTAGAGTGGAAATGTTGCAAAAGAAACATAGCATATCTAGTGAGGAGCTTTATGCAAATTTTCATTTATTATTAGATGGACAGGCCCAAGAGTGGTACTGGCTGTATATGGAGGAAAATGCGGAATCAGCTTCCCATACATTTTCAGATTTTCGTGTTGCATTTTTAGATCAATTTCGTCAGGCCGATTGCGATGAGGAAATTCGCACGGCAATGAATGAACGTAAGCAAGGCTATAGTGAGCCATTTGATGAATTTTATGCAGCCATACGTGGCATGGCTTTTACTATGATAACTAAAATTCCCGAACAAAGTTTGGTGAATATTTTGAGAAGAAATTTACGTCCACGTATTAAAAATTTAATTTTTGGTTGTAAGATTGAAAAACTTGAGCAGCTTAGATTAGAATGTAGACGTGCTGAAAAACATTTATCAGAATTTGAAAATAAATCAGGTCATAAAAAGAAAATTGAAGAGCTCGACTGGGTAGATAAAGAACCAGGGGATGCGCGGGAAGATAAAGTTTTAGAAGCTTTTGAAAGGCGCCCGCGTACTTTTGACCCGAACGACGCTAATCGTAGACCTGGTCCATCTCAACCAAATTTTTTCCAAAAAGACGATAAAAGACCTTCGTGTCCTTGTGATTCACCGTTTCATAAATTAGCGTGTTTTAAATGTAATCAGCCAAATTTAAAATGTTTCTTATGCGATAAATGTGAGGCGGAAAACAGGAAGAGCGACGATCAGACCGGGATAAATCGTCAGTTCAATTCGATCCCGGAAAAGACCCCCAAACAATAACATCAGTTTTGAAAAATCCGCAAATTAACCCTCCAAAAACAACCAATGATTTAATTTTAACATCAACTTTTGAGGAGCGACAAAAACGTTATAATGAAGTTAGGGCGAGAATTTTTAGCGATTTTGAAAACGAAAATAGTGGTAACAGAAATTTTAGAAAAATAAATACAATTCGGCAAAAATCTAAATTTAAAAAGGCGGAAAGAAAAGCTATAGAATCAACAATAATAAAAGATTCTAAAGATCGACGACTTTATACAAAAGTAAATATTAATGATTTTGAAATTATGGGAATGCTCGATAGCGGCGCAAACATTACTTGTTTTGGTAATGATGCCCTAAGCGTGGTGGAAAAGCTAAATCCGAATATAGAAACTATTAATGATGAGGTAAGAATGGCCGGTAATGAGGTACAAGCCGTAGTTGGTAAGTTAGGGCAAATGTATCATGGATAGGTAAAACTGTTCCTATGACATTTTATTTAGCACCCGGTTTACGACAAAACTTTATTTGGGTATGGACTTTTGGGATGAGTTTAATCTGAGGCCGCAAATAGAGGAAATAGATTTGTCAAATAGGACCGATTTTGAACTTACACCTTTACAATCCCAACAACTCGAAGCCGCCAAAAATTTGTATCCATCGTATACAAAGTTAGGCTTAGGGAGGACTCACATTATGGAGCACTCTATAGAGGTTTTTGATGAAACCCTGCCCGTTAAACAAAAATATTACCCGATGTCACCAGTTAAATTAAATAAACGTATAAAGAAGTCGATAGAATGTTAGCTCTTGATGTAATCGAAGAGAGCGATAGCGCCTGGAGCTCTCCAATCGTTATTGTAGAGAAACCAGGAAAAGACAGGTTGTGCATCGACCTCCGAAAAGTAAACGAAAAAACGAAAAAGGATGCTTATCCTGCCCCTCACGTAGAAGGAATATTAAGTCGCCTCCAAAACACTTTTTTTTATCACCAGTCTGGACTTGAAGGATGCCTTCTGGCAGATTCCTCTCAAGAAGGCATCCCGAGAGAAAACAGCGTTCACAGTCCCTGGCCGGCCGTTATACCAATTTAAAGTTATGCCTTTTGGGCTTTGTAACGCCAGCCAGAGACTGTGTCGTCTGATGGACCGGTGTGATACCTTCGAAGTTAAGGGAGCATGTTTTCGTATATATCGACGATTTGCTGATTTGCTCACCAGACTTTGACTCTCATATTCAACATCTCGCAGAAGTGGCAAAATGTTTATCTGGTGCAGGTTTAACAATAAATTTGGAAAAATCAAAATTTTGTCAAAAGGAAGTTCGGTATCTAGGATTTGTGATAGGCCAGGGGGAATTGCGGACGGATCCGTCGAAAATACAAGCCATGTTAGATTTTCCTGTTCCTACCACTGCAAAACAGCTCCGCAGATTTCTCGGTATGTGCGGATGGTATAGGAGGTTTCTGCCAAATTTTGCCACAACCACTGCGCCTATGACCGATTGTTTGAGAAAAGGCAAAGAGTTCAAAATGTCTGAGGAAGCTCTTCAGTCTTTTGAATTTTTAAAGCTAGAATTAACCTCACCAAAAATTTTAATAAACCCCGATTTTAATAAACATTTTTATTTGCAATGCGATGCCTCTACGACCGGCATTGGCAGCGTGCTATTCCAGCTCGATGACCAGGGTAGCGAGCGTCCGATCGCATATATGTCGCAAAAATTGAATTCCGCGCAGAAAAAACTACACGGTCACCGAGTTGGAATGCCTTGCCGCCGTCGTAAGTGTGCAAAAATTTCGCCCTTATATTGATGGACTCCCTTTTACCATTATCACTGACACATGAGTCTAAAATGGCTCATGGGCCAGAAAGATCTCTCCGGACGTCTTGCGAGGTGGAGCCTCAAATTACAGGCATTTGATTTTAGTATAATCCATAGAAAAGGATCGAAAAATATCGTTCCGGATGCCTTAAGCCGTATGTGCGTAGAGGAAATTTCTGAGATCTCTAATGGCATTGAAATTGATCTAAATGCGCCAGATTTTCAAGAGGCTGAATATCTCAGTCTTATTGAAAACGTAAATAAAAATGGTGATCTTCTTCCCGATTTAAAGTTAGCTGATGGGGGTGGTTTTAAAAAGAACAAATTTTCGCACTGACGCACATAATGACAATATTTGGAAAATTTGGGTACCACGAAACCTTCGTTTAAGTCTAGTTGAAAAATATCATTGTGATCCGTTAGCAGGCCACGGCGGTATTAGTAAAACGCTTCACCGCCTTAGGGCAAAATATTTTTGGCCAGGCATGGTTAACGACATAAAATTGTTTATTAGCAGCTGTGAGGCATGCAAATGTTCAAAAGCCACAAATATGATTTCTCGACCGCCTATGGGCAATCAAATAACTTCAGAACGTATTTTCCAACGACTTTTTATTGATTTTTGTGGACCATATCCCCGTAGCCGCCAAGGAAATAGTTATGTTTTCGTCGTATTGGACCATTATTCAAAATTCGTATTTTTAAAACCGATGAGAAATGCCACAGCTAGCGAGGTCGTCAAATATTTGGAGAACGATATTTTCCATATATTTGGCGTCCCCGAAATTATCGTTTCGGACAATGGCCGACAATTTATTTCCGACATTTTTTAGTGACTTTTTAAATAAATATGGCGTCAGACATATGAGGACTGCAGTATATGCCCCGCAGTCAAATTCTTCGGAACGCGTTAACCGTTCCATGTTGTCAATTATTCGATCCTATATAAATGAAGCCGATCAGAAAACCTGGGATACGCATGTATCCAAGGCTGCTTTTGCCCTTCGAAGTGCTTTTCATGAAGCTGTTGGAATGGAACCTTACCGCGTGGTATTTGGCCAGTCCATGATACAGCACGGGGACTCTTACGAACTGCTCCGAAAACTTTGCAGCGTTGAAGAACCGCAAACGGAGATTTTGCCGAAAGACAGCAGATTGCAGCTTTTAAGAAATCGGATTATTGAAAATTTGAAACAGGCTTATGAAAAAGGAAAGAAGAATTATGATTTAAGGGCTAGGAAAATAAATTATAGAGTCGGAGAAAATGTTTATAGAAAAAATTTTAAGTTGAGTGATGCTACGAAAAATTATAGTGCAAAGTTGGCCCCTAAATATCTCAAATCTGTCGTTTTAAGGGAAGTTGGAAATTCGTTATATGAGCTGGGAGACCCTAGTGGCAGGTCTGTCGGCATATATCACGCGGAGAATATTAGGAGTTAAAGGTAAAAGTCGTTAAAGCTAAAGGGCAAACGTAGTTTTGCTTTCGTAGTAAAATTTTTTTTAGGTGGCTTTAAATTGATGATTTTGAGGAAATTTTACATGCTACCTTGCGATATTTAGTGTTTCCTTGTTAAAATTTTATAATTTTTACTTTAGGTATTTTAGCAATCTTCATATTAATTACGTTGGGAAAAATGGAATTCTATGAACGCCCTAATGTACAAAATACGAAATAGATTTGTTAAATTCCCTGCCTTATAAATCAATGTCGTTAATTTAATTAGAGCATGAGACCTTCATGGGCCCTTGCCCCACGTTTATGCGCGTACCAAGAATTCAATAATCAAAATTTTTGGCTCTTAGTTGGGAAAAATAATAAATTAATATGGTTTTTAGTAAATGAGATTTTAAATAATCGCTTTTCGAGCCAACCAGCATCCAAAGTCGTTCGATTGACTCGCCCTGTTGCGAATAAATGGATATTAAAAAAAAAAAAAAAAAATGTTATATAATTAATGTGCAAAATAAGTTGGTGTAAAATTGTATTCTAATTATTTTGTTTAAGTATCAACGGAAAACTAAAATTTTAGAGTGTATCTATCTATAATCATCAAAAAATGAGATTAACTATTGACTACAATTATATTCGATCACAATTGCTTGTAATAAAATTATCGATATCAAAACTTTCGTCGGTGTGAACGTGCTAGCCTGTTTAAGTATTTTTTTTTTCCGAACACTTCCTTTGACAACATTTGACAGGTCAGATGTGACGAGTGGTCAATTAGCTACTTCAACAGGTCTTTTTCGGCGAACACTCAAATTGGAAGGAGGTAAAATAAATAATTCGTAAGAAATTCTAATTGCAAGTGTAAAATAAATAAAAGTCAGATTAAAATAAAAGTGATTTGCAAATTTGCATTTTGAGTGTATGCACACAATAAATATACGCACGTTCAATTAATTTTACAAAGAATCTTCCCGTTGGATAAAGACCAAGTAAGTTTTAATTTTATCGATAGTATGAGACTTATTCTACTTGTCTGTTTTTGTTTCCTTGTGGTAGGCCGGGCGATTATACGGTCCGTACAACAAAGAGAAAGCTCCACTGGGTAGTGTTCTGCGTAGAAGACGTAGCCTACGTGGTGGAGTCGATCTTGCTAATTCCGTGGTATAACCGGCGGCTAAAATAAGGGTGTAATTTCATGTTTTCCTCTGCTAATTGCCGGAACGAGACACCTGCTGTTTGACTTGTATTTGCTCCATTTAATTCCAATTGGAATATTAAACAAATCATAAAATTCTACACCCCAGTTGTAGAATAATTTTGGGTGATCTACAAATTAAATATCTGCCATAAATTTGCAGTTACCGCAAGCCGCAGTTATTTTTTTTAGTATTTGTTTGTCGTAGTCAAAGCGTAGAGAGCAAATACTCAGGGAAAGGCTACTGCTTTAAACAGTAATTAGATTGCAGTCAACGTAGACGCAGCATTAGCAGAACCATATATTCTCGTGGTGTTGATGTTCAGTTGGATTTTTTGTGTGCAATTGTTATGAGCAGAGACAAGAAGATTTAAACTTTAAAGAGCAGCGATTCTCAAAAAAGCAACGTGAAAACATAGTGAGTTCTAATTAGATTTCTTTTATATATTTATTAACCCTACAAACGGGAATAAAATAATTGTGCTAAGGCAGCGTAATCGAAATAGTTAAGGTTTTGGTTATCGATGATTTTAACGTATTAAATACGATGTAAATTGATTGAAATTAAAAAAAAAAAAAAAGAAAGGTTGTTACTTTTCAAATAATATCAAACTAATAATACTAACACAATATTTTAAGATAATGATAGGAGAAATTGTGAAATTACTGAATCAACTTTAATAATAAAATTAATATGGAAAATTAAATAATCAATAGTGTGTATGTCTAGGGAACAAACCAGGCGGAAGTAGACGGACGGACATGGAAGGCTAAAGTAATTTAAAATCGGACGGAACATAACAGTTCAGGGGCCATGGTGATATTATTTTATACTGACGACTATGGCATGGTTGGGAGGGATATGTCAGGGTTATCGATAACATCCAGGATAACAGAATTGGTGGAGAAAATCATCAATGAAAATCAAATCGTGTAACCGGGTACGATTTTCGTGCTGCGGCGGACTGTTTTCATTCGGCCACAAAGAATCCACCCACATCCCGACGAGCTGGCTCGTGCCTTAATGCAAGCGTACCCGAGTGGCTGGGTGAATACAAATCCTGATCTTGGTCCGCGCGTAACAAAATAAAAAAAAAAATACTA
>CM037853.1:21154935-21469573 GCA_021234595.1 Delia radicum | reverse complement strand
GCAAAGAGAAAAAAAGAAAAATTTTAGCAAATACTTCGTGTAAAAAGAAAATTTATATGACAACATAACGAAAAATTATAATCTATGAGTTAGTCTTTTAGCATAATAAGTAAAAAGCTTGAAAAATTACGTGTACAAAAGTTCAGCCAAACAATTTCAATATATGCAAAAGCTATTGTAACAAAACCTTTCACTTCAGTGAATGTCCACCAAATATTTTGAATTTTATTTTGAAAATAATACAATTATGTTATTATTCTTGCAATAAAATTTTAAAATAATGCTACACTAACAAAAAAATGTCCATAATTATTACCGGGAATATAAACATTTAGTTAACAGTACTTGAAAGGTACGGAGTAACGAATTTTGGTCCCTTTTTGTCTATCTCGTTTAGTTTTTGAGATGAAATAAAATAAAAATATGAAAAATAACGCCATTTACGGAGACACAAAAAAATAATGGTTTGAAAACAATTGTGGTCTAAATTAACTGGCAAAAATTTGCAAATTTGAGAATCACAAAATACGGATGAAATTTGTTCTTGAGGTAAAATGAGTTAACTGAAAACTTTAGATAAATAACTGCTTTAAACGATAACAACAGAAAGCGATAGCTCAACTGCCTTTTTTTATTAGTGTATAATTTTCTTTAAAGTTCTGAAATTAACTTAATAACACATTTTTGTTACTTGCGCTGGGTTTTCACCCATTTTACGCCGCCGTAGCTTTAAATAACGTATTCGTCGATGTATACAATATTACAATTTGTATATATTACAATTTTCAAAAATTATTTAAAAATTATATATTTGAACAAAATTATAAAATATCGTAAAAATGCGATAGATCAAATTGTGTAATACAGTTTGATGCATATTTGCTTTAGCAATAAATAAAAATGTAACTTTAATTCTAACCCGTTAACTAAAAGTACCAAATCCATTACATCTGTCTACCAAATTTCGTTGATATATTCCCACGGGATCGTTGAGTATTATAAAATGGGTGAAATTTTGCAACAAAAAAGCATACAGAGGTAAATGCCGGAGAACTTATTTAAGAATACCACATTGATCCTAGTTAAGAAGTCTTTCATAAAACACTATGCTTTAAAAAATAAAAATATAAAAACCTTAATTTTTTCCAAAAAATTTAAAATTAAAAAACAACTTTTATATCTGCTCAAAAAAATATAAGTAAAAAAATCACTTTTTGTTTGATAAAAAAAGTCAAAAATAACTATTATTTTTGCCCAAAAAATAAAAATAAAAAAAAAAACTTTTTGTAATTGGCTTTTATGATAAAATGAAATTAGAATTACCGTCCCTGGTTTTTGTTTAAATTTGGTTAGAAGATGCTGTGGGGTAAAAATTGAGCTCTCCACATTTTTGGGGAATTTTGGAGATTTTCACTTACAATAGCTCAAATACTTCTGGCAACTCTGCTTGTGTTGGAAATGTTTTTCATATAGGCAAGCTTTAATGATAGCTTTAACATACAAAAGCTCTTTCTGGGGTATTTTAATTTTTCCTTATCGCCTAAAAGTATGCAACTTATTATAACAGAAAACTTATTTTGTTTTCAGTTAAGACCCAAACCTCCAACTGTCCTCAAACTTCGCTGCGGTATCAGTAAAGCTTTATAACAATGCACCTAAAACTGTGAGTTACTTTAACCCTTAACAGTCGATTCACTTTTCTAATTTTGTATGCGAATTTTTTGTAAAAAAAATAAAAAGTTTTAAAATTTCAATTTTACATAATTTTTTTAATTTAGTCACACTTGAAATAATTCGTCTGTATTTTGTATTTGTTTCTAATTTTCTGCTTAAAATTTTAAATGATTTTATTTTCAAATGCTTTAAAATTACTGAAAACATATAAAATCAACCACTCGATTTTCTCCACACTTTTCAATTTCAGCGAAACTTGGTATTACAACTACAACATCGCCCAATTTAAGGATAGTTAGTCTCAGCGGATTTTGAAATATCCCGTCTCAAAATACGAAAAATATTCGAAAATTTCACAAAAGTAGTAATATATAAACGTAAATACAATTTTTTTTAATATAAAATGATTTTTTTTTTTTCAAAATTCGCAGTTCAAACCGCTATATATCAAAAAAAACTGATTTTTTTTAAATAAAAAAAAAATATGTTACCCCAGTAAAAAAGTTTATACATATTCAGATATAACTTTCTACAATTAAATGTTTCAATGCATTAATATATCAAGTCTAATTGTGTATAAGACAACATAAATAATATATTGCTATATATACCACCATATAATATTAGATACAAATATTTATGCTTTAACATATAAGTTTATATGACTGTTTAAACTTATACATTCCAACATTTGATTGTATAAAATTATATCTGAATATATATACATTTTTTTATTTCAAGAGTAAAAAAATGTATATATATGTGATTATATATGGTGTCATGCATATCCATTAGGGTGGGCCGATTTATAAGGACAAAAATTTGTCGATATTGTGCCATCGATTTTTCGATAGCTTTTGACATAAGGAAAAAAAAAGTTCCACTACGACATATCAAAAAAATCATTTTCGAGGCTCCCAAATTTCAATTCTTTGACTTTTTCTCAACTTTTATTTTTAAGGTTTTTTAAGTAGGTAATAAAAAAAAATCGGCAGATTTAACAATAATATTGAAAATGCTTTTTATTTGCCAAATAAATGCTGAAATTGAGTTTCGCTTATGAAAAATCGAAAAAAATAAAAAAAAACTTAAAAATTGACGCTTAAAAAGAGATCGATTTTTCGACAAAAACTCGTCGAAAACCTCAAGAAAAACATTTTTTTGGAAAATCTGAAATCAGCCTACTAAAAAAAACCTTAAAAATAAAATATATAATAATATATAAATGTTATATATAGTGGCAACATATAAGCTATATAATTTAAGATATAATAATATATATATAATAAACATATTTTTTTATAGCATTTTCAAAAAAAAAAAGTTATTTGGCGGACCCTTTCTATATATAATAAACATACATATTTATGTGTGCTTATTAGGCCGGGAGGCAAAAAAATCGCTCAACGTTCAAGGAAAATCGTATTCTAGGGATCAAAATAAGAAACTTTGCCGAAAGTGGAATTTTTCAAAATTTGACCCTACGGGTCAAAAGTCGGGATATCAGAATTCGTTTTAGAGGTATGGTTCCTTCGGCAAAGTTTCTTATTTTGATCCCTAGAATACGATTTTCCTTGAACGTTGAGCGATTTTTAAATCGACCCGCCCTAGTGCTTATGCTATATATGGTGCCATTTCAATAATGCAATTCAAGATATATTTATATATGACATTAAGATTAACAATTTAGTTTGAGATATGATTATATATGGTCAAACATTAATACCATTATTGCAATATATAACGCCATATATAATTATATATGCGCAGATGTCCATATAATTTTTCTTTAAATTTTTTTTTATATTTTTATTAAAAATATTATGTGTCATAAGATATATGTAAGTAAATCCAATTTAATCTCAATATATCTCATTCTATTCACCAAAAATTACTTATCTTTTTGGATCTACTTAGATTTAAGTAAATCTAAACTCATGCCACGGGATATTTTGAGATACATCACGATCTTAAATTAGATATTTTTGGATACCCAATTTTTAGATCAATTTTGATCTAACTTAATCGGCTAATATATTTAAGGGATGTAATCGGATAAGTTTAAAGCGATTGCCATTAAATTACATATATAAAAATGTGAGCGTAGATGTATAATTTTCAGTTTAAATTAACATCAATTACATCTCTAATTGATTGAATGAAAATCTTATTAGAAACTAATGAAGCATTTCGCATATAAATTTTATAGTTTTTTTTTTCGTCTTACAAAATTTGGGTGTTAATTGCAGGGACCGTAATAATTATTTCTTTTTAAAAATAAAAACCAAAAAATAACTTTTATTTTTGATCGAAAAAATAAAAATCAAAAATAACTTTTATTTTTGCCCGAAAAAATAAAAATCAAAAAATAACTTTTATTTTTGCTAGAAAAAATAAAAACCAAAAAATAATTTTTATTTTTACTCAAAAAAATAAAAATCAAAAAACAATTTTTATTTTTTGCTAAAAAAAAATAAAAATTAAAAAGCAATGCATTTTATTATAGACTAGTTCATAAGGATCAAAATGGTATACTTGAAACAGCTTTCCGACATTTACTTTTAGTTGCTTTTTTTGTTTAAAAATTTTAAAATAACTGTAATTTTCGGTCCCTGGTTAATTGACTAAATTTTAAAACTTAATAATTTCAACAATTTTTTTTTCACGTCCTAACTTAGAATTTCTAAAATTAGAGAAGCGTATTAAATGACAAAAACTTACCTTTAAAATCTGTTGTTGTTTTATCGTTTTTATTGAGTATTAGACTTTTTGACATTAACTTTTCAGCCAACAATGGATTCGCTGCTATTAAATAACGCGACGAACTGTCATCGAATATTGTGGTGCTATCGTTGTTATTACTATTGCTGTTGTTATTACTTAAATTAGAGTTATTATTATTATTGTTGTTGGTGTTGTTGTTATTAATACGAAATGAACTATTGGCTTGCTCCTGGGTAGAAGATGCTGCTGTTGGTTCCAATGTCAAAGAATTTGTACCAACCGAACCTAAAGCAGAATTTTCACCTGGAAGTTGTATTGCATTTCCCGTAATTATATGAGCAGTCGTTGAGGATACACTAACACCACCATGGCCAGCATTACCACCGCCATTACCCACATTTCCACCACTTCCACTTACTCCACCACCACCACCACAATTGACTAAGGCAACAAATGTATCATGCTGACTACGTATAACAACATCACTGGTAACATCACTAATATTATTATTCTCTTCCTGCAATTGAAACAAAAAGAAACAACAAAAAGTATTTGGCTCAATACAAACAAGAACTAGAGAGGAGAAAACATTTTAAATACTATACTTTCACTTCAACTGTTGCTAAATCCGATAGGAGACTCTCAATTTCAAAATTGCTTTCAGATAGTTGACGAAACAATTCATCAGAAGAATCGTTGTCGCACAATGAGGAGGGCTCCAAGGCATTTAATTCTGCTGTTGTGCTTTCGGCAAGTTGAGTACTTTCGCTAACATTTTCATTTGATTCGGGAACTTCATCCTATGGAATATAAAGCAAAAACAATGGAAATAAAGAAATGTTAATAAAATATTAATACAATGTCTAAGGTTAATAAAACTACACCATTTCCAAAGAAAATTTTATTTTTAATTGGTTAGCATAAAACACAAAACAAAGAAGTTCTTTAAAAATTTCACTTATTTTGTCTATTATTTTTATTTTTTTTTCCTATTAAGGTTTTTTTTTACATTTTGGGGTTTTCCTGACTTTTTTCAACTTTTTGGAGTTGGAAAATTTGGAATATACATACACACAGACAGTTTTTAAGTTGCAACTAAATTTTTTGTCAACCGAATTATTGTGGTTCCAAGTAAAGGGTGTTTTTATAGCGGTATAGAATTTTGAAATGGAATAAAACAAAGATGAATTTTTTAAATTGACACGAAATTTACTTTATTCGAAAGATAATATTCTGTCATTATAATTTAAATATGACTTCTGGCATATGACTGCCGCCACGGCTGTCTCGGACGTAGTTTAATCTGGAGGTCCAATTTTCGATGACTTTTTCCAGCATTTGTGGCCATATATTGGCAATAACGCGGCGAATGTTGTCCTCCAAGTGATCAATCGTTTCGGGCTTATCGGCGTAGACTAGCGACTTCACATATCCGCACAGAAAATAGTACAGCGATGATAAATCGCACGATCTTGGAGACAAATTCACGATTCCGAAACGTGAAACTATGCGGTTACCAAACGTTTCCGTCAATAAATCAATTGTGGCACGAGCTGTGTGACATGTTGCGCCGTCTTGTTGAAACCGCAGCTTCTGCACATCATGGTTGTTCAATTGATGAACGAAAATAGCAGTAAACATGGCTCTATACCGGTCACCATTGACAGTAACGTTCTGACCAGCATCGTTTTTAAAGAAGTACGGACTAATGATTCCACCAGTCCATAAAGCACACCAAACAGTCAGTTTTTCTGGATGTAACGGTGTCTCAACATACACTTGAGGATTATCATCACGGCAGTTTTGTTTATTAACGTATCCATTTAACCAAAAGTGAGACGATTATGTTGACCGTAAAATGGACTTAGTGCGCAATGCATGTTTCGAACAGAACGATGATTTGCAAAATAAATTTGCACAATTTGGAAGCGTTGTTCAGGCGTCTATTCATTCTATTCATGTTGAAATGCCAAATCAAACTAAACATAAATCACTTGACAGCTGACAAAATGGCCGCCAGTTAAAAAAATGTTTCCAAATTAAAGTTCTATAACTGTATAAAAAACACCCTTTACTATCACTATTATTAAATTTTAATACTATTCTAACAACCGACATTTATTTACAAATTTCGAATTTTTATTGTAACAATTGAATATTTTATGTTTATTGACTATAATATTCTATAAATAGATTCATATGCGTTCAACAAAATTTATTTTATTAAAAAAAAAAAATTATATGCCTCGAACCAGCGATCTTCCCCAGGCAAAAACTTTACCACTAGCCTAAACCCAATTTAAATTTGTTTTTTTTTTTTAAATTTCAACCTTGAATATTTTCTATTTTCAAATTTCAGTATTTGTCTATAAATAGATTTGTATGTGCAATAGAAATTCGGTTGCTACAATAGAAATTAGGTTGCTATAAAAAAAATTTATATTATTTTAAAATTATTTTATTAAAAAAAAAATATTTCTCCGCGACTTGGGCTCGAACCGGCGGCCTTCTGCTTGTCGGGCAATTGCTTTTCCTGTAGTCTAAACCCAATTTGAATTTGTTTTTTCAAATTTCTAACTTTAATATTTCAAATTTAAATATGAATGTCTAAAAATAGATTTTGGTAACTCTAATAATAATTTATTAGAGTTACCAAAACTATTGAAAAGCTTTATATTATTTTTAAATTGGTAACGCGAACTTATATTTTAGATAGAGTAATTGTTTATTTGCAGGCGAAACTAATATTCGATTTTAACTGCAAATATTTTATTCAAAAGATAAAATTTCCGAAAAGTGGTTGGTTGTAATGTAGAAGATAATATATTTTCAATATTAATTAGGAAAACAAATAGTTTGAATGATGTGACTGTGTTTTGGTTAATGTTATATATTTTCTGTTTGCAACATATTTTATTTATTCTGATGATTAATTTGAAGTACTTACAGTTAAAACTATTGAATAATGATTACATTTTGTTGGTTACAATGGAATTCCAACAAATTTATTTTCTGTGTATGTAGTTTTTAGTAAAAACTCTTTTATGAAGTTTTAATTAAACGACTGATATACACACTATCACAAAATGAGAAAAAGTCGATTTGCTTTGAACCGCGATACATATTCCCAGCAAGAGACGACCTGATTAAGAAGTAGTAAATACACCACATCTACAGATCCGGATGTGGTGCAAATATTGTCGTGTCATTGGGCGGATGGAGTGAATATATAACTTCTTTAATAGCATTTTAAACAGTGCATGAATGCTCTTTTTCAACAGTTCACGGATGGTCAAATATATATTACCATTCTTATTTAATAAAAATGTGCTGCATACTCTAGGGGATGTTTCTTTAAAAATTAAAAAAAAATAATCTTTTGGTGTCAGCGAGTATTGAACACACGAATCTGAGTTACGATCTGCTGTATTGCACCAAAGTTACTTATGCAGTACAACAAACTTAAAATGATCTTTTTTTTTTTATTTTTTTTTAATTTATTAATTTATTAACAAAAAGTTTATTACTAAATTCAGATTGCCTCAGCGTCATATGACATTGTTGAGGCGAGTTGGCATTAAATTTTATGAAATATAAGAGCTAAGGAAGAAAGTAGTAAAAACACCACATCTACTGATCCGGATGTGGTGCAAACTTAGAGGAATCATTAATGATTTTAACATTGTCGTGTCATTGGGCGGATGCCCAATTTAAACAGTGCATGAATGTTTTTTTTCAATAGTTCATGGAAGGTGTTTTTCAAATATATATTAACATTTCTATTTAATAAAAATTTGCAGCATACTCTAGGGGATGTTTTTTTAAATATTAAAACAAATCTTTTGGTGCCAGCGAGTATTGAATAAACGAATTTGAATCACAATCTGTTGTATTGAAGTAGAGCGCTCTACGATTTGCACCAAAGTTACTTATGCAGTACAACAAACTTAATATGAACTTAAGTTGAAAATATTCATATATTTTTATGAAAACAAGAAAAATATGCTACACCAATATATAATAAAAAAGCAAAAAGTTATGATTTTTAAAACATTTTTACTATGTGATTTCGTATCACTGAGATATAAATTATTTTTAAAATATTTTTAAGTTTTGATTGTGGAAAAAAAATATTGAGAAATAATAATAAAGCTGATTTAAAAATTCATTCATTGCACGTTTTAAAATATTTTGGTTAATAATTAATTTGACGAGAAGTGTTTTTAAGATAAAATATACTTGACAATGAAAAAAGTATTGAATAAGTAGTTTAACTACGGAAAAATGTCCTGCAATGAAACGAGTGTACCTTGGAACGGAAGATCTTTTAATGTTTACCGTATTTTTTTCTAAAGATCTGGAGAAGGAGGTCGGTAAAAACTGTTTAGGTAAATTAAAGTGATATATTTAAATTAAGTAAAAGTTATTAATTAATTAATTTACTAATTAATTATTATTATTAATAAACTAGCATTCAAGTTTTGGCTTCGATATTTTTCGTTTTTGCTAGTTTTTGGAGATCCGAAACCATAGACTTAAAAAATCAAATAGATTTTTGAAGACAAAATCAAATTTTTTAACCTAATTTTTCTAAATATTGCACACGTTTCAAGGCAGACCTAAAAAGTTGATCTTGAAACAAATATGAAAAATTCATAATACGATCGGTCAGATCTTAAAAGATTACATATAATCGATAAACTAATTTTTAGCAGAGAAATACATCTTTGCTTTTTTTATCAACTTATAACAATAAAAAATATAAAACTTTAGGTTTTTTATATTTTTTAAATAATTATAAGTTTGATATGATTTTTATTAAAAATAAAAATTATTTTTTTTCGACCTTAAATTGTGTAAGGAAAATGAAAATTATTACAACTCTCATATATGGGCAGGGGCTCCACTGTCTATTCTGAAGCTTCTGGGCCGTGTTCAGGGGAGGGCGGTGAAGCTTATCAATGACAGTAGTGTATCCAACTCTATTGATTCATTGGAGCATCGTCGGAATGTGGGTTGTGTGACACTTTTCTATCGATATTACCATGGGAGATGCTCATCTGAGATAAATGAACTTATTCCACGAGCCCAAGTTTTTATTCGTAATACTCGCTTATCTAGTAGAGCACATCCGTTTGTAGTTGATTGTCCTGTGTTTCGCACGACGCATTACAGAGAAAATTCGTTTTTTAGTCGAACGATTCGTATGTGGAACAAACTACCCGCAGAAGTCTTCCCTGTTACTTACAATTTAGAAAAATTTAAATCAAATATCCACAAACACTACTCCCTCTTTCCACCTTCCCATACCCTATTTTCCTGATCAATACAATGCACTGCATGAGTAGGGGCATCCCTTAAATATTGGTTAAATAAAAAAAAAAAAAAAAAAAAAGAGTTCGAGGCCATACTCTATATTTCTTTATTAGGATATTGTCCTAACAAATAATCTATAGAGTTTTTGTTTTCAAATTTGTTAATTGATCACTTTCAGGAATGCGTTGATAGATCTATTACTGGAATTTTCTAGGTTCCCATCATCAGAACACGTTTTGAAAGAAGTGACAATCCCATGCAAAACATCAAACATTCATATAAACTAGTTTTCTCACTAAATGAGAACTAATATATGAGCTCGAAGTTAAAGATTAACACCATTGATCAAAAATAAATAATATAATAATAATTTATATTTTTAAGTAATTTTTACAAAAAATTCCATCGTAAAGTTGGCCAAAAATAGATTTTATCAAATAATTATTTGTCAACTCTGGATAACTTTAAAAAAAAGATTGTTTATGATGAAAGTCAAGATGTTAATTGTTTGGTCATTTTAAATTACTTAATTATCTTAAAATACACAGAAAAAACTGAATTAAATAAAAAAAAAAATACTAAGAAATTAATAAGAATTAAAAAATATAAAAAAAATTATCTCTCCAGTCCGGAATCGATCTCGCAACCTTCTGATTACAAATCCCACCACTTCCACCTCAACCTCCATATAAAAAAAAAGAATATATGAACTTATGAAAAAGCACTTCTTAGGATGTTATTAATTTAGGAACCAATTCATTTATATGGCGATGCAAATGCTGTTAAAAATAACTTTAATTTAACATTTATGGCAATTGTTAACAATAACTTCTATGAAAGCGAAAAATGTACGTATACTAATGCTTTGGAAGTCAAGTTAAAGAGATTCTTAAAGAACTACTTCCACTGTATTTTTAATAGATTTTGTATTTCTGATTCCAAATCTGTTTTCCAAAATCGTGATGTGTTTTTTTTTGGAATCAGGGAATCAAAGACAATATAAATCACATATCGGTATTCAAACCAAGGAAGCTTGTCGAGGTATGCAATTTAGAAATGTTAAATTTTAATGAAATAATTGTAAATATTGTAAAACTTTGGAAAAATGATTTTTTTTATTAGAATAAAACTACAATTTTTAACACTTTGCCCTTTCTGAAAAATATTATTATTATTATTTCTATCTAGTCGGAAATCTTCGCAACCAAAGTTGAAACTTGGACATAAATCCCACACTAGATTGAAGTTATTTTAAAAAGTTTAATATTGTATAATTTTATGAACACATCTTGAATAAAAAAATATATGAAATTTTAATTGTTCTGATTTTTTTTTAATTTTTTTTTTTAAATTATCGTTGTTTTTGAGCAATGTTAAAAATTGTTATATGGCAAGCATGACAATATTTTTATACGTATACACTAGGGATTTTTATACGTATACACTAGGGATTTAAAAATCGCTCAACGTTCAAGTAAAATCGTATTCTAGGGATCAAAATAAGAAACTTTGCCGAAGGAACCATACCTCTAAAACGAATTCTGATGTCCCGACTTTTGACCCGTAGGGTGAAATTTTGAAAAATCCCACTTTGACCCATTTAGAGTGTCCCAATCGAATCCAACCCAATCGAATATATTTATACTCTATTTCTTCCGGAGAAGAAATAGAGACCCTAATCTTGGAAAGACTCCTCCTACTTTCTGAAATATCTCTATCCCGAGATTTGTACATTTTGCTAAAAAAAACACGGCTAAAAAGGCCCTCTTTTAACTTAAATTTTAACCCCTAGAATGATGATTTATGCATTAATCTGCTAGCGCGTCTCCCGGAGAAGAAGTATCTCCCATAATATTGGAGAGATTCCTCCTACTTTCTGAAATATCAAAGTGGGCTTTTTCAAAATTTGACCCTACGGGTCGGGACATCAGAATTCGTTTTAGAGGTATGGTTCCTAGGCAAAGTTTCTTATTTTGATCCCTAGAATACGATTTTCCTTGAACGTTGATCGATTTTTAAATCGACCCGCCCTAGTGTGTACATTATGAGTTAAATAACCTCTATGAATTATGATCCAGTCTAAAAACATTTTTTGAAAACGGACAAAAATGGTCGATTGAAAAATGTATTTATTAGAAAATAAGTAGTAAAAGAGGGATTAAAATATTATTAGAATTATTGAAACCTAATTAGAACAAAATTTGACTTAAAAATTTGAAAATAATAAAGTTTTTCATGATTTTCCGATTTATTGTTTTTCTACGGATTTTCAATTTGACTTACGTGGTTGTTTAAGTGTTTTATTTTTTGTTTTGTTAAATTCCCTGAAATTCTGAAAATCACAAAATGGAAAATTAACAAAATTCTTTGAAATTTTCTCCCGGGAATTCGCGGTTTAAAAGCATATTTGACAAACAACTTTTTGCAAATTATTATGCTAATTTTAATGGCATTTTTTAAGTAATAAAAAGTCAAGAAAGCAAAAGTCACACGTAAAACAAAGCAAAAAAAAACGATCTTGAAAACCAGTGGCGCTGCGGCCCCCTGAGTCAAAAACCCGGAAACGCGTATTAACATACAAGTGTCGTTACTCAAAACATCCAGTAAACGTCGCCCGAACTGGAGCCATTTTAATAAACGAAAAATTGTAAATTATAATAATAAGCAAAATTGATGTTCAAATGAAAAAAATTCACAAAAATGTTATAAAATATAGTGAAAAAATATAGAGTTGTTGGCATTACCCAGGGTATACCGCGCGGAGGTGATAGTAAAGGGTTTTCCAATAGGTACTTGACAACTTTGAGTTTAATTTGTGAACGCACTATTTCACTGATCATCTAACTGTTACTTTCCTTTTTTTCAGTAAACTCAACATTTTCATCATGGTAAAGTACACGAACGAACAACGTATGCAAATTATAAAAATGTACTACCGAAATTCGGAGTCGGTGACCGCAACTTTAAGAGTGAATTTCATCGCAAAATCATCTACAGTGACGAAGCTTATTTTTGGCTCAATGGGTTCGTCAATAAGCAAAATATGCGTATTTGGTTTGGTGAAAATTCACATGTGCTTTATGAATCACCACTTCATCCACAAAAAATAACTGTTTGGTGCGGTTTTTATTTTTCGCCGATAAAAACGATCGTCACGTTACTGTGAATGGTGATCGTTATCGCGCCATGATTACCGATTATTTTTGGCCCGAATTGGAAAACATGGACTTGGACGACATGTGGTTTCAACAGGACGGTGCCACACAGCACACATTACAAACGATTTATTGAAGAGTAAGTTTGGTGAGCGTGTTATCTCAAGAAATGGACCAGTCAATTGGCCGCCTCGTTAGTGCGATTTAACGCCTCTAGACTTTTTTCTTTGGGGCTACGTCAAATCATTGCTATATGCCAGCAAGCCGACGACGTTGGAAGAACTCAGAGCCAACATTGAACGCGAAATAGCGGCTTTTACGGCCGAAATGTGTGACCGAGTCATCGAAAATTGGGTCCAACGAATCGACCCCTGCCGACATGCCCGCGGTGGCCATATGAACGAGGCCGAGTTCCATTCATAAATGTTTTGATTGTATTTCAAGTCAATAATAAAGTTTTGGAATTATCTCAAATGGTTTGCGTTTTATTTAAAAAAAAAAGTTGCAAGTTCTTATTCCCGTTACTAAATCGAATCCTCTTGGTAGGTTTATTCATATGAGTTTCCTCGCCTCTCACAAAAATCGGGTAATTGGGCGTTAAAAAAATATTGGTATTTTTCATCTTTATCACATATCCAAATATCATTAAGATCGGAGAGAACCCATCGAGAGACTCTCCTTGTAAGATGAAATAATAACTATGCTCGAGCTTTTTAATACAAAAGTGTTTGCAAATTTTTAAGAAATTAATATTTTAAAAAAAATATTTAAATACTCGGATTTTTCTACCAAAATCCGAACTTTTCGTTAGCCAAATTCCGAATTTGGTCAATAATTAAAGAAAAAATATTTATTAGGTATTGTCATAATGTACTAAAATTCTTTTAAAATTTAAATAGATCAGAAAACGAAAAACTGAGTACACTGAAAGAATTATTCTTCATGATATTAATGAAACAATTTGATAACATTTTTTTGGTATATTCAATGAAGTATATCATAATATCCAAGAAATTTTATTTATATTAAGAAATATTTCATAAAATTAAATTGTTTCATAAAAAAAAATTCATTCCAGTTCATAAATTATCCCTTCAAAAATTTAATGAAAATTTAGTTTAGAGCTATGAAATTATTTCAAAGATTTCCTTTTTTTTATTTTTTCATAAAATTTCATTAATTTTTATACATTTAAAAATTTAGTTTTAAGATTTAATTATCTAGTGTTCAACATATTTCATAAAGTGCTTTATTATTTTTATGTAACTTTTTATTAATTTTAGACTTCAATGAAATTGTTTAAAAAATCATATGAAGCGGGTTATTTTCTTAGTTCCAATACATTTTTCAAGACATTCATGAATAGTTTAATTAATTCAAAAAACTTCTTAATATTTAAAAACTTTATGAAACTGTTTCATAAGTTCTAAATTTTTTTATTGTCGGAATGATTTATTAGTTTTATCACGATTTTCATTAATTCTACAAACATTCCATAAACATTGACTTCAATGACTCCTGTTTCATGGAATCTATAAAAAGTTTCAATGGACGAGTTCCAGTGACAATTTTCATTAAAGCTATGAAGAAATTCATTTCTAAAGTGAAGACAAGTCTCTCAGTGCAGTATTTCTATAAAAATAGCCGTTTTTTAAGTTTTAAATAAAAACGGTGACAATATGAAAAAATGCATAACCTAAGTGAAGTTAATTCTCTCAGTGTACGCAGTATTTTTTTTTTTTTAACAAATATAACGATATTTTCAGGACCAAGAAAAAAGTTGGTGTGTTGCCGCACGGTGTTTCAAAGGATTATATTTTGGAGAATTTTATGTGATAAAAAGAGGTGATCATTTTCAAAGAAAAACACCGTAATAAAAAAACAATTTCCGAAGGTTTTTGACCTACTTTAAAGAGTAGCAAAACGTGTTAACACAATCTGATGAAAACTAAAAGTCGACGAAACATGACTCTCGATTGCTATATGGGCAACTTCAAAAATTTGCGGCACCTAGACATTTTTTTTAAGTTTTTTTTTTTTGTCTGACATCAATATCGATTTGCGTGTGTATAAACCGATATTTGAGCAAGTGAAATCCGTTCGCGTTAATCATTTTTATTAAACGGCGCAAATTTTACGGCGGTTTAAAGTTAAAAATTAAAAAAAAATATTAAAATTACAGTTCTTGTTAAAATTAAAAAATGATAACGAGTGTGGATAATACCCCTTAAGGGCTTTCTTAGCACACTAAAATATTTGTAAAAGCTTCAATACTTTTTAAAATAAGAGATATAACCATTTAAACTTTATCACTCATAATTTTTTGTTATTTTGATTTGTTACCTTTGATTTTGTTACCTTCAAACATTCACAAAATTGTCCACATTCTTTGCAGTTAAAATTGTTCTGCTGTAACTTACGTTTAGTTAGTTAAATCTTGTTTTTCAGTGATAGATTCTAAGCCGTTTTCAATTTTTTTAATCCGCAATTTTTTGTTTTGATGGCATTGTTTTTATTATTATTATTATTGTTATTTAAAACCGAATACCTAACTTACTTTCTTACACCAATTTGCGATTTAAAGTCTTCCATTCCATGTACGTTTGAGCGGAATTGATACAGCGCTTTAGTTGTCACAAAGCGAAATGTGTTTGGAAAAAACTGCCGCTGATTGTCAAAAAGATACATTTTCAAAAAATTTACGCTAATTTCTTACAAGTTTGTGATGCCCGTGATACGTTATTGGTGCGCTGACACCAACTTGATATACCTCTAACTTTATAAAATTACGCCGTTTTTATAATTCTGCGCTTAAAACTCATTTCTATTAAACGGCGCAAAAACCCTATTAAAAATCTAAAAAGTTCAAAATTCGGAAAATTTTGGTTTCACTTGTAAACCACCATGCAACTTTTCACCCAGCAGCGATATCAAATATTTCTTTTTTGTGGATATATCCTCCAAGTCTAGTGACTATATTTTGTATTGGTTTGGATGTGAAAGCTAAAAACTATTACAAAGAAAACGAAATGAATGAAAAAACTCATGCAAGTTTCAAGTCGTTTTTTTAATTTTTCGAATTTTAGATGACCACCAATTCATAAGGTGAAGACTTTTTAACGTAAAAAAAAACTTTGCACGTCATATCCTTCAAGTATAGTCATCCAAACCCTGTACAACGTATTTTTCAATTCGTAAAACTTAACGAAATAAGAGCCATAGTATGTCGGTTTCAGCAGGTGCTCAAAAAAATTTGAAATAGCCCATATACGAGCATTATTATTATTATTATTTTTTTTTTTAAATTTATATTTCAATTTAAAAAGTTGTTTTTATTTGCATAATCTAAAAGTGAAACGATATAAAAGTCGTTTTTTTTTTTGCACACAAAATGGAAATGGTGTATTCCAAACATTATCTTAAGTACTTACCTGCATACAAGCAAGGCTATCTAAACCACCCACAATACGACCATCATTATCCGGACACCATAGAAGAGCGTCATCAATAAATGGCATCGCTGATAAGGCAAAGCCACTAAGAACTTCGTTCACCAGTGCCAGCGTGTTTTTGTCACCGGCGTTTGTAAGAAAAATATTTGGTTCAAAAAAACGGTTTAACACACTTCTCCACGATGAGTGTGTAACCGTTTCAATTAAGAGTTTTTGTTTTTGGGGAGTCTTGAGAGGATTTGTTTGGTAAATTCTCTTTTATTTTTAGTTTCTAATTTTTAGGCACTTTTTTTGTTTTTTTTAAAAACAAAAACTAACATTGTAAAAATTTAAAGCCAATTTTTGTTAAAAAATAAATTCATATAAAAATGGACGTATTTTGTTAATTTTTTTTTTTTAAATTCTATTTTCAAAATTTGTATAAAAAAATTAATTTTATCTACTAAACTAATTTGTTTTGTTGTTTCATACGAAAACAATTTTGATAAAAAATTGGATTAAGGCAACCAGTTGGTGTATAAAAAGGTGATGATGATAAGTCTGAAAAGAAGAGAAAGAAAATAATGTGATAAATTTATTTAAATTATATGCATAATATATAAATATATTTTTTAAAATTTTTATAAATCAATTAATATTAAAGAAGATTATTAAAATGTAGTCTTAATTTTATTTGTATAACGTTTTACTCAGTCTTCCATATGACTATATTGACCATGCTAGAGAGCTTCCGGTTTCAATCACACGATAAATTAATGATTTGTTTGCCCCATAACACGCTTTTAAAACTAAAGTCATTCCTTAAAAAAAAAAAAAAAAACAAAAAAAGATTCGTTATTTCGTTTTGTTTTAAATTTTTAAAGTTATTAAACAATGAGAGACAGTAAGACGCTTAACTGATTTGATTTGTAGATTTTTGGATTTAAAACAAAAAAAACTTGAATAATTTTCATTTTCATTGCAAAAAACAAAAAATAAAAAAATTAAAAAAAAATTAATAATAATTTGTTCTAATTTTAGCAACTCGGTTTTAAAAAATTAGTAAAATATTTTGCTAAAATCAGCTACTCAATTATTAGTAAAAACAAGTTCATGCACTAAAGTTGGTATTACCAATTGTTTGTATACCCTCTACAGCAGTGTTGCCAAGTGTAGGGATTTTTCCCTTTTCGTAGGGATTTTTTCCAAAAAATTCATCTGTAGGGAAAAAAGGACAGATTTTGTTTGTCAGTCAAATTGTAGGGATTTTTTTTTTTAATGTTATTCTATTTATAATTTATAATAAACAATGAGAAATATAAGCATTTATTTTTTTAGTGCAACAGAATAAAACCAACAAATCGGGTGGCACTGGAAAAATGAGAAATAAGTTTAAAAATTTGGCACCATTGTTTGCATGTGCTCTTGGAAATGGTTTTAACATTTACGTTCGCACTGTTGACAACTCGTTCGAAATAGAGAAACCAAATTTTGTAAGAAAACTTTTACGTTTTCATTCGACTTGTACTTCAAGTCATCGTTCGCATAGAAATTTAGTTAGAGAAACCCAAATCAATTTTCTTTTGCTTAGAAAGCGAAAGAGAGCATTCTTTCGAAATCGAGAAACAGGCCATAAGTGTTTATACGAGTATTTTTTAAAAATGGCATTTTGTATTTGTTTACCGTTTACCGTTTACCGTTTATTTTTAGTTTTTATGTTATTTTTTACTTTCTTTTATTTTTGTTTGATGAAAATCTATTTTACCTGAAAATCTATTGAATTACTGTACAAATTTATAATAAAAGTAAATACAATTTACTTATAAAAACCCAAATTTTTGCATTTATTAAAAAAAATGTGTAGGGAAAAATGTAGGGAATATTTTTTTTGTCTGTATGGAAAAAAAGGGATTTTTTTTCATTAACGTAGGGATTTAAAAACAAATCTCCTGGCAACACTGCTCCACAGTGAAGCAAACAAAATGAAGCGAACAAATAAATAATGAAAAAAGCATTACAGAGGTGACAAAAAAAAATGTTTTTGGAATTTAAAAAAAAATGTTTTTATGGCAAAGTAATATTTTTGAGGTGTATAACTGTTTTTGAGGTGAAACAAATTTTTTTTGCTTAAAATAAAATTTTGAGGTGAAATAAAAATTTGATTTGAATTTTAAATATTGCACCGGCCGTCAAAAAAACATTGGGCTCTATGAAACAAGACCCCAATGAAATAAGTCCCCAAACCAAAAATGAAATAACGCCCCATTTTTTGGGGCTTTATTTCATTATGAAGCAAAACCCCAAAAAAAAAATGAAATAAGCTCCCAACCAAGTGAAACGAAACCCTAAAATAAAATGGCATAACACCGCAATTTTGAGGCTTTATTTCATAATGCAGTAAAGCCCCATTTCGAAAATGAAATAAGGCCCCAATTAAAAAAAAAACAAAATTATATATTACTTTCTTTTTTTTTCAGCCTTTTTAAAATTAAAAGATTAATAATATTTAGTATATCAATACAGCTTTTTTTTAATATTTTTTAGTTGTATATCACAAATAAAACTAAATTTATAAATCGTATAATCGCACGCAGAAAAAACTTTATTTCGCGAAGCCGCCTGCCTCGTTCTACGGAGGAAAAAAACCCTTAAGAGCGGCCGAAGGCAGCCACACAGAAAAACTGGTTTTTACAAATTACTTGATGTCTTAAAAATATAAGATATCAACGGATTCAACATCTGATTTGAAAAACAAGTTCTTCTGGGTGGCGGCCTTCGGCCGGTCTTAGGGGTTTTTTTCCTCCGTAGAACGCGGCAGGCGGCTTCGCGAAATAAAGTTTTTTTCTGCGTGCGCCATAAAATAAACTTCAAAATTACTACACGGTATAATCTCACTTACTAATAGCAAATAACTATTTACATTAATAACTTGATAATTCGTGCAGTAATTATAACGGTTATTTGCTTATATTACTTAAAAATTTAGATTTTTAAGAAAATGAAATAACACCCCAAAAATATTATTTGGGGACTTATTTCATTTCTCATATTGGGGCCTTATTTCATTATGAAATAAAGTCCCAAAAACAAAAAAAAAATGAAATAAAGCCCCAAAAAATGAAATAAGACCCCAATTTTTTTTATTAGAAATTTTTGGTGCCTTATTTCATTTTTGGTTTGGGGACTTATTTCATTGGGGTCTTGTTTCATAGAGCCAAAACATTGTTTTCATGGGTTTCTGTTTTAATAAAATTTTTTCACTAAACTGATGATGGTTTCTTCGCAATTTTTCTTAAACTTTATGAAAAAGCTTCATAGTTTTAATGAAAATATTTTTAATGAAACTTTTTCATTAGTCGTATGAAATTTTTAATAAATAAAAAGGGCTCTGTGCAATAACTCCCAGGTGAAAAAAGTCAAAAAAAAAAAAAAAAGAAATAAGTACCAAAAATTTTTCATACAAATTTGGGAGTAATTTCAAATGAAATAATACCCAGTTCTTTTGCAGTTTAGAAGTTATTTCGTTTTTTTAGAAGTTATTTCATTTTTGTTATTAGGTGTTATTTCATAATGCAGTAATTCAGAAATGAAATAAGTCCCAACAGAACTTAGCATGGGACATAGCGCCCAAAAAAATTATATGTAAATTGTTGTTGTTCTTGTTTTTGGGCAATACGACATTGATTTGGACAAAATAACATTTTTTGTTGGGTGCTATGACGGGTTTTTGTTTGGCCAAAATAAATTTGGGCACTATGACGGTAAAAAAAGAAGTTATTGCCCAAAATCATAATTTTTTTTTTTTTTAGATGTCATAAGACCTTAAATGTCAAGGTTGATTCATGAAATCAAACAAAAGAGTTTTAAGGAAACTTAAAAAAATTGCTTCAATTTTATTTTTTTGTGTAGTATGCAGAAAAAGCTTTATTTATTTATTCTCCGTAGAACGCGGCAGGCGGCTTCGCGAAATAAAGTTTTTTCTGCGTGCGACAAAAAAGACATTTTATCTTATGATATTTAAAAAAAGACAAATTATGATTTTGGGCAATAACTTCTTTTTTTTATCGTCATAGCGCCCAAAAAAGTTTTTTCAAAATAAAATGCCATAGCACCAAAAAAAAGTTTTGGATTTTCTGTCATTGATTTGGTCGTTATAACATATTAACATCCACAATATTGGGCGGGATATGCGGACATTTGGGCAATATGTCATTTTGGTTTTTGGGCAATACGATTTTGGGGAATATAACGGTACGCCCTTACTTTATTTGTGTTGCATGGATTATTTTTGGGAGTTATTTAATTTTTATTCTTTGGAAATTATTTCATGATGAAATAACAACCAAAACCTAGGATTTGCTTAAATTTTGTTTTGGAAATAATTTAATTTTTTTTAGAATTTATTTCACTTTTTCGAGACGGGACTTATTTAATTCTTTTTAGAATTTATTTCATTGGGAGCTTTTGCACTGGGACATTTTGCACCTGGGACTTATTGCATAGAGCCAATAACAAGAAATTTTCATTAAATTTTATGAAAAACTGCCTTAATTTAATGAAAAGTCATTGATAATATGCTGACAACTCTCTCAGTGTAGACATCGAAAAACACCAAAATATTCATTCCCAGCTTTCAAAGTTTGTTTACGTCTATATGTAAATTTTGGAGATTTTACGATTGGCAGTGTATAGCACTTAGATCAAAAACAAACTTAAATAAAAAAAAAATATGTTTCCCTTTATTAGTAATATAAAAGAAACCACAATTTGAAATTTAGAAGTCAGACCCAAAAATCGTGTCAATCGGTACACAGTGGGATATATCAAAAAAGTTTTGGAAATAATTCGGCCATTTTTTACTTAGTAGTCCGATTGCAATGAAATTTGGAACAGTCATAAGTGACGTAATATAAGATAATAAGAGCTTAAGTTTTGATTTTGCAACCGGATGCGGCAATATGATCACTCAAACTAGGGAACTTTTTAAAATCACAAAATAGGCTATATCTCGGAAACTAAGCGAGGTAGAGAAAAATGGACCAAAAATCGATACTCTGGGTACGGAGTAACGATTTTACGCCTTATGAACTACTTACATTCCCGGTAATACATATGGACCTGCCCCTGGTTAGATCTGGAAAACCCTTTTTTAACAGAAATTTTCTATTGATTCAGCTTAAAATTCTTTTAAATTTAAATTAAATATTGAATGAGTGAAATTTCATCGAAATTGGACAATGGAATCGGGGGTCAGTCATTAATGGATTAACAATACATACCAGTGAAGCATAAGCAGAAATGTGCAAATGTATTAGAGAAATCAATCATTTCTTGTTCAAACAAAGTGCGAACATTGTTATACAATTTTGAGATAAATGTGTCAAAATGTTATTGTATATTAAATAATAAATTAATAAAAGCAACATTTTTAAAAAATAATTATGCTTTCTGTACTATATAAAGGGAATTCTTATACTTAATAGTAATAAAAAAAAAAAACAATATTCTGAAACAACCCAGTAGCAAAAAGTACTAGTACATAAACTGTTTTGTACTAGTTTATTTGAACCAGGCACGAGTTCTACCGCCTCTCCATAAAAACAACTGTTGAATTTAACATGAAGATATCATAGGGAAGTCAACTAGTTCCAAACTCCCGCTTTGGAACTAGTAGAGCACTAGTTTAAAAACTACAATTAATGGACGGAAAATAGGGAGCAAAAGTGGTACTAATGTGACACTCGCGGAACCAGTTCTCAACTAACTGTACCATACCAGTTGGTTTAGAACTTAATTATATAAATAAAAACCAAATGTTTTCCTTTGGTGAAAGGAAGGTTGGAGCAATAGTTTAATTTTATTATGATAAATACCCAGCCAAAAAAAAGAGAGCGGCAAAGCATTGGCCAAGTGCTTTCAACGGTGGTATGAGCGTTGGCAGAGCGTTGGATTTCTGAAGATTTAAGTGCTTTGCCAACCCCGAAATGATAACATTAGGCAGGGCTTGGAAGTTCCTTTATTAAAACGTTGGCTAAGCACTGGCAATGAACGCTTTGCCAGTACCAAAACCATCATTTTAAAACTTTGACAAAGCATTGGTAAAACAACCAATAAAGTGTTTTTTAACGATAAAATAAGTGCTTTGCCAACCCCAAAATGATAACACCGGGCAGGGTGTTCGCAAAGCACTGGCAACGCGCGCTTTTTTAACCCATAGTTTAAATATTTCAAATAACTGGCAGCCCACAGCACAGGCAATATGGGAATTTTTGTTTTCTCGAGTACTTTAATACTGCGTTCAAAAAAGTTTGAATTTCTTAAATTTTAAAGACGTTTTCATTCAAAAATATTGTAATTTTTGACGGCCCCATTTTTAACGCTTGAACGTGCGACTGTACACTTAAAAACAATACGTGTCTAATATTCTTTTGTACTCAACAACATATACAAGTTTCATTAAAATCTGTGTATTCACCACTGTGTAGATTCCTTGTTAGATTACATAGTTAAAAACAAAATTTTCGATTATATTTTTAAAAACAAGTAATTTCAGATAAACTCTTCAAAAAGTCCCAACATAGATTATTTTACTCTACAAAATTTTCAATTGTATTAAAGATTTATCAAATGTATTTCAGAACTTATCAATTGTATTTCAGAAGTTATCAATTGTATTTTAGAATTTGTCAATTGTGTTTCAGAAATTATCAATTGTATTTCAGAAATTATCAATTGTATTTCAGAAATTATCAATTATATTTCAGAAATTGTCAATTGTATTTCAGAAATTGTCAATTGTATTTCAGAAATTATCAATTGTAATTCAGAAATTATCAATTGTATTTCAGAAATTGTCAATTGTATTTCAAAAATCATCAGTGTATTTCAGAAGTTATCAATTGTATTTCATAAATTATCAATTGTATTTCAGAAATTATCAATTGTTTTTCAGAACTTAAAATAATACGCCATAGAATTTGAGTATTTAATTACTTAATTCACGCGGAACTTCAAACAGTTAACAGTCATTTATTTTTTACCTATGCATCGTATAAGGCGTTACATTCAACGGTTATACGTACATAACAGGCGGCGCACTATATATAAAAACTGAAGTGTTCATCGTATAACTCAAGATATATTTCATTTTGTTTAAAAAACGAGTTTTTCTACAAAGCAATGTTTTTATGAATGAAATTTTTATTTATTTTTTGAATTTGCATTAATTTTACATTCATAAATGCAGTATAAATGGGATACATAATTAACTTTAAATTTTTAACCCATTTTGCATTGCCGCTGCTTTGAAGCAACTCCTACTTTTAAGTCCTGACAGTTTTTAGTAAATAAAAGAGTTATAACAACACAGTAAAAATCATGTGATAACTTGGGGTCTTAACTGTACAAATAATTAAACAAAGTTTAAAAACTATTGTTCCAGGGTTGCCACATATAGACAATTTTTAAAAAATATTAATTTATAGAAAGAAGACTGGTTTTTACAATAAGTGTACAAAAACTTTAGAAAAAGCTCATTGAGACACCATTATATCTTTCTACCAAATTTCGACAAAAAATTCCCACGGAATTTGTTGTTCTTCGTTAATAAAAGTTAAATTATGTACACATATAAGAGACAAAATTAATAATAAAGCAACAATGCGATTTTTAAACTGTAGGGTGTATTTTTTATAATTTCTAAAATACAATTGATATTTTCTGAAATACAATTGATAATTTCTAAATTACAATTGATAATTTCTGAAATACAATTGATAATTTCTAAATTACAATTGATAATTTCTGAAACACAATTACGAAATCTGAAATACAATTGAAATTTTCAGAAATACAATTGATTATTTCTGAAATAAAACTGTTAATTCTGAAATCCAATTAATTATTTCTGAAATACAATTGATAATTTCTGAAATACAATTGATAATTTCTGAAATACAATTACGAAATCTGCAATACAATTGAAAATTTCAGAAATACAATTGATTATTTCTGAAATAAAACTGTTAATTCTGTAATCCAATTGATTATTTCTGAAATACAATTGATAAATTCTGAAATACAATTGATAATTTCTGAAATACAATTACGAAATCTGAAATACAATTGAAAATTTCAGAAATACAATTGATTATTTCTGAAATAAAACTGTTAATTCTGAAATCCAATTTATTATTTCTGAAATACAATTGATAATTTCTGAAATACAATTGATAATTTCTGAAATACAATTACGAAATCTGAAATACAATTGAAAATTTCAGAAAAACAATTGATTATTTCTGAAATAAAACTGTTAATTCTGAAATCCAATTGATTATTTTTGAAATACAATTGATAATTTCTGAAATACAACTGATAATTTCTGAAATACAATTACGAAATCTGAAATACAATTGAAAATTTCAGAAATACAATTGATTATTTCTGAAATAAAACTGTTAATTCTGAAATCCAATTTAATATTTCTGAAATACAATTGATAATTTCTGAAATACAATTGATAACTTATGAAACACAATTGATGATTTTTGAAATACGATTGATAATTTCTAAATTACAATTGATAATTTCTAAATTACAATTGATAATTTCTAAATTACAATTGATAATTTCTGAAATACAATTGATAATTTCTGAAATATCATTATTAAATCTGAAATACAATTGATAACTGTTGAAATACAATTGCAAATGGTGTAGTACGCAACTGGTTCAAAATTACTGTTTGGGAACTAGTTACTGTCTGAGAACCAGTCTGAAAACTGTTACTTTTTTACTAACAACCGTAAAGTTATCATATCAATGATTGAAAAACTACAAAACCCACCTGGGTGGGTGTCACGAGAGCGAAGATAAACAACACGAACAAACTTTTAAATTTTAAATAAAAATTTAAATTTTTTTGCCATAACAAACTATTTATTTCCAATTTTAGTGTTACTTCAAAATATTTTATTATAAAATTTAGTTGTTTTGTCAAATAATATTTAAGAAACAAAAAAACATTGAATTGAAGAGCTTATTGTAAAAACTTGACAAGCCACATTTTATTTTTAGTTTGTTTTCGCATTTTTAAGATTGAAAGAATGTAAAAAATATGAATTTTGCAAGACACTTATTCGCTTGGCTTTTTTAATAACACTGGTTTACAAAATTTAAAAAATTTTGCGACCCACGACATTTGGCATTTATATTTTTCATGTAAAATAGCGCACTGAATCCGAAAATGAAGTCGAAAAGTCGAAAAGTCCAAAAGTAGAACAGCTTTTAAGATATCACCAACTTTTCAAATTTTCGATTTAAAAAAAAAGTGGTTTTACTTAAATAAAAATATCTCCGGACCAAAACGATGGATTTGAATGTTTTTATTTTTAAATTAAAGCTAATTAAACGCTTTATGAATTCTTTATACAATACTAGCTGACCAGGCAAACGTTGTTTTGCCTTCAAATTTTAATTGTAATTAATTCTTTAAATCAAGAAATTTCTTTTACGCAAATAAATAATTAAAAAAATAAATTCACATTAGTAAATCATTTTAAAATTTGTAATTTCATGTCTGAGCATGAGCGGCGCTTTAATGCACCGGTAATAGGTGACGTCGCAGTTGTTATGGCAGTTGTTTTCAGCTATTCATTTTATATACTTCAGCAAATAAAGGCGATAGAAGGACAAAGAGGCGTTGGGCTTCCCATGAAATTACAAATTTTAATGATTTAAAACGCATGTGATTACCATAGCAATAAAATATATTTTTTATGTTAAGTGTACATGTTAAACATGAATTGTTACTTAAAACCATATCATGAAATTTATTGTTTACTTCTTTACCTTTTTTATTTATTCTAGGACTATGAGGAACGCTAAAACAATTTTTGAACAACATTATTAAATAACCTTGCAAAAAGTCTTGAATGTGATAATTTATTTTAATGCTTATTTGTTTTTGCTTTTGGTACCACGCCCATTTATCCCATTCCGCCCATTTTCAGTTCGACTACTAATATTTGTAATTGATGGACTCGTACAAAATTTGAAGGCTATATAGAACCCTAGATATTTAATATTAATGTTAATTTTGTATATGAGCTAAATAATCACTTTGTATGGGAGCTGCCACGCCCACTGGTATGATCCCGTCCAATTTTCCCATGACTATTTATAATATAATCAACGTGCACAAATTTCTAAGACTCTGGCTATTATAGAACTGTATATTTAATATTTACTTTGTATGGGAGCTGACACGCCCACTCGTCCGATCACGCCGATTTTTTCCATGACTTTTCACATTAACAAATAATCAACGTGCACAAATTTCTAAGACTATGGCTATTATAGTACTGTAGATATATGATATTAAATATTTTCTTTGTATGGGAGCTGCCACTCCCACTGGTCCGATCCCGCCCATTTTTTTTCCTGATTATTCAAATCTGCAATGTTTCAAAACTCTCGCTATCACAATAGTCAAGATATATGATGTTATTCAATTTACGTGGGAGGGGCCACGCCCACTTGAAATATATATAGCCGAAAACCTAATTTGGACTATAACCTTTCAAATAAAACAGGTTTGGGCCAAATCGGTTGGATAGTTTTAGAGTCTATAGAGGACAAACATACAAACATTGTATTTTATATATATAGATTATTTTCATGTTTCCGCTCATAACTTAAAAAAAAAAAAAAATCCGGAACGATATATAGCCTATGTCCATCCTGGAGGACCAAATTAAATATTGGTAAAAAAAATTTAGAAATCGTATGATTAGTTACGGAGATTACTTTCTACAAACAAACAAACAAACAAACAAACAAACAAACAAACAAACAAACAAACAAACAAACAAACAAACATACAAACATTACCTCTTTATAATATTAATAATTATTAGTATAGATATAGATTTTTCAATTCGATTATCGCCTTAGAATCTATTTATCGATATATCGACAACTTTGCTTCAATTTTAACGAAATTTAGGAAAAAAGTAAATTCTATTGTAAATTTCGCTACGTTAAAATTGTTTTAAAATTTATTTCTCTTTTTGCACTTCAAGTCTGCTCCATCAAAAAGAAAATACGATGCTCCTTACTAAAATCGTTTAAAAATTGTAGACGCTACTTGCATTTGAGTAAAAATGCAGAAATTCAGTTTTTATGCAAATACAGCTGTTTTTGTTTATTTTGTATATTTCTTATACATTGCAGGAAGATATAAAGATAAGGGGGGGGGGGGGGGGAGGTACAGTCAAAATCTCATTTTCGCCCATACAACGACAGACCACCCTAGTGTTCATATATTAGGGGTTCATATTTTCGCGAGTGCACTGTATATGCATATTTTAAGCCCAAATTTTTAATTTTTACTGCATATTTTAAGCTCCTCTTTTCCTTATTCAGTTGCATGAAATTCCTTGCCCTAATTATGATAACAAAAACAAACTAATTAACCAAACTTTAATATTTTTTTCCTATAAATAATTACTTTTTTTTATTATTCAAATGCAAAACTGCTTAACTAAAAAATAAATAATACACAATAATCATAAAAAAAATCACCGTTACCCATCAATTGTTGTAAACATGTAAGGTACGTACAAGTCGTACGAGTAGATCACATCATACCAGGTTAAAATAACAACAACTACAGCAACAACAACAACAGAAAAAGAAAAGAAAATTTGTTTAGTGGTTCCTTTCTTCCGGTTAATCATCATTATCAACACCATTACCATCACCACCACCAGCCATCAAATCATCATCATTATCATTGGCAATACCAACAACAACAACAACAACACTAACAGCAATAGCAACAAATCTGCTGTAATACAATAAAGTTCAATAACATCAAATCAAATAACATCTGCTTGCTGTTGTTTGGGTTTGTATGTGTGTTGTTGCTGTTGTTGTTGCTGCTGTATATTTGGATCATAAAAGAAAAATTAAAATTTACTACAACAACGGCAACAACAACAATACCTAACTACTGCATTTTATTTCTCTAATGTTTTATAGTTGTTGCTGGTGATGCCAATTTAGAGCTTTTCTTGCTAGATTTAGCGCTTTTTTTACTCCCCGAAACTATTTTCTGTCAGCGCCTTTTATACGTTGACGCTTTTCGTTTTTTTTTTATTAAGCTCTTTAAGTAACTATTACGAAAAACACTTAGGGCCTGTTTTGGTAAGATGTGTCACTTAAAAAATTCGTGTATATGAGTGAAGAAATTCATTTTGGGGTTCTGTATCGCAAATGTCACTTTGAATTGAGTGAAAATGGAAGATTTGTCGTTTTCGTCTCTTTTTTTTGGTTTCCACATTGCGATTTGAAACGTCACGAACATCAAAAACAGACGTTCACCAAAAAGTATTCGTCAAAGAAAAAAGGCAACACAATTTAATATTAAAAAATACTTTTTAACCAAAAATTGTAAAAAAAAGAATAATGATTTTTATTTTTATTTATATTTATTTTCATTTTTATTTGTAAATTTTTTTGTTTTTTTTATACAAATTATAGTTTTATCACCACTTTTATTGTTTTCTAAACAAAATAAATAAAACGTTTTTGAGGCAAAAATCAGCTGTTTTTGTTTATATTTCATTTACAGTGTTAGGTTGCCATCTACTAACGAAAAATGAGTTATTTGTATATGAAAACAGCTAACAAAAACCGAAAAACAATATCATGGCAATCTCTACTGTTTGACATAACATCCCAGGAAAAAATTACACATTCCAAAAAGAAGGTGATGCCCACACTTGCTTACATATCTCAGTGCCAAATTAAGTAACTGCAATACCAAACACATTCCAACGATAGAGTCAAAAAAGCAAGTAGTATTGTAATCAATTCTTTAAATTTAAACCAGAAAGCATGAACTCAATAACAATAATTATTTACTTAAAAGAAAATAACAATGTTATTAACTTATATGTATAATTTTTGTACTCAAGAAGTAATCATATACTTTTTCTTAATAAAAGGACGTTATTGTAACTAGTTCCTAATTTTGAAAAAGAAGTTATACAATTTTAAAGAATTTATCTCATATATTTTTTCAAACAAATTTTTATTTGCAGGAAAATAATACTAAAAACAGAAATTGCATGTTGCCTAAATTTTGTTAAACTGTGGTAAGGTATAAATTAGGGAAGCGCACGTGAGCAGAAAATTGTGAGTGGAAGTTGAAATTTTCGAGAGTGATTGTGCGTGAGTCATATTTTTGTTTTTCAATTTTGAATTGTTCTTTTTTTTTTGAAAAAATTATATTTTCGTGGTTTATAGCTCATAACAATTCGATGTTTCACTTTTTAGGATTTTATTTCCGTATGAGTTTTGATCGTTATATTTGAGTGACCTAGGAGAATCACGTGTGAGTAAAAGTTGATTTTACTTATGGAACTACTTCTTTTTTTTTAAATGTAAGTACTTATTATTTTTTCTAGGGAACTATTTATTTTTTTGTGAAGGTACTTCCTAGTTTTACAATGGAACTATTTCTTTATTAAAAAATGTATGTAGTTCTTAAAAATATAAAGTAAATGATTCTTTGGTAAAAAAAATAATCAATTCTAAAGAATCAATTATTTTAATCTCACGCCCTGTTAAAAGAATCGAGTAGGTAATCTAGTAAGGAATGCGTTCTGCCCAAAATGCTTGATTACAAACCCGCTTACCTTTTTAGAAACTTTTTGCTGTGATAAAGCTTAACGTACTCACACGTAAGTCAGACGAACGAATTATAAAAACTCATTTCCTTACGTATTCGCTCGGGTGCCACACGTTCGTCTGAAATTGTACACGTTAGTTTTAACAAAAAATTTACCTAACGCTTTTATTCCTAAATTAATAATTTTTCAAAAATTTTGTTTAGAAAATAATTTAAAATTGTTCTCAAACGTGATTTTTATTATAAATTAGCACTAAAAAATATTTGTTTTAAATCTTCAACATATTCTAAGCAAACAGAATGTAAAATGAAGTTATAAATAAACTCAGAAAATTAGAAGCATCAACTGCAAATGGCAGTTAAAATAACTGAATATGCAGTTGAAAATGTGTACACTACATTTGCATTTTAATCAACTGCAATGTGTAGTTAGTTTTAGCTGTTAAAAAATTAACTGCCGAATGTAGTAAAAACAACTACAAGTGCAGTTGAAACAACACAGCTTGCAGTAGTTTGCTTTTTTTACGAATGACAGTATAAAAATGTCTTGTGGCAAAATAAGATTGGTAGCTGCCATCGCAGCATATTTAATTAAAAAGAAACAAATTTAAAAAAATACAAAAAGAAGTGTTTGGGTGAAAAGTTGGGTGCTGCTCAGCGTAGATTTAAGTTTCCAAAATACATTACTTGAAGAATTGCTGACCGAAGACTCAAAACAAAACAGAAAATAGAAGAGAATACCACAAACCCTTTACTCGCGTATACCCGACTTCTTCTGCAAGTCTTCAAAACACTTCTAGTTCTCAGCAAGTCGTTCAAGTTACTTCCAGCAAGCAACAAACACGTATTTCCACATAATTGCTGCAAGCAACTTCTGCAAGCCGTGACTTCTGCAAGTCGACTTCTAATACGTGTTTACACGACAAAAACTTCTGGAAATCACTTCTGGAAGCAACTTCCGCAAGAAAACTTGGTAGTGGACACGCGGCTTAACACTATATTTACATAAAATATCACTTCTAAATATTCACAATTCACGCTATTTTTCCAAATCATTTCTGCCACCTGACTGTCTTTAAGCGTCGTAATATTGTTTGATTTCTTTTCGTCACATTGACTTCTTATACAAATATTAAATAGCTACAAGAAAAGAAATACAACATTCAATAATATCCAAGTAAATAAATTTATTTTCTAATGCATATCTTACTTTTATATTAAATTTATTCAATACAACTTACAGCGTTTTCATTTTATACGTCTATCTAATTTAACATTCTCTTTTACACTAAATACAATGAGAAACAAATGTATAAACAACATAAACGAAAATTTTTAAAAATTCGACACAACCTTCTATTTTTAAATAAATCACATTTTTGGTTTTCAAAGTTTAGTAACGTCATGATGCTTGTTAGGAAAAGACCTAACCACATGCTTGATTACTAAGAAGACAAGAATTGAGCAAAATTGATTATTAATAGGTTTTTTGTTAAAGTTCTGCCTATTATGGAGGCTCTAGCTTTTCTAGAACTTCGGGTTCTGATGAGATCTTTAGCCAGATCGAAATACTAATATCACCCTAGCTAATATGTTTGATTTGCTTTATTTTTGTAAATATACAGAGGTTGAAAGCTCGTTATAAATTGAAAATAACAAAAATTAACTATTTACTACAAAATTACAGTTTTGGTACTTGCTTTGTGGTGCGTTGTGGTGTAATGGTTAGCGCGTTGGACTGTTACACAGATGGTCCCGGGTTCGATTCTCGGTGACGACAACATCAATTTAGAAAAAAATAATATGTATGAGTTTTCTATCACTTATATATATCGCTGCGCCCACCTTCGGTGTTCCCATAGCACTTAACCCCACCGAAGTAAAATAATGAATCAGGGCTATGAAACAAAAAGCTTCAATAAATTCGCCAACTCTACATCAGGTGGCGAGCAACAACTGTTCTAAGACTTATCATCTCGCGCAATTACAGTGTTGCCATGTTTGAAGCCCTTCATCTTTCACCGCCTTTCATCTCTCCACTATCCCCTTTCCAAAGAAAGCAACACATTAATTAATAGGAAGAATTTCCTGAGTGTTGCTTCTCTTTTTAAAAAAAAAAAAAAAAAAACTACTGATTTCTACACAAATAACTTTCATGTAGTAGCTGTAAAAGTTTTTTGAGTATACTTAAAAAAAAGCGCTTTTTAGCGCTATTTAACCACTTTGTAGCATAAATTAGTTTAAAAAGTAGACATTTTGGCATCACTGCTTGTTGCAAATACTCTGGTACTCTTTTTTTGGATCATAGTGGAGTGAACTGAAAAACTGCTGAAAAAAAACCCACATATAATTTGTAAAAATAAAAGTAATAATAATATTTACTACAAACGTCACAGATATTTGAAAGAATTCGTTCTTTAACATCGTTTCTACACTTATAGAAATTAACATGTTACAATAGCAGAAAAAGCTGCTTAAAAACAAAGTTGCAGAAAAAACTGCTGTAATAACACATTTGTTTGCTAAATATTAGTGAATATTTGTTTGCTAAATATAACACTAAAAATAAAACTTTAAAATAAATAAACACACAATTTTAGCTATTTGAGTTAAATTTTAGTTAATTGAAAAAAACTATTTTCTCTGCTAAAACCAGCAAAAGTGTTTGCTAAATGTTTGTGTATAAAAAACAGTGAAACACTGTCATATCTACCACAATTGAGTTTTATTTAGGTTAAATTTAATTGAATGCAAATAACAGTCATACTGCTAAAACCAACAGAAATATTTACTAGATTAGATTTGACTATAGTGGCACTATGCTCCTCGACCAGAAGTTGGTATTTTGTGCTGCCAGCGAATACACCCTATAGGTTCAGGCTCCCTACGAAGCCAACTATCCTACCAGGTGAACAGTTCCAAACGTCCGATGGCGTCACTATTCGACCACCAAAATAACGCACCCTCCTGTCGGAGAGCCTCGGACATTCGCAGAGAACATGCTCAGAGGTCTCGGGTTCCAATTCACAAAACCTGCACGTATCCGTAGAGGATCGTCCCATCTTGTACAATTGATACCTAAGGCCACAGTGTCCTGTGAGGTAGCCCGTTACGGTTCTTAGTGCGCCCCTCGTCATAGACAAGAGTTTCCGCGATCTCTCCCCAGAGGGAGATATAAACAGCCTCGCCTGTCGCTGCCCAGGCGATCTGGCCCAATAGGCCCTAAACTCCGACTCCCTCCATCTTCTGAGCTTCTCTCTGACATACCCATTGGGTACGCCACAGAAGAGTTCCGGGCCATTGAATTGTCGACGAGCTCCGCAGTTGGCTAAACAGTCAGCCCGTTCGTTGCCCTCATGCCCCTCATGGCCTGGAACCCAGCCCATGGTCAAGGAGTTGTTAAGTCCTAGACGATTTAGAGAGTCGATACATTCCTTAACCAGACCAGACGACACATCTTGAGCCCTCAAGGCACCAAGTGCCGTCTGGCTGTCAGATATAATGTAGATCGTGGCCCCACGTGTCCTCCTCCGCAGACACTCTTCCACACAGATACAGATAGCGAAGACCTCAGCCTGAAAAACAGAGTTTTTTACTAAAAACTAGCAACATTTTTACTGGGAGGATAACACTGTGGAACAAATTCAGGTTAGCAAAAGTTAGGTCGATTCTGAGAGTGAGGGGTGTAAATAGAGGCTAAATTAGAAGACCCGTATCGCGGCGTTTGTTTATGTTAGTTCGAATTGTTTTTTAATCGACCTTCGAACTTTGCAGTCAAATGCCGATTTTCAGCATATTGTTTATATGTTTTTTTTGCTATAACTCGTCGACTAATTGATATTTTTTCAATCTGTAGAATCCAAATTATTGCTAGAGACCTGTCCAACAATTAAAATTTTCTAAATCAATTTTTTAAATTGTTAATTTTGTTAATTTTTTTAAAATTTTGAATTATTGTTTCTACAGAATTTTTATATAAAAAACTACAATTTTCAAGCATTTACAAAAAGAAAAGTTAGAAATAAATTTGAATTTAGAAATAGGGTGTTTGAATTTACAAATTCCATTGTTCTAGTAGGCACTGTTGTTTGTTTCTGTGTACTTTTCAATTGTTTTTCTAGTTTTTAAAAATAAAAAACGTGACTAAATCACGAGTTTTTAAAATTTCAAAGATCTATAAACGGGAATGTCTATACTGCTCCATAGAGTCTTCCTGTTCACAATATGAAGAAAGTCGGATGACATGAGGTCAAATAATTTCATGGAACATCGACGCTTATGTTTTTTTTATGTTAAAACATACTTACCTACATAGTGTAGGTAAAGACAAGGCAAATATAGTTAAAAGCAAATGAAATTTCACTTAAAGAAAGAACGACTTACATTTCAGTAAATTCAACTAACATTGTCATTTGTTTTTTACTGTTCAAAAACTGAACTACAAGTGTAGTAAAAATGAATCACATATGCAGTAATAAATAAAAAAACATTTATTTGTTTTATATTTTTAAAAATTTAAATTATATATAAAAAAAAACATATTTTGCTCGCAAAAAATATAGGTGTTGTTCAGAACTATAAACATATAAAAAATCAAGAAAAATCCAAAAAAAACCAAGAAAAACCGGAATTTAAAAAAGGAAAATCCCGGGATACGGAATTTACTAAATCCCGAATGTCCCGTGTTTCTTGTTTTTCATATCTAGTGCTGACTTTAATTATATTGACCCTAAGTTTCCATTATTTTAAACTTTACTACTTACACCACCACCAAACATTATACATGTATGACGACGAAAATCGTCGATATAAAGAGTAAAGAAGTGAAAAACAGGCATTTGAAAAATTAAAAAGAAAAATGAAAATTAGTGAAAAACTAAACACAATAACGACGACAACAACAACAACAACAAAATGCCTTAATATACATAACCCCTCAATGTTAACTCTGAACTAAAATGACTGACTCAATGACATTGTTGTTGATGGTGGTCGTGATAGTGACGATGTTGCTTGATGATGATCGTCATTATGATGTTAATAATAAAGTTTTTCATCGTCATCAGCATCGTTATTATTATAAATCTACTCGTAGATGCTTGAGACCATAGTCAATTAAAATCTAAGAGAACACCATTTCGAAGAGTAAAATTAAAAAAAAAATGTACTTAGGGGAAAACTAATCTGTTTTCGAGTTATTTAACGTACGGTCTATACTAGCAATAAATATGTTGACAATATTCGAAATACGTCGGCAGAATAACAGTAAAAAAATTATTATTGCTAAGCTTATGTTTAGGGTGGTGAACACGTATTTATGGTAACTCATATTTTAGAATATTTCAAAGAGAAAGGTTATAAAAACAAAACATTAAGAGCGTGGCCATTTTGTGTATTCATAAATAATAAGAAAAAAATTAAGTTTTTTTTAAAGAATCTTGTTTGTTAAATTACAAGAAAACTGTGTACACATTGTTACAAGTGTTTTTCCAAAAATTATTTTATAATTATTTCCTTTTCTCCTTTTCTATAAACGTCAAACTAAAATGACAACTAATTTTGACGTAATATGTTGGCAATAAGTGTTGCCGAATATTGCCAAAAACTTATTGCAACATATATGTACGGCAATAAATATGTAAGCAATAGAGTGGTCCACACTAGAGATAACATCATTTTGACATATACTGCAATATATTTCCGCATATTTATTGCTAGTATAGACCGTACGTAAGAAACCCGTTATTTTCTTATCAAATAATTGGGCAGTTTCAAATATTTTTCAATTTGAAAATTTCAGAGAAAAAAATAATTTTTGATATAATTTTCGAATCCTTTGCCAACCCTTAACCCTCTAACCGGCAAGCCCGCCTCTAGGCGGGGTATTTTAAATTGGCCATAAGTTCGCCAAAAAAGAGTTTTATTATAAAAATGTGAGCTATATAGATAGAGAACGAAGTTAGCCACATATTTTGCGAAGTAATGTTTTGTGTACATGTCATGGTTTGGAAGCGAGAAAGCGTTATAGTTAAAATTTTCAGTAATTTCAAAAAATAAATATTTTGAAACAACCACAATTTTCAAAAGTCCTTAAAACACATTTCTGTTAACATGAAACCATTCATATTCCAAAAGCTTAAACTTTTGGAAAATACTCTAAGTTTGTTCCAAGGACATACAGGACTTTAAAAGATTACATATAAAGGACATTATCTTATCTTGAAAACGAGTGGACGGATTTTTATGAAATTTAGCAGAAATAGTATATTTGGTAACACTATCAAAGCTTCAAAGTTTCGTCAATATATATTAAAGTTAAGATTCGTTTTCGCTCGATTTCGCGTTTTTCGAAAAACGCAAATCGCCATATCTTTTTATCTAAAAGCTCAAAACGGCTAATTTTTGGACTGTTGATATATCTTTGTAAGAAGAATAGTTTATGCCTTAACTTTTTAAATTTTATATGTTAGTTTTTAAGATAGCCTCTAAACCTATTTTGACCCATATCGCCTAAAATAGGAAACAAATAAAATTTCGCTAAAACAAAATATTATTTATTTCTCGTGCCGAACAAGTGGAATAAATTTCAGTCCAAAAAAACTTATGCCGGTTAGAGGGTTAAAATGCTACCACGTTTTAATTCCTGAGAAGACAAATAAGATTTGCCCGACTAAAAAACTTTATATAAAATTATATATGATGAGATATTTTCCGCAAATGTAAGAGGATATAATTTGATCTGAAAAATGGTTACATTAAATTTTATCACTTTGGATCTAATTATATTTAAATAGATACAATTTAATAAAAAACTATCAAATTCTATCCGAGTTGTGTCCCGATATAATTACATCTTATTATATTATATTCGATTTTAAGATTAGATATAATTAGATTACGCTGTGGTGTAATGGTTAGCGCGTTGGACTGTTACACAGATGGTCCCGGGTTCGATTCCCGGTGACAGCAACATCAATTTAGAAAAATAATATGTATGAGTTTTCTATCCCTCATATGTATTGCAGCTCCCACCTTCGGTGTTCCTATAGCACTTAACCCCACCGAAGTAAAATAATGAATCAGGGCTATGAACCAAAAAGCTTCAATGAGTTCGCCAAATCTCCATCAGGTGGCGAGCAACAACTGTTCTAAGACTTATCATGTCGCGCAATTACAGTGTTGCCATGTTTGAAGCCCTTCATCTTTCCCCACCTTTCATCTCTCCACTATCCAATTTCCAAAGAAAGCAACACATTAATAAATAGGAAGAATTTCCTGACTGTTGCTTCTCTTTAAAAAAAAAAAAAAAAAAAAAAAAAAAAAAAAAAAACACAAAATGTATGATTATATATGTATATGATATGTATATGTATATAACTTAAATTTTATTTTATTTTAATTTATTTATTTATATTTTTTTTAGGACATCAAATTTTCATTTTAAACGAAATTGTTATTTTTAATTTAATTAAAAAAAAAAAATGTTTGTCAATATTAAAATGGCCCAGTAAAATCCAAATAACAGGTAGCAGAATTATAATAGCTTATAATTTCTGTTTTACAACTGATTCTATTTATATGGAGTTTGTCCTATTTGCAATATGTTCATTACCTCCGAACTAAAACAAGTTGCTTTAGAACCGGATCTAGAAACAGTTATAAAACTGGTTCTTGGGCAGTGAAACCTTGCAATTTGACTTCGCAAAATTGTAAACGATTTTCGTAAAATATTTTACGATTTTTGAATTCTATATAGTTACATAGAAAGTGACTTATAAAATTTTTTCAATTTTGGATTATATATAAGTATGTCTGATATGACAGAAGACGTTTTTGATGTTTGTATTATATATAATTCTATAAAAACTTAATCAGCCATGTATAATCATATATAAAATTCAGAATAGTATTTTTTTATACATGATTGGATGTGCTTATACATGAATTTTTTTGGTAAAACATTTTGAAGATATTATTATATATAAATACATATTGATACGTATGATATTTTATATATTTTTATATAAATTCATATCAAAGAATAAATAATATATATTTTTATATTAAAGAATATATCTTTATATATAATTTTTTTTTACTCGGGTGTTCCTTTATTTTTTTTTGGATTATCCTATATAGAGCTTAAACAACGTTTTCTTACGATTTTTGAGCTTAATTGCCTCTTTAAAGACTTTTGAGTTAAAATGTTTTTGAAACCCACTGTAGAAAAGCATTTCCATACAAGTGGTTATATAAGTACATATTTGGTAATGACAAGTACTTGTCATTACAAATCTCTTTACTTTTATATGGGTATGCAGTGCAAAGTTACGACATATCGTTACTGAACACCTAACGAAAAATCAAAAAATATGTGGTTACCAATATGCTTACTAGTATGGACAAAAATATTGTGTCTAATAATAAATTTTCAAAAAAACTAAATTTAATAGAAAAATATTTTTTATTGAATTTTTTTTAAATGAATGATTCGAACCTGGGACTCCAGGTTGTCAGTCAACCGCTCTACGATCTGAGCTATCTTGAATGGCTCGCTGGCACAAAATGTCATTATTTTCTTACTTTTTTTTTTAAATAGTTATATATCGCACACCCAGTTCAAAAGTGACTCAACTCAAAATTTTAATTTTTCGGTTTTATATGCTTAAACTATGCACAATATACTTGTTTATCTATTAAAAAAATATCAGTGTATTTTGTTGTTGTTAATTGTTGCTAAAAAACAGTCTTTCTTTATGTTTCAATTGGTATAAAGTTGCAAATGTTTTTTTTTTCGATTTCTGGAAAATTAAAAATTTTGAATTAAGTCACTTTTGTACTAGGTGTGCGATATGCCCTTACTAGAGTTGAACAAATAATGAGTGTAAAAAGAGATTAAAAAAAAAATTTTGGATCATTAAATTATATTTAAAGTAATGATAAAAATAAGTACTTATGTGTAACGCATTACTTTTTGTATTGAAATAATGGAAAAATTAGTACACAGAGAGAATTACTTAAACAAGTTTTAATGAAATTTTTTTTTACTAAACCAATGAAGTTTTCTTCATAACATGAATGAAAATTTTCTTAAGCTTCATGAAAAAGCTTCATAGTTTTAATGAAACTATTTTTAATAAAATTTTTTCATTAGTCGTCTGAAATTTTTAATAAATATTATGACATTTTTCATTAAATTTTTTGAAAAACTGCATTAATTTAATGAAAAGTTTCAACGGACGAGTTCCTGTGAGAATTCATGGATCTAATGCGAAAATTCATTGATATTATGCTGATAGTTCTCTCAGTGTGAACCAGTATTATTTGTATTAAAATAATGCAAAATAATTATTAGTGTCCGACCGAACAGTTCGGCCAGAAAATGCATTTGGTCAGTATTCGGTATTTTTAAGGATTATGGGCAAATTAGATGCAATTTTGAGTGTCAAATTTAAATAAAAGTCCATATTTAAGCAATGAATTCACTGTTCGGCCTCCAAAAGTTCGGCCAAATCGAAAATAGTTCGGCGGCCGAACTTTTAACTTTACAGCTAAACTTCGGCTTTTTCCTTAAATTTTATACACAAAATCGAATTAAATCGGCTCAACAAACATGTTCCCAATACCAAAATTTGTCCTCATTGCCTCTAGATACCAAAAAACCGATCAAATGTAGTTTTTTGGCCGAACTGTTCGGTCGGACACTAATAATTATTAGTATTAAAATGTGATCATTACCGTTTCTACACTGGGTAACTTTGAATTTTTTTTCAAGTGTTGTTTTCCAAGATTTTACTTTCGTTTTTTACAATATATTTTTGCTTCAAATATATTGAATGTTGCTAAAAGATTTTGCACCAACCAATTTCGATGAATGTGAGTAAATCGTTCGATTTTTTTTTGTTTATGCACTATTTATGTTTTAATGTCCCATTTCCACATTTAATCCACATCGGCGGGTGTCCCGCTAGATGACCTTTCATTTGGTATTGAATTATCGCTATCAACAAATCGCAAGACATTGTATTATTTTTTTCTCCAGCTGTTTAAAAAATTTTTATATTTAACACGACCACACTTTTAGATTCTCCCAAGACTCAGTTTATTTTGAAAAGAACTAAAAAGGCTCTTTAGAAAGATGATCTGTTTAGTTTTAAATGTCAATATTTAAATTTTTGATAAATGTTTGAAATTTGTACAAGAAATTGATGATATTAGTAATTCAAACCTACATTAAAAAAAATTGGTTTTTTATTTAAAAACCGAAAACCAGTTTTTGAAAAAGGCGTTTTTTTGTACGGCCGAAAACCGGGTTTTTAATTAGGCCGAATATTTGGAAACTCTAATTGTCACCTCTGGAACAATCGACTTTTTAAATCTTTAGTTTAAAAATTATGTGTTAAAATCTTCAGACTATTTTTTTTAAAGGTCTCACTATTCTTAAGGAAAAATATATGTCACAGAACTAATCTAGGACTTTGAACAGGTTATTTCTGTGACATATCCCAAGGAGTCAATTTCCTCCTAAATTACAGCTACATGCATGATATCAATGAATTTTTGCATTAGATATATGAAATGCCTCTCGAATTCTTTTATTGAAACTTTTCATTAAATTAATGCAGTTTTTCATAAAATTTTATGAAAAATTTAATTTTATTTATTAAAAATTTCATACACCTAATGAAAAAGTTTTTTAAACATTATGAAACTTTTTCATGAAGTTTACGAAGTTTTCCATTGACTTTGCAAAGAAAATTTCATTAGTTTAGTGAAAAAGTTCATTAAAACTCGTTCCGGAAAATTCTCTCTGTAACTATATAAATTCTACTATTGTAACGCTAAATGATTAAACAATTTCTTGCGATAGAAACATTGTATTGGAAAATTTGTTTCAATCAAGAAATAACTCTAAAACCGAAACTGAAACTAAAATAGAAAAAATGAAAAGAAAATCTGCTGTAATAATGTTTCGAACCAGATAAACTAAGGGGAAAAAACAGCAACAACAAAACACTTTACATAACGTGTTATTGAACTATGAAAACAGAAAAAATAGCAACAACACCACCAGCAATATAAATAGCAGCAACAACTACTTTGCCACCACTTTTTACTTTTTCAAAGTTATTTTCAGTTGATGTTGCTGCATATTGCCTCGCCGCTGGCAGTTGCAATATGAAGTTTTTTTTTTTTGTAAAGTTTTCTTTCATTTAATTTTCCTCATCATTTCGTTTTCATATTATTTTTCTAATGTGCAATGTTGGTTTTTTCTATTAATCGTCGTCGTCGTCGTCATTGTTGTTGTAAGTGCAACAATTGCAATTGTTGTTGTTGTGTATGGGTTGTATTGTGCTTTTTTTTGTTTTAACTTCAATTTAGCAGCGAACCACAGCCAAATTCATTATAAGTGAAAGTCGAAGCGCGACTATAGTTCGTTAACATTGAACTACGTGAGTGCGCCAATAGATTACTACATAGCAACACCAACAACAACTACGCCAACAACACTAATAATAGCAATAACAACAACACTAGCAGCAAACCGTTGAAGCAGCAGTAACAGCAACAACTGCACAAAATTGTACGACCAAATTGTAGAAATGTGTTAGAAGAATAATCAGAGCAGCGACTTTCATGCAAATGTATGTTTGTAGTCACTAGCTCAAAGTCAATTTTGACCAAATACTATTCAGTAGCCCATACCCAGCAAAAAAGAACCTGTATTTGGTAAGCAGTAACTACATTTTATGCGTCCAAAAACGCGCTTCACCGCCTTACATACTATAAAGCAATTACAGAAGGCATTCTGTAGTGCTTCCCAAAATGCCTTCTTTGAAGCAGTGAATAATGCATACAATGAAGCAATAAATAATGCATACCATGAAGCATTAATGTTGTCAACATACAAAAACAAAAGTGCTTCATATTGCCTAAGAATGCATGAATTTATTGCTTCTAAGAGCACATGAAAGAATCGCTTTTCACCTGCTTAAAAGAGACATACCAAGTGGGACATCGCGAACAAAAATCGTGCCTTCTGGATATGATTTGGAAGCGCTTCGTAATTAAATAATGCTCCCGGAAGCTCTTCTGGGTAAGCACTATTTTTTGTTGGGTAGTCGATTATAACCAAATACTTTTATGAATAAAAGAATTTGCAGCGAAACGTCATCGATTTGCATATTTGTTGCATATTTTGCATTTTTGTTTTATTATTTGTATTGCATATTTTAGCACTTTTAGCGTTTAACTGTATATTTGTGCATATATTTTCTTTTTTTATTTGCCAATACGTTTTCCGAATTTTAGCGACCAATACAATTGAAGTAGATTATATTACATTGCATGATAAATAATTTCATAAATTTTTCAATGTTTCTGCAAAAGCGTCCCAATTTCTCGCCTCGCTCAGGAGATTCCCCACATCTCAGATACCAGTCCATTCTTGTATGTTATTAAGCCACGTAGTTTCTTTTCTTCCTCTAGTAGGTCGACCTTCAATATTAGCTTTTGTAATGGTTTGTAGAAGCTTATATTTTGGGTTTCTCATAATGTGACCCAAGTATGCCGTTTTTCTTATCTTTATGGTGGCTAAGAGCTCTATATCGCGGTGTACTTGCCTTAGTACTTCGTTGTTAGATATAAAGTGGGTCCATGGTATTTTCAGTATTCGTCGGTAGATCCACATTTCGAAGGCTTCCAGTCTTTTTACGGCAACTGCTTTAATAGTCCACACCTCCGTTGCATAAAGGAGTACTGACCATACATACATATGTTTTGACGAATCTAAGTTTTGTTTCAAGGTTAATGACATGGTAAGAACTGAGTAAGAGCTGGTAAGAACTTTCTTATATTTAAAAAATGCTTCTCTTGCCATTTCAATACGGCATCTTATTTCTTTTGAACCGTCCCACTGGTCATTGATTGTAACCCCCAGATACTTAAAGCTCTGTACTTTATCGACATAGGAGTTTTGTATTCTTAAGGTGGTTATGTTGTGGTTACTTTTTCTGCTTACAATCATATATTTCGTTTTTCAGATATATTTAAAAACTAAAATTAAGATTTAATCAAAAACAAAGAAAAAGAAGAATTTGAAATCTAACAGAGCACCGAACTAAAAACAGAAACATCATGTTGTCTGTCATGCACTGACAAGGGATGTGGTTCCTGTAGATTTCGTTGAAATTCGGATATATGATAGAGAAGACGATAGTAATAACAAATTTTAAATAAACATACCTCCCTAATCGCATATTTGGGAGGGTAAAAATAGGTTTTAAAGTTGTTCAAAACATTTTTGTTTTAATACTTTTTATCCAAATAACTTTCATGTGATACTGAATTTGTATATTGTTTCTTTGAAGATGCTTAAAAAAACACAAATAACGGATATTTGGATAATTTTTGAACCCAAATTTTAACCTGTAACCCCCAAACCTTCCTAAGCATTTTTGCAATGAAATTTATACCATGTATTTGTCATGAAAAATAAACAGTAAGTAAATTTTTTTTTGGTTGCCTACTTTGGGCGACATGGACCAAAAAGCCCATAGAGCGAATCATAAAAACTAATCCATAAAAATGAGAATAAGTTTAGACATAAATTATTCCTCTTACCAAAATATAACAACACACAGAAAATAAGTTTGTTGGAAATCGATTGAAAATAAAATAATCAATTGCTTAACAACAAATTTTATACCGATTACAAAATTTTCTTCATCTGAACCGTTAAAACATTCTTACAATCAATAATTTTGTAATATGACCAAATTTATGCGGCAATACAATAATTGGTGAAAATTACCAATACTGAATTAAAATCCAACAGTAACAAAATATAAAAATTAGTATTTGGAACAAAATATAAAAATTAGTATTTGGAACTAACAATGTATAGTTCAACAAAATTTCAATATTCACTTCTTAATAAAATGTCAATAAAAATATTAAAAAAATAAGTTTACACATCTTAATCAACAAGGAAAACGCTGAAAAAATCAAGATTGACAAAACGTCCGGAACATCTTAACATGCCTTTAGTGGATATGGAAGAATAAAATTATTCAGGTGAGTGCAATTATAGAAACAAAGATAACTCCAGTTTTCTAACAACGATTTTGTTCTTCTTTATTTATTGTCTGTAAGTTGAAGTTAAATTCAGTGCTCCAACATATTTGAAGGAATCCGTGAAGATATCATTAATGTACTCATGGGATCTCTGGGAAAAGGCTACTTCCGAGTAAAGTATGGGAATCAAGTATTTATTCAGGCAGAATATGTCACAAATGCTTGCAAGACTTGAAGGTTTTAAAATAAAAAGCTGAATATTTATCGCGGTAATAAATGATTTTCATACCTTTTTTTGATTTTTTTAACATTAATCATTATCACGTACTTATTGTTAATTTTTAATATACAAAAATTGAATAAAACAGATTAATATTAGTGTTTTATTTAGTTAGAAGGTAATTATTAATGAATTTTTTGAAATTTTTTTTTTTGGAAACTATTTTTAGATCAACTATTTCATGGTTTTACCAAAATTGGTAAAACCATATCCTTTTCCGACACTTTTGGAACAGACTTTTTGTCTAAAGATGTTATAATTTTGGTGTTGGGGAAGAACTTTTTACCAGCACTGGTACCACTTGTTAAAGTGCCTTGCCAGTGGTGGTCATTTTGTCTTTTTCTTTACCGATTATGGCAGTGGCGAAACCTCCCCCTTCTACCCTACTTGACATTACCAAATATGTACTTATATAACCACTTATATTGTAATGCTTTTCTACACTGTGAACTCATTCTTATTTATTTTTCCCCCCCTACCACAACCCAAATTGTATATCAATTGGAGGGCACCCATCAGCGGTCCATCCTTGTTAGCCATTTAAATTGGATTTTATTTTTAAACCAAAGCTCTCATGCAATAATACGATTTTTGAAAATCAAATTATTTTACGTGCACATTTTTTGATTTTTAGTGCACACCGAGATAAATTTAGCTATTTGCCAACTGAAATTCGGTTACTACGACTCTAATTCAATTATAACGAACTTCAGTCGGTTGGCACAACTTAACATTAGTTTTCACAACAAAGTTCGGTTAATTCAACTGAATTTTAGTTCCAACACCAAAAATTTTTAAAAATCGAATGTAAATATCGTTGCAATAACTGAAAACCATTAAAAAACACTCTCCAATTCGGTTGGTATTTTATTTCTCTGAGTGTGCATATTTGTTCGTTCTTATTGCATATTTCGATTTAAATGCATAGTTTGGATTTTTATTAGCTAATATTATCGATTTGTTTAGTGCATGAAAGCCGCTGCCCTGATAGTGACTCTAGCTCGTCATAATGATGTTTTTTAATTATGATCGTCATCATTATTAAGTTTACAACCGTCTCTACACATTGTAAATATCAACATAGGCAATGATCTGCAGCATATAATGCAAACAAAATCATAAACAAAACTACCCAGCAAAACTTTGGTAAAGGGTGCGATAAAGTAATGCATTACCTTATAATGTGTACTCCATTACCATATAATGTGTAATGTGCATTACCTTATAATGTGTACTGTATCATTATTTTTCAATGAATGGGTTACATGATGCATTACTTTGTAATGAATACTCCTTACGTTCAGCATTATTTCGAAACATAAAGTAATCAGTTACCAATAGTTGGTTACATAATGCATTACATTGTAATGTATTCTCCTTTCATTCAACCTTATTTTAAAAACTAAAGTAATGAGTTACCGATATTTGAACACTTATGGATGATACCTCATTACCCCATTACCTTTTACATTACTTCAAAACATAAAATAATGAATTGCCGATCATCAATTACACAATGTATGAATTATAAACGTAAATTAATTATTGAAATATCTTTTTGCATATCTATTTAAAGACACATTACTTTGTGATTTTTTGTAAGCGTGAGGGTAAGGTGTATATTTTTGACATCACGAACGAAAACACGAAGCACAATAATTCATTGACAATTTAAGCAGTAAAATATTATATGTATCGACAGCTCAGTTGGAAGAGTTCTCGCCTAATTAATCGTTAACACCCAGAGACCCCAGGTTCGAATCCCACAATGACCACGTTATTTACTAAATTAAAAAAATATTTATGAAAATTTTTTTTATGAAAACCTATTTATAGACACAGTACTTTTGCCCACCATGCAACCATATACGTAACCAGTTACTTTACCCCCTACAAGGTAATGAGTCCACCCATTACTTTTAGGCTCATCGTCTGTAAAATTCATCAGTGAAGTAAGGTGTAATGCAATGCGTGGAGCGATACATAAATTTACCTATTATTTGGTAATATGTGGTTTTGCTGGGTAGTAAAAGATTTTTTCATCGGTAACAACGAATACAATATTCCCTACAGCAAAAATCACACAGGCCAACAAACAATGAGACCAGAGTATACATCTTTAAAAGTTTGAGTTGCGCTGAATCCGAATCTGACCTCATAACTCCTCTACAGTGATGCATTTTGTTTTTTTTTGTTTTGGGCCAAATTGACAATTTAAAAGGGCCAAAATACCATTGATAGGGCCACAGGAATGATAAAGTTAGTACTATAGTATTTTGTTTGGTACTATTTGATCCGGCAAAGTACCATGGTACTCCTTTGACTGTTTTAGTACTATTTACATATAAATAAAAATTAAAGATTGAGTTTGAATTTTAACGTCTTTTTCACACAGTTGCAATTAATACTATAATTAATATGTAATTTTATTTAATTTTAATTGTGAAAGGCTTGGTAGAGAAGAATGAGTGTATTTTCTAAAAATCATAACTACATTGTAAATTTTTCAATTTTCCTGAATCAGACTGCGCAGTTTCTGGTATTGCACCTTCGTCAGTGACCCTGTTTTTTGAATAATGTAATATTTGTTATGTTTTTATTGGTTCGATTGCGTCTATATGAAATTTTCTGTGCAATCACTGGCCGTGGTATAGATAAACTGATTTCTGAGTAGTGCACTGATCTATCGTCAGGTCGAGTTTTGTTGTGACTAAAACTAGTTTTATTCAATACACGGTGTTTTTGTTCTTGCATACATAATCTCAGAAGTACAACAACACAACAGTTCTTATTGGATCCAATCGTTGTAAATGGAATTGATTAAAGGTTATTTCATTTGAGTTCGAGTAAAAAAAAAGTGTTCGAAAAGTGAAAAATAAATATCTTAAAAAAGTACAATTGAAAAAAGGCCATTGCCAACATCTTCAAATTTGCATTGTGAGTCTAAAATCGAATGAGTAATGAAATAGATTTCCTTGCAAAAAAGGTGAATTTAAGAAATAGTCTGATAATTTTTATAAATTCTGTAACTAAAATCAACTAAATTTTGTTTTTATATACAAATAAATTTTAAAAACGTTAATTTATTATAAAAACTTGTATTTAGTACTATGAGGGTCGAAAAAGTACTATTTTTTATGCTGGTTGGTACTATTTGAAAATCCCATTTATCATCCCTGTAGGGCCATATTTTTTAAAAAATTCGATTAATAGATTTTTACTAAAATAAATGCTTTCATTTTAATGCTTTTTTAAAAATAAAGACAAATCCCTCTGACAGCAAAGTTAAACATATTTTATGAATTCTCATAATTTATTTCCGCTCTTGCGATAACATAACATTTTTAAAAAGCCTCCAAAAACACATTTTTTGAATAAAAAATGAATTGCGGCACTTCTTTTAAAAATTTGGACAAATATAAAAAGATTTAAAAATGTTATCGTCCTGCATTCAAAAATTTTAAAACCTGACCTCCTGGTACGAAAATATATGATTTTGAATGCGATTTTTATAAAAAATTAAACAACTCCCCGTTTTTCATTCTCTAAGGAACTAGCATATGCTCTCATCGAATAAAAAAAATCAGGCAAATTTCATAAAAGTCTGAACTAAACGGTTTAAAGTAGTTAGTTCAATTTTGAGCTGAAAGGGCCAAAATAGATAAAAAAGTACCACAGGGCCATCAAGCAGTTAAAAGTGCCACAAATGGCCCTATTGTGCCACGTTTTGCATCACTGCTCCTCTATCATATCCAGTGTTGCTACAATGCCAGTTTTAACTGTTTTTTTCAGTTTTTTGGGATACTTAACAGTTTTCCAGTTTTCTCACGAAAAAAAACAGTTATTCTGTAATTCATGCTATTTTTACAGTTTTTCATACTAAATCAGCATATTTCCAGTTACCATTTATTTTTTGCTGATTTAAGGTTTCAATACGACAATAACAACAAAACTTTCATATTTTTTCCTGGGATTGCCATATAAAATAATAAAATTAAAATCGACACATATTTTTTGTTTCATAGTCCTCTGTACATGACAGAGGACTATGAACAAAATTTTGCTTAACTTAAATTTTTTTTGCTGAGATTAGCAAATTTTTCTGCAACGATCCTCCCAGCAAAAATATTCCTGACTTAACTGACTTTTTTTTTCAATGTACATTCACAGATTTTTTTGCATTAATTATGTTTTAAGTTAAAACGAAAAACACTTTAGCATATTTTCGATTTTATTTATCTGGAACACTGATGTTTTGATCGGACAGTTTTTTAGAAATAAGTTTTCAACACGCAAATAAAGTTTCGTATTTGCTCATCAAAATATGAATTTAAAAGTTAAAAAGAGTTTTTCAAATAAATATTTGGCATCGCTGAATAAAATTTTTTAACGTTTTTTAAATTTACGGTTGTATTCAAGATCTTAGATTATTTTATGGTCAGTCCAGTATTCAACTTACTGGTAAGAAAATGGAGCAAAGTATCCAATATGCTACAGTATGCTCGATAGAAAATAGTTTTTTTTTTTTAGTGAAGGTGTATATTATTTTATTCCAGACATCGATTTTTTATATATTTTGGAAAAACAGTTTTTCTCTCAAAAAAAAACAGTTTTTGTAAACAGTTTTTCTTAAAAAATATATGGCAACACTGATCACATCATGTTTTTGAAATATCTCAACCTTAACTTAACCCTTGCGGTACAGATTTTGTTTGTCTGTATATTCTTTGACCAAACTTTGAGCAAATACAAAACTTTGTCTAAGAAGTGCATATGGTTTTGTAGCTAGTCGCGCTCCCTAGCGTAGAAAATGTGACATAAAATTTAAACTTTAACAACATGCTGCTCCCAAACATAAGATTTAAATTTTAAATTTCTGTTGCAAAACTCTAGACAATTAAAGAAACTTTAAAATTTTTCAAAAAAAAATAAATTTTGGCCTGTTTTTTAAAAATATTTCACGGCAACCCTGGTGAAAAACATTTTGTTAATAAATTAATTTAAGAGAAAAAAAATGTTAAAATGTTATAATAAAATTTAAAAATAAACACATATCTTAAATTTTGTGACTTTCAAGTGCAAATTTTGTAAACAATATATTATGGACAATCAATTTTTGAATATTGTCGTAAACCTTGGAACTATCTCTGAACAAAAGTAGCATTACAAATTTAACAAGCCCACCTTTCAGATATATATTTTTTTTATGACTTTTAAACAAAATTGCAGAAAAAAAATATGTATTTCTTACAGACGGAAATATGGCAACGATGGGCTGTTAAGCTTTTGGAATTTTGTATGGTAAATGATGGTTAAGAACGTAAAAATTATTAACAGTTAAAATTCAAATTGTTTTTCTGATGTGAAGATTGTCAGATGCACCATTTGGACACGAGTTAGCGAAATAGTTAAAAGACACCTGGCTATCGCTTTATTTGGGACTCCGATTGAAAAAAATTAATATGATGCAATAGAGAAATGCATCAAATTTAATATAGTCTTAAATCTAATTGCAATACAATTGGTTCCGAAAAATGGTGAATCTTATTGTACACTCAAAAACATCAGTTAGTAGAAAAGTTAGTAAAACATCTTGTAAATCAGGTATACTATAAAACATCTTGTAAATCAGGTATTGGGTTGATTAGCACATCAATAGTGTGAACGACAACCAGACTGAAAGATATACTCAGAATGAATTAGATGTCGCGGCATGTCACGATGTAGTAGTGACGAGGAAAATTATACTAAAAAGTACAACTCTAGTAGGACATAATATAAAAAAATCAACCATGGAAGATTTTTGTATCTGTTTTTCATACATAAAACAAAATTGTGGATTAAAACAACTGGCTTGTGAAAGTAATTGTCTATTAATTAAATAAAAGACAAAATAATATATCTAAATTTAATAAAGATTAAATGTGTATTTGTAAACTAAATGTTTATATATATTAATAATCTTATGTGGTCTAATTGCAAACAAATATGCAATATTTAGACAGACTAAAGCGAAAGACAAAGACATACATCTTAGGTAGATTTTTCTGTTTCCTTTTTCTTATTGCAAAAAGGGTTGGATATTGTATATTTTGTTATTTTTTCGTTTTGTTTCTATAATTCTCTGCGGCATTTGCATTCCTTTAAAAGATAGCATCATTTAGACAATAATTGATGTAAGTAGTTCAAAGATTCATAATTTCGTTTATGTTATATATAATTATTTCTATTGTTTTTAGATATTACATTAATTCATATTGTCAATTTGGGAGTATGAACATTTTTATATTTTGTAACGTATTGCTAAAAATCAGCTCGCTGATTTTCAGCAAAAGATTTTGCTGCCATTAGCAATTTTTTGCAAGCAAATTTTTTTACTGACTTTACTAACTTTTTTATTTGAGTGTATATAAATGGAGTTTGATATAATTTTATACGACCCCATGCAGTGAAAATAAATTTGTTCAATTGAATACAGGGGGCTAGATATTATGGCAGGATTATTAAGAGCCCAATTTAAATTTAACGTACAGTTAAATTTTAATTTTGTATGCTTAACAAACAAAATTTTTTATGTCAAAATTAAATTTTTGGAGTTTGATATTTAAAATTTTAATGTCAAAATAAAATTTTTGGAGTTTGATATTTTAAATCAAATATCAAACTCCAAACTTTGATATTTTCCATATATTTTGAATGGAATTGAGTTTTCAGCACAGTATTTGAAAAATGGTGTAATTTTATATACGAATAGCTTGAAGTATACCAAGCTGATGTCAGCGCACCAATAACGTAACACGAACTTATAAGCTACTTGAGTTGAGTTACTTTGTAAACAGCACCTCATAGTCAAAAAAGGAATTTTAAAAATTTTAAATGCAATCATCTTATGAACTTTTTAAAAATTTTGCGAAATTTAATTATTTTGCATATTTTTTATAAAAAAAAAATATCTTGAGCAACATAGTTAGGTGTGAGTGAATCCTTATGACGGACTAAATTAACAAAGTGCAACAATTTACGTTTTTTTAATTCAGATCGCCTACAGCGGCAGCTTTTTCCAAACACATTTCGCTTTGTGAGAACTAAAGGGGTGTATAAAAACGCCAAAACGTAAATAAAATAAAAAAATTTAATGAGCTTAATACTAAAATCGAAAAGCCATCAAAAAATTCCAAGGACTTTAAATTTTATGGAGCAAAAAAATGTTCATAACATCAAAAAGCATTCTTATATAAAATTTTTAATTTTGCGAAATTAAAAGTAGTTAGTATGACTTTCTGCAAATATCAAATTATCGTAAATATCCTTAAATCCTTTCTTTTTAAGTTCTAATAAAAAAAAAAATTTCGAATGTATTTTCATATTTGTTGGTGATGTAAAATATATTTTTGATAATGTAATCATTTCAATAACATATGTACCTATATTAGAGCGACTCACCAAAAAAAGTGCTCGATATACCCTCCTAAATTTTTTGTCAAAACCCGAACTAGAACGAATTTCAAAAAAAGCTGAGACCCATATTTAGTTAAATCGACTAAAGATTAAAATATGTTAATTTGGCATTTTTATTACAAACAAACCCGAACAAAAAATTCAAAAACCGTTTTTTTTTACAGAATATCATTAAAAAAGGACATGGATGGTCGTCCTTGGACAAATTGTATATACAGTTGGACGCGCCTTAAAAAAACCTTTCTTATGATACCCATATTGTTTATGTTGGTAAGGAAAAAGTTTCTTAAAATAACAAAACATGCAAAAATGGACCCTTTTTCAAAATGGTCCAGCTCACGAGAGATCAAAGCTAGAGCCGAAATATTTTAGATGTCATCAAAAAAAATACCAATGTTCATTTTGAGGGGGGTACACCTTGCACGAATTTCGCTTCCATACAACTTGAGTCGCTCTAATATATATAAATTGATGTAGCTTTTATTTAATCTAAGCAAAAATTGTAATTTTAATATTTTTAATTGGTTGGAAACTTAAAACCGCCATATTTTTTACGCCGTCAAAGATAAGTGATTAACGCGATTGGATTTAGCATGCTTAAACATCGGCTTACATACACATAGCATGTCATTTATGTCATACAACAATTTTTTTTTCAATATATTTTACCACAAAGTGTCAAAAAGGTTCCCTATATACTCTTGGCTGGAAAAGGAAAAAAATATTGTCTTCTTACTTATATAAAATTTTAACACAATATAAAAAAAAAAAAATAACGAATAAATCTGCATCATTAACTCAAAAATCTCGCTTTTTGACTTATGACAGTCTTCTAGTTAGTAAATGAGTGATATTTTCTCAGATTATTTTTATTGGCAGATTTTAGGAAAAATGTTTTTAGTGGGACTTGTTTTGTAGTTGAATAAATCTAAGGGATTATTTGGACAATTTATGAGATTTGTAAAAAATACTTGACAACACTGATCTGATTAAAAAAAATTCAAAATTAAGGTAACAAAATAGCGGTCATAAATATTGGAATATTATGAATTTGAATTTTAATTAATCGTTTTTAAACGATTACGAATCTGCAATCAACATTTTAAAATTCGAAATGGCGGATATAACACTTTTTTATAATATTTGTTGTATTGCCTCGTTTGGATAAAATGGTTGCTTTAGTGATTTTTTCGTCTGCTATACATAAATCTGAATTTAAGAGTGAGATTTTCAAATTATCAGTCATAAAATATCAAAAACTAAAGTAGGGTAGGCCGGGCCCAATCGCCACTTTTTTTGTTTGAAGCGTTGTCTACACCAAACCGATAAATTTTTTCGGAATAATTATTTTTAATCAAAAGATTAACACATTCCGGCTTTCATTTAAATGCATAAAATGTCCATTATTCCTAAGCTTTAATAATATTTTTAATATTTTTCAGAGCAGGTTAGGTTAGGTCGAAAAAAGATTCGGAGAAGGGAAATGCTTATCTAATCCGACTCAAGTCACTGAGGACTTACACTTAAGCCAGAATGTGGGCTTGTTGTGAGCTCTAAAAAATCGCTCCCATGTCTATTTCCTATCCCAGGAACTCCGTCGCACTGACGAAATTCCTCAACCTCTTCCATCCTATGCAATTAAGATCCCCCAATGTGGATATTGGATCACTGGATAGTATTTCGACCCATATCCCGGCAAAGGCCGGACATTCACAAAGATAGTGTTCCAAGGTCTCCTCATCCTCCCCACAGGCCCTACACACTCCCGAGTCCGCTCTGCCAATACGGTGGAGATGGGTCCTCAGTGTCGAGTGTCCCGTGAAGATTTCCATCAAAAGACTCAGTTCCTTCCTACAAAGATTCAGAATTTCCCTCGTCCTGTCCCTGTCCGACCCGCACTCTCCCAGATGGTCATATGCAGGGTGTCAGCTCATCCACAAGCTCCGCCTTGTGAGCTCGAAAAGATCTAGCGTTCCCCAAAGTGACTACACCACAGTGTCCCGGCACTCATATAATCTCAATGCGTCCCCGTGCAGAGAAATCGTTAACTTCCCCTTTACACCTGAGTTCGTTATTTATCCCACAGAGTCCGCAGATAGAGCCCTGATAGCCGCTTGGCTATCCGTAAAAATCACAATATCACCGGTCAAGCCGGTGTCTTTGCGTCTTCCTGGCCATAATACCCGTTTTCCCATCCAGTTTTTATCCATCCTTGTAAAAGTGGATCCCCGGACGGTTAACCAAGAAGGTCCCATTTAACCATGGTTCCCTGTCGGGGATTAACGTGTCACAGAGCGTCGTGACCGACCACTCTGAAATCCTGTCGCAGTCCCATTCTGGGACACAATACCCTGGCAACTGGTCCAAAATCATACAGTGACCGGTAATATGGCCATTACTGTCCCATTCCACGGTAGCCCTTAGCCGCATCATAGTCAATGCGGCCTCGTACTTCACCTGTACCTCAATTGGGTGAATTGCTAGAATGGTCTCGGCAGCCCTAGTACATGTGGTTCTCATTGCGCCACTAATGTCCAAAAATCATAGGCGCTGTACCTTCTGCAATAGTCCCACATACGAGCCAAATCTCATCGATGTCCACCATACTATAGATGCGTACGTCAGTATAGGTCTGACAACGCTAATGTATAGCCATTGTGTCATCATAGGATTCAGACCCCATTTAGATCCTATTGCCTTTCTACAGACGGCCCACGATATGTGGTCTCTCCAGGATAGTTTTCTATCAAGAACAACTCCCAGATACTTGATAGATAGGTTCATCAAAATCAATGATCTTCTCTTCCTAGTAAAAAGGCATATTTCAGTTTTGTCCGGATTGACATTTAGGCCCCTGGGCCTAGCCCAGTTGTACGCTAGTTCGAGTGCATAAGATGTCCAGGATTATCCCCCTTAAAAGAATCGCCACATCGTCTGCGTAGCAGACAGGTTGGCAACCTTCACTGGATACAATCTTCGAGAGACTATTAATCGTGGTCACCCATAGGAGTGGAGATGCTATGCCGATATTTACAAAACGTAGTAAGTTAACAAAACCATTATTCCAATATTTGACAAACAACATAAAAAACTAATGTAACAAGAAACATCCTAAAATGTAGGGTACAAGAAAATAATTTGCAATGGCAACAGAGCGCAATGCCAATAGCATTAGAGGCAGCAAGCAGCAAAATCTAACAGCAACAATGCCATCATCATTATCATCAACCATGTGTAGCAGGCTTGCCAGACTGCGGTTTTGGCCCCCCAAGTTTGGGTGGTTTGTGCTGGGTTTAGGGATAGAAATTTTTAATTGGCGACAGGGGAAATCACAATTTTTTGACAAATATTTTAATTGAATACAGATTTACCGTTTAAACGATTAAATTAATCCAAAATGAGCTATATAATCCTAACAGTTAAAATTTTTGTATGAATTTTGTTTATCCAAAAACATGTTTTTTGACTCAAAAATTAAAAAACAAAATCTATGCTCATATCCACAACATTTTCAAATCTATTTAATTTTCTGAGTCATTTACGTGCCATTTTTTAGAAAACTCCCTTCAAACATGAAGTCTCGTTTACGACTCCTAGAATAAGAACCGTCAGAAATTTTCACAAAATTCGATTGGTTTGTACCCATCACACGCCGAGAAAAAAATATGGTTACAATATAATTGTGGCCACAAAGCTATAATTTCTACAGCCATAAATGGTTGTTTCAATTAAATTATTATTGTATCAATCATATTTTACCAATAATATGATTGCCTTCATCATGTTCTAGTGAAAATCTCTCTTTTTTTCAGTTATAATAGTATTGTCTTGTCTACAATCATATTATACTATTTATTATCAAATTCTTTTCTGTAACTTCAGCCATATTATAGTTGCACCAAATTTAAGATAATCAGTCTCTTTTTTTATGAGCTTCTTTGCTCTTTTAGGGTCATTCTTGTTTGAGATTTTGTGAAAAGAAGTCGAAAGAAACGGTCAGCCCCAATAAATTTAATAATATTAAACAAAAAGACATTACAAATAGACAAGCAACTTAGTGGTGTTAACTGATTGTAATGGTGATTTGTTTTTGTGTAAGACAGAATACATTTATAGTCTCAACCCGGTCTACCCTAAAAGTTTAAGCAAAAGGTTAGTAAAGATAAAAAAGTGATTGAATTCTTAATTGTTTACAATTACGCAAAACATACTGTTAAAGAAAAAAAAAATAAAGATATATGAAAAAACAATTTAAACAAAATACACGTGCTTTTAAGTCTGTATTACTTAATAATCACAATATGTTTGCAAAAATCATAATATGGTAATAAATGATGAGGAAATTCTTGTCCATGATCATAATATGATAACTAAGATTATACTATTGTTATAATGCATATATTACGATTGCTGCAAACATGTTTTGATAATTGTAAATGTATTGTGAAATTGTATTCTTAACAATAATTTTCACATGTATAGCTTGTATAGCTGGCATAATATTTCACAAAGCGTATTCTTCACCGCAAAGACAATTCGAGCACTTCAACTAGTTTAAACCTAAGTTTACTTAATTGAATGTGAATTATTATACTATTACTGTATCATGATAAATCATAAAAATTTGCAGAACCATAATATGATAATATCTATTTGGAACCATAATATGGTAATTATCATATTATGATACAGAAATAAAAAACAGGATGGTTGTCGCAATCATAAATCTCTCAACAATGTTTTTTTTTTGCGTGCAATAATTCAAAAATTTGGCTATTTTTAAATAGCCATGTTAGATGCAGAAAAAAACATGAATAATCTAATGATTAAATGAGAAGAATGCACCATATATTTGTATTTATCTGAATTTTTTAATTATAAAACGTCTGAAATTGATTGTCCTTTAAATTTAATGGAGTTTTTAGCAGATATAAAAAATATAAAAATTTGAGAATTAATAAAAATGTGTACGAAAAATAGTTATGAATTTGACAGATTTTCAGAACTACACCATTTTCAATTATCAATTACATTTCAGATTTAAAATTTAATTTCAGAAACTATCAACTGAATTTTAAAAATTAGCAATTGCTTTTCAAAAACTACCAATTGTATTTCAGAAATTGATGCTTATCAATTTCTGAAATACAATTGATTGATAAGCCACTTTTTTTTTTATTAATTAATAATCATATAATTACAAATTTTATACTATTACCCTAACCGAGCACTAGCTACTATGGCCTTCGGCGCGTTGTAGCGAAAACAGACCAGTTCCTATGGTGGGAATCGAACTTACGACCCTCGCACTGATAAGCCAGCACGCTACCAACTAGCCTACCGGGGCGCACAAGCCACATTTTATTTTTAGATTGTTCTCGCCTTTTAAGGGTTAATAGAAAGTCAAAGTATAGATGGTCTATTTTAAGAATGAATTTGAGCTTTGACTTAACTAAAAACTGACATTGTTGAATTTGGGGATTTTTTTTGGGATATTTGTTGATTTAATATCGATAAAGTGCCTGGTAAGCCTAGTAAATTTGGGCAAATTTGTTCAACCTTTTTCGGATTGTGGATTTTTTTAAATTTGTTTTATCTGGCAAGCCTGATGTTTAGTGGTTTTTCCACCAAAATACAAAAAAAAATATGTTGCAGAAAAATTGCAATGTCTTCAATGACTGGGAAACTTGTTTTGGGTTTGTTATTTAATAGATAGTATAATTTTTTCTTTCTTTTTCAGCAGCAGACTACGACGTTAGACAAAAAAAAAAATTAGCAGCAACAGCAACAATATAACTTATCGATGGTCATAAGTTGATAGCATATATTTTGCAATAAAATTACCAAATGGGTTCAGTATGTTGGGGAAGTCGTTTGTCACAAGGTGGGTGTTCGAAAAAATGTTAACACAGATTGGGATTGTCACTTCTTTCAAAGCGTGTTCTGATGATGGGAACCTAGAAAATTTCCAAAATAGATCTATTAACACATTTCTAAAAGTGGTCAATTAATAAAATTAAAAACAAAAACTCTACAGATTATTTGTTAGGACAATTTCCTAAGAAAGAAATATAGAGTATGGGCTCGAACTTGAATAATTTTAATTTTTATTGCACAATTAAAGGTCGAAAAACATAATTTTTATTTAAAAAAAAAAATTATATTAAACTTGTAAAAAAAAAGACAAAGAACGGTCTTGTTTACTCCCCCTTTACATCTAGTTTTTAAATAAAAAAAAAAAAAAAACAGGAGTAAAAATAAAGAGGAGAATAAAAACAAAAAGCGTGTATTGTATTGCTACCAAAGGTAGAGCTTGCACATAACGAACAAGTTTTCAATTTATTTTTGATCAATGGTGATAATTGTTAACCTCGAGCTCATATATTAGTTCTCATTTAGTTAGATAACTAGGTAATATGAATGTTTGATGTTTGCATGGGATTGCCACTTCTTTCAAAACGTGCTATGATGATGAGAATCTAGAAAATTCTCGAAATAGATCTATCAACATATTCCTGAAAGTGGTCAATTTATAAATTTGAAAACAAAAACTCTATACATTATTTCTTAGGACAATATCCTAAGAAAGAAATATAGAGTATGGGCTCGAACTTGAATAATTTTCATTTTCATTGCATAAAAACATTTATTTTTAAAACATAAAAACATTTATTTTTAATAAAAATTATATCAAACTTGTAAACAGAAATAAATTAATAAACACAAAATGTATGGTCCTTAAAATCTTTTTTATTAATACGAGTAAAAAATGTATTCCAGACTCATAAAAAAAGCCCGTACAAAAAGTTGAAAATTCAGCTACGACAACAGAAAATAGTACCTGAATTTGCACCAGCAAAATTTTCAATGAAATTTTCTGCAAAATTTAGGTATCCTAAATTTGAGATGACAGTCGTAGTTAAATTAACTACACTCATAGAAATAAACCTGTAAAAATAGCAGAAAAGGCTACTAAAAATTAGTTAAAAATGAGATTGCAGAAAAAACCGCTAAATCTAGCAAATTTGTTCCCCCAAATATTAATAAAATAAGAACAGCAAAAATAAATCTGTTAACTTTACAAAATTTTAGTTATATCCGATGTGAATTTTGTTAATTAAAAATAGCATTACCGCATTTTACGGTTTTTTTGGTTTATTTAGTTCTATAACACCCAAAAAAATAAGTTAGAAAAACGTCTTGTAAATCAAGTATACTATTTTTCAGCAAATTTTTTTTACTAAAATTGTGTTTTCAGCTAAAATTTTAGTTATAGTTATGCAGAACTTAACTGCTTTGAACAAATGTTTTACTAATATTTTACTAATATTTTACTAATGTTCTACTAATTTATTTTGCTAAAATAAATTGGGCTGATAAGCACATTAATAGTGTGGACGACAACCAGATTTAAAAATATACTTAGAATGAAGTAGATGTATAGTAAAGAAGAGGAAAATAATACTAAAAAGTACAACTCAACCATGGAAGATTTTTGTTTCTGTTTTTCATACATAAAACAAAATTGTGGATTTAAACAACTTAAATTTTGCGTTGTCACCGGCTTGTCTATTAATTAAATTAAAAACAAAATAAAGTATTTTAATTTAATAAAGATTAAATGTGTATTTGTGAACTAAATGTTTAAAGTGATTATTAATGTAGTGTGGTCAAATTGGCAATTTTGAATTGCAAACAAATATACGCACATGTAGGCAGACTAAAGCTAAAGGCAAGGACACACATCTTAGGTAATTTGTATGTTTCTTCTTTGTTAGTGCAAAAAAGGGTTGTTTATGTCATATTTTGTTATTTTTTCGTTTCTAGAGTTATCTGAGGCTTAATTTAAAATATGTCATCATTTAGACAACAATTGATGTAAGTAGTTAAAAGATAATTTTGTTTATGTTGTATATAATTATTTCTATATGTTTTCCGATATTACATTAAATCATGCCGTCAATGGGGGAATATGAACATTTTTATATTTTGTGACTTATAAATTATTTTTAAAAGAATCACAAAAAAATGTTAAGGATTTTCAGTTTTGAGTTTGATTTTTTTTCAGTCTACTAATATTTAGCAAAAAATTTCTCAAGTATTTTTTAATTTTTAATCAACTAAGTGTTTGCAAAACTTTTGCTGAATCTACTAATTTTGTTGACATTAGCAATTTATTTTGCTGACATTAGCAATTTTTTTGCAAGCACCCTAATGACTTAAATTTTGCTGACTCAGCAACATTTTTTGCTGACTTTACTAATATTTTTTTTTTAATGGAACTATACACAAATTTTGTATCAAATGAAAGGTTTTTTGAAGACACAGCATTTTAGGGTTTTAGAAGACACAGCATTTTGGGCCCAAAAGCGTTCAAGTATTTTTGTTATTAAAAAAAATTTGTTTTGAGTAACATTAAATCTGGCATTTTATTAATGAATTTTAGTTGTATTAAGCTGAAAATATTGCATATCAATGACTTTTTAATTTAATCGAGGGGTTGTCAAAGCTTTTTCCGATATTCGAAATCATTTGATTTTTAAGCGACTTTTCCCCAAGAGCCTTTTTCCGCTATGATTTAAATAATTCAAAAATGTGGCAACTCTGGGTCCACTATATAGGCAATATGGGCATCAACATTTTTGTTTTCTTTAGTACTCTAAGTACAATTTAATCCAGTTTTCGTAAACTAAAGACACGCTTTCATATAAAAACAAATGACTTTTTAACCCTACTTTTTAACCCTTGAACATGAGATTGGACATCTAAATAAAATACGAGTCTCTTTTTTTTGCTCCTTTACAACATATTCGAAGTTTATTAATATCTGCGACTTCGGGTCGGGATACCTCTCTTGTTAGTTTAAAAAAAAATTATAAATTTAGCTTTTATTTACGTGTAGCCAATTTATGACCATCTTTATGTTAAGCATTAGAAGAGCTGCAATATCGAGTTTTATGATTTTTTTTGCATTTTTATATACTGCATTTCTATATATTATTCAGTATCTATGCATCCATAAAAAACATGCAACACAGCAGAAACAACAAAAACGAATTTGAAAAATAGTTTTCTTTTTCTAATGCCGGGATTCCAACAAAAGGAAAATTCAAATTGTATACACACATAAATATTTATGCCTTTTAATGAAAATGAGAGAGAAAAAGAAATGAAAATGAATTTAAAAATTAAATTTAAATAATATTATTTGCATATGGGCGGTTTTTTTTTAATATTAAACATTACCATTGAATATTATTTTGAGAAATATAAAATTGGAATTTAAATCAAAGAAACTAAAAGATGTGGATTTTGAAGAGTAGAAAGTGAATAATAGATTATATTTTATAATTTGGTTTGAAATTATTTTAAAATACTTAACTCTACCAGAAATTACTTCAATAGAAAGAGTCGGATCCATAGTCCTATCTATTTAAAACTTTAACATGAAACTGAAACTTACTTTAGTTATGAACGATATAGTTCTTATACTGGGTCTACAATAACCGGTAAATTAATATATATATGGATTATTTTGGGACATTGGAAAATAAAAATTCATTGTTAAAACGAGTTCTTCAGCAAAATAAATTGTTCTGTAACCGGTTCTAAAAGATATAACATTTTATGTAGTTGGCGCCCAACTTAGGACATTATGTAGAATGTGTTATTATTTGTTATTTTATATTATATTTGCAATTAACTTATAACTAGGGAATGCATCCCGGGATTTCCCGTACCGGGATACCAGGGAAACTAAGCATTTTCCTGTTCCGCAATCCTGGAGATTTGCTTTGGGAAACCCGGAATTTTTATGTCAACATTTTTATAATAATGCAGCAATTAACATTTTGAACACATTTTAAAAGAAAAAAAGTTATGTTAGTTTCACCTAAACAGATAAATTACACATTAGTCTTATACATCGACCATAAATTTGGAATTTTAAGTCGCACTCCGTTTTTAACGGACTCTTCTGTCACATTAAGTTGACTTTAAATTTTTTGTAAATTTTTTTACAGATTTAATCTTAAAGTTTTTAAAACTTAATTTTAAAGATTTGGAGGAATTGCTTTTAAAAGTCAATTTCTCAAAATCAATTTTGAGTAAAACGACAGAAATATAATGAACACTTCCTTAGTAAAAAGGTTTAGATATGATCATAATTATATGCAAAATTTTAGTCTATCGAATTAAAGCGTCCGCCATCTAACGTTTTTTTTTTCAACTAGTGCTTATTTCGTGAATGGTAACACTTAGCTCATATCTGATTTGACAGATAGTTAGTTTTATCCTTCCGCTGAACGAATATGGTCCGTATGTTCGTTATCTTGTGAAAAAGTGAAAGAAACTGGCATCCTCATCGACAAACCAAAGCGTGAAAAGCCAAAAACAGCGCGTACACCCGAGAATATTGCTGCTGTGGCAGAAAGTGTGCGTGAAGCGCCATCAACATCAATTCACCGTCGTTCTCAACAATTGAACATTTCGGAGACATCATTGAGACGAATTTTGCATAAAGACCTTGGTATGACGCCATACAAAGTCCAATTGGTTCAGGAGTTAAAACAAAAGTTATTTGGCGGACCCTTTATATCAGAGTTCAGATATATTTATATATACCTTCAGAAATAAGTATATATCATTTTAGATATGTTTATATATAAATATATAGACATTTATATATATATGGAGCTATATATAAATATATATAGATAGGCTCAAATTCAGACATACATTTATATGGTCATGATCATATATGACCATATATAATTAATTTTTTTACACGGGTTATTTTTATAAAATAAATCTAAGATCGTATAAAACATTTTGCATTCAAAAAATATGATTTCATATGAAAATTTTATTCACTTATTTTTCGAGCGGGATCCCAGGAAATTCTAAAAATTTCCGGGAAATTAAAAAAGGCGGGATTTTCCCGCATTCCCTGCTTTTAACTAATCTATTTTATTTTCTTAATTAGTCATTCGTCATTGTGTTAATAAATATTGTCAACTATTTATTAGTTCGTGATCATTTTCTTTGTTTGAATTTAAATGATTCTAATTCCTTGAACATTTTAATACAAATACAGAAAACTTAAAGTATAAAAAAATGTTTATATGAAAAACAAATTTCGCAATAAAAGATTTTGTGGATTTGGTTTAAGGGGCATCTTTACAAATCAATAAAAAAACAATATTTAATCAATTAAAAAAAATTTGTTTATTGAAAAATATTTTCTTTTTGATAGAAACACACATTGCTACTAACTACACTAGGTGAAAAAGATTAATCATATTTATGAAAAACTTCATAGATATGAAAAAAAACTTCATTGATTTTCGTGCAATGTAACATGATATGATAACGTTGTGTCATAAAAGAGCAAATTGATGACAGACTTCTTCATATTTATGAAATGTTTCATAGATATGATGATGAATTTTCATAACTTTTTATGAAGTGGTTAGTAAATATTATGAAACATTTCATAATAAATGCTTCATAAGCTTTTCTGAAATGTTTCATAAATATTTTTATACATCAATTCAAGTTATATATTTCCATTTGAAATTAAAAATATATAAAGGGTCCGCCATCTCACGTTTTTTTTTTCAACTAGTGCTTATTTCGTGAATGGTAACACTTAGCTCGTGTCTGATTTGACAGATAATTAGTTTTATCCTTCCGCTGAACGAATATGGTTGTGTATACGCTTGAACAACGCTGGGAAATATTGAAAATCGTGGTAATGTTGCAGATTGTGTGCGAAAATGAATGATGCCAAAAAAATCATCTTTTCAGATGAAGCTCATTTTGATCTTGGCGGGTATGTAAACAAGCAAAATTGTCGCATTTGGGGCACAGAAAACCCGCACGCATACATTGAAAAGCCGATACACCCAAAACGAGTCACTGTTTGGTGCGGATTTTGGTCCAGAGGCATAATTGGGCCATAATTGGACCGATCGTGTAGGCTATTGCATGGCCAGCCGAGGCAGCCATTTGAATGAAATTATTTTCCATTATTAACCGGAAGGATTGTACTTTTAAATAAAAAAAGAAATTTGAGAAAATATTCAGTAGTTTTTTTTAGGATTTTCAAAAAAAAAAAATAGTTATTTGGCGGACCCTTTATATGTATATTTTTTTTTTTTATATAAATTTTCTATTTAAAAAACATCAGTTAAAATTCCAAAATTTTATATTATATTAGTTCTATTCAGAATTAAGAACAACTCAAATAATTTTTAATTATTGTTTCAGAATCAAAAATCATTTCTAGTGGATTTTGAGTTTCTAAAAAACTTAATTGCAAATGATATTTTCTATATTTCAAATAAAAATTTAAATTCATGGTTTCCAAATTTCAATATTTTTCCCTAAAAAGGAAAAATTTATTTTCATAAAGTTTATGAAACTTTTTTATGAAATGATGAAGGTCTACCAGACACTTGCCATACATTTTTTTGAAACTCTTCAGCATTTTTGTGAAAACTTCATAAATATGACGAATAATTATTCACAAACGATTTACGAACCAATTTCATCAATATGATGAAACTGGCGTATTTTTGCATATGTTTCTACATTTTGTTCCATATTTTGTCAATAAATGATGTTTTATCGCTTTACATCTCTTGTGAAAAAAGGAAAATTTCAAATTTGTAATATTTTTTAAATTTAATTTTATTATCACAAAGACAAAAAAATCACAAAAATACAATTACACTGCGCAACTCAAAAAATAAAACAAGCGTACCGGCCATTGATCCTAAATATTTCAGACACGCTGTTTTTAATAGAGTACCCAGTTTTTTCACTTATGAACTGGATTTTTCCCAAAATTTCATTCAGGTTTTGTATGTTTCAATGCAGTTTTTTATTTTGGAAAATACTAAATACAATGCAAAAAGTGTGTATGTTGAAACATTCTTAGTTTCTTTAATATATATCGGATCATTATCATTTAAAATGCATTGAAGTGCTACACTTCTATTCTTTTATAATGCGGATTTAAATTATTTTAAATCGTCTAAATTAAATGCATTATTTTGCAATTTATTTTTAAAATGCATATTTCTAAAATTTCACCACCCTCGATTTAAAAAAAACAACGCTTATTAGCAAAATATGTAAATTTTAACAAAAAGTTGAACATTCACTTTTTTGGGTCCCGGGGTTTAACTATTTTTAATGATATTTATGGCATTTTTTACAAAGAAAAAACGACAATTTGTTACTTTCAGATTTATCAGGAGTACATTTTAAAATGTAAATCAAATATATAATTTACTAAAATATTCTGTTTTAATACAATAAATTTTTAACCCTTTCAAGCCCACGTTTGCTGTCGAATATCACATTTTTATAGAAAGAAGGGTTAAAAATTACAATTTTAAAACAGAATATTTTAGTAAGTCCGTTTATCTTTCAAGTACATAAATACCCTAAAAATTAAAAGTATAGCTTTTAAAAGAGACACATTTAAACGGCTCCTAAACACTACATTTTTAAATAAAATATTTTTAATTTTGAAATATAAAAAAAATATCAAATTGTTGTTTTTTTTCTATGAAAACGTGATGCACGCTTTTTTTAATAATTCATTAATAATAGATAAACCCTGGGACCAAAAAAAGTTAAAGTGTTATTTTATAGTAAAAATTCCACATTTTGTACAAATATGATTCTTTTTTTAAATCGAGAATGGCCAAATTTGTGAAAAGTTCATTTAAAAACAAATTGTATAAAAAATGCATTTTAAATTAAAAACCGCAAAAAAAATAGGCGAGTGTACCATTCCAATGCAATTTAAACAGTGATGATTCAATGAATATTAAAAAATATACAAATATTAATCCGACTTAAAATATAAAAATTAATTCAAAATTTTTTTCAAGGAACTTCTACTGTAAATTTTTGTAGTTTTCTTGAGTTGTAATACAGTAATCTTTGTTTTTAAGTGAAAACAACAGTCATTTGGAGAAGAAATTTAATTTTTGACTATATATGTAGTTCATTTTAAAAAACAAACCACATCAAATTACTGTATTATGATTTTACAATCATTTTATACAGAAGTTTTTTTTTTTTTTAAAAAAAATAAAACAAATAAATATTTAATTTGTTTTTCTACACTCAGAAAAAAAAGTATTTGGAAAAAATCGCAGTTTACTATTTTTGTACAAATTTTTAGTACAATTTTTTATTTTAGTAAAATTTTTTGCTATTCTCATTTTACAAATTACTTAATTTGGTACTTATTTTTGTTGCTGATTTTATCAAAAATTTTTTACTAATTTTTGAAAACAAGTTGCTAAATTTAGCACAAAATAGTACTAATCACAAAAAAAATATATACATATGTATTTTAAACTAATAAATTTTTTTTATAAAATTATAAAATTTAATTTATGTTCATCTATTAGGAAAAAAGTGTAGAGGATTAAAATTCAAAGTAGTTTTATTTTATTTTACTTTTTTAATTTTTATTCTGTGAAGTTATATTGGATGTACTAAAATTTAACAATTTTTCTGCTGATTTAGGCAAATTCATTTTAATTGCAGTTTACTGAAATTTTACTAAAATTAGTAGTAGCGGCTACTAATTGCTTCTACTAATTTCATTTTACTACAGTTCCGCAGAGATGTGTTGGTAAATTTAGCAAAAAAATACCGCAAGGCTCGAAACAATAAAATTTTCCGTAATAACAGCAAAATTTTTGGTAGCCATTACAGAATTGTGGTTAATTTTTACGAGAATTGTGGCTCAATTTTTGAACAGTAAAAAAAAAAATAAAAATAACAATGTTAGTTGAATTTACTGAAGTGAAAGTCGTCCTTTTTTTCAAGTGAAATTTCATTTGTTTAGAAATACATTTGCAGTGGTTTTTACCTACATAGTATTCTTTGTGTACGTACAAGAAGTTACAGAAAAAAAACTAGTTAAAAATTAATCAAAATTATCATACAGTCAAGGAATAAAGTCTACATACACTCTACGGTTTTGAAGTTCTAGTGAATTAGTAGCGACAATTGAAAAACATTTTATATCAATGTTAAAGGCATTTAAAATAAAAATTATTTGAAGAAAAAAAAAAAAAAATATGAAAAAAATAAAACATAGAAATTTTAGGGAAAAACATAATTATTAGCGGGAAAAAAGTCTACATACAGCGTGACAACTCCTTACATCTTATGGAGAAATTGCTAAGACAGTTAAATTAAGTCGTGCTACTGTATAGATGATCATTAGAAATTTTAATAATACCAATAGTACCGAAAGTAAGCCAAGATCTGGCAGACCTAAGAAGCTTTCGAGACGCGATGTTAGCAGTATTATTAAAGTAGTCAACCAGGATCCGAAAATAAGTGCCCCAAAATTGGCGGAACACATCGAAAAATGTTCCAATATAATTGTTACTCCACGAACAATAATATGGATTTTTGGAAGCGTGTTATATTTACCGATGAAAGTAAGTATAACATTTTGGGAAGTGATGGTCGATCCAAAGTTTGGCGAAAACCAAACACAGCACTTGATCCAAAGATCATAATACCTACTGTCAAACATGGTGGTGGTAACGTTATGGTTTGGGGCGCCATTGCATCATCTGGAGTTGATCGTTTGGTTTTTGTCGAGGGTAATATGGACCGCTATCAATATAAGAACATATTGGAACATAATCTGCAGTCATCTGTTGATTGCTTGGCCCTGGGAATTCAATGGATTTTCCAACAAGATAACGACCCTAAGGATACTGCACACGTTGTTCGAGACTGGCTTCTATAATATGCCCCAAGACAGCTCAATTCACCACCCCAGTCTCCAGACTTAAACCCTATAGAGCACATATGGGAAGTTTTGGAAAAATCGGTACGAAAATATAACATTACTAGCCGTGAAACAATGAAAATAGCCCTTATTCGTGCATGGGCCGAAATAACATTTTGGTGAGATCAAGCAGTCTTCAAGCAGTTATTGATGCTCAAGGTGGACCGACCAAATACTAAAAGTTTAAATTTTTTTATTTTTTTTTATATAACATTTTGAAATAATGTTTAATTTTTGTAATGTTTTTGTTATTATTGTTTTTATTATGTAAAAGAATTACTTTTTTATTTTATAAATAAACTTGTTTATTAATGCCTTAAATATTGACATAAATATATTTTATAATTTTCTTCACAAACTCTATAAACCCCCTAAATCAAAGGGTGTATGTAGACTTTTTTTCCTTGACTGTATATCTACATTCTGTAAAACAGCTCAACATTTTTAAATGCATGTTGCAAATGTTTTGAATTGCCGCACTTCTAGATTACATTTCTGCTTAAGCTGTAATGATCGGATAAAAAATGTTTTTTTGCGAATTTATAAAAAACATCAGCCATTTGGACTAGTTTTTGGGCAGAGTACGTATAACAAAATTCCTCTCATTCTAGCGTCAAGTATGTAAAAGGTCTTAATTTTAAAATTAATATTAAGCTAAATCAAGCTTTCATTTGTATAAGAAGATCAATGCTAATTTTTTAAAGATTCGTCATATTTTAATTCATCTGTAAAATATATTTAAATTCCGAGCAAAAAAAATTATATATGGTCTTATGTTTTTTCATCTCAAAATATATTATAGTATATGATTGTATATTGTGTCATGCATTTCCATATATTATTGTATATTTCTTATGTGGTAACATATATAACGATATATTGTTAAATATTAACCTTTATAAAATAAGCTATTAAACATATATACTATACATAATAAGATATGATAGATCTATTGTCATATATAATAATACATTCTCATATATAACAAAATACGTAATCATATATGGTGACATATAAGCTACAACACTTAAGACATACTAATATATGCTGTCTTATAAAAAATATTTTTGTGTGTTATATAACGTATGCTTATGTATGGTGCCATATGCATAATACACTTCAAGATATAATTATATATGAAATTAAGATTATAAACTCAGTTTGAGATATGAATATTTTGCATATATATTAGTGTTTTTTTTTTTTTTTTTGCTTTTATTGTTGATTTTGGGATATCATTACTTTTTAGAAGGTTTTTGCAAAAATGGCGTTTTTATTTTTGAAAAATTTCAACTCCTTCAATTCCCGCGCGACGGCTAAAATCGCGAATTTTGGGTACCTTCTTTCGTAGAACAAAAACCGCTAAATATATTTAAAATCTGACTTCACGAATCAATTCTACATGAAAAATTAGGCATATAAGCAGTTTTTTGCCCTTTAATAATGCACCGGATAGCCATTAGGGTGGTCGGAAAAACTGGATTTTTTTTATTCATTCATTTTAATTATTTTTTCGTATACACATTTAAAGAGGATTCTTACTTGAGAAAAATGGCATACTATACTTATTTCTATTACTACCCGTTAAAAAGTTATTATTCCTTAAACTTTTATTTTGACATACCCACATTTATTTTCTTTTGTTTTAAAATTTTTAATACAAAGCTTTTTTTTGTATTAAATGCTTTACGAAAAAGATATTATTGAAATCGAAGAAGTTGAGCAAGTGCATAATAATGTTGAAGTATATACAATGCACAATATGACGTATTGTGATTCCTTTTTTCTAAGACGTCGTTTGATTTTATAACTTTACAGAGTTTAAAAACTCTAGTTAATTTTGGAATAAACATCTCATTTATGCTTTTTAATGCAGCTGCGTGGGCAGAACAGAAAAGTTTTTTAAATGCAATTGAAACCTCCAGAAATATTCAATCAACAAGCGTTTACACCGAACAACTTGTTGGTAAAATTTCGCGGTTGAACACTTCTGGCTTAGTAAAAAAATAGAGATAATTGTAATTGTTTAGCTCTATCAGCAGTTGAAAAAAGGTTAATTAATCAAATAATTACTATTTATTGTTTCTAATAATCATTATCATTGTTTTGTTAATAAAAAATTTTTACTTTGTTTTTAATAAATAAAATTTACTTTGCAATAAAAATTACAAAACAAAAATATTTTGTTGTTACTGGCAAAAAAAATTTAAGGCTTAATAACTTTTTAACGGGTAGTAATAAAAATATGTATAGTATACAATTTTTCTCAGGAAAGAAACCTCTTAAATTTAAGAATAAAAAAAATCGATTTTTTTCCGACCACTCTAATGGCTATCCGGTGCAATGTAAAAGCGTAAAAAACTGCGTATAAGCCTAATTTTTCATGTAAAATCGATTCGTGAAGTCAGATTTTAATAATATTTAGCGGTTTTTGTTCTACAAAAGAAGTTACCCAAATTTCGCGATTTTCGCCGCCGAGTGGGAATTGAAGGAGTTGGAATTTTTCAAAAATAAAAACGCCATTATTTTTATTGACACAAAAACCTTCTAAAAAGTAATGATATCCCAAAATCTAAAAACCAAAAAAACTCTAATATATATATATATATTGCGATATATAACCCCATATGTACTTATATAAGCGCAGATGTCCAAATAATTTTTCTTTACGTTTTTTTCATATTTTTAATAAAAATTATTCATCTCACGGTATATTTTGGGATTCATTAGGATCTTAAATTTTTTTATATTCGGTAATATATTTGAGGCATCTGATCGGATATTATTGAATACCCCAATTTTGAGATAAACTTGGATAAGAATAAATATAAATCTATCTGAGTTTGTATTTGAGATGTAAATTTTTTTTGATCGGGATGTTTTATATCTTAACAAGTACTTTTGCACTTACCTTTTTGTTGTTGTTATTTAAAATATATATTGTCAATATTGTTATTATTTGTATAAAATTATTTAATAACGTATTAAATATTTTATATTTATGTAAATATTAAAAATATTTTTTTTTTGTTGTTTTTAAAGGCAGTTTTGTAGAATTTGTTTCACAGTTGCGTTAGAAGAGATGAGCAGCAAATGGTGAGCATTTCGAAATAATTATTAAACAATTGGAAAATCGAATCACTAAATAATGCCTTCTTTTGTAAATTGGCTTTTTATATACAAGTTTTAACACTTAAAATTTTTTTTTTTAAATATTTATAAAAGAATTGTTTTTAATTGTTCTTATTATTGTTTTAATTATTATGAAATTATTTGCGATTTCATTCATGTTTCTGAAATTTTTTTTGTTTCAAGATATTTTTTAAATAAAATTTTAACTTTCTGTGTACTGCATTACACTCGCGTTTAAAGCACGCGATTTGTGTTTTTTATCATTTTATTGGTCTATGATGACTTAAGGATTTAATTTTACAACGAATTCTCTTAATAAATGGTGTCTTATTAGCCTTAATATCAACAAATCCCACACGTTGTCTTTGGGGACGCATTTATAGCTATTTGAATGAACATGCATCGAATTAAGTCATGTAATCTGAAATGATATAAAAGAGAAATAAAAGTGGTTAGGAAGTGTATTTGAAAAAAAAAAATGGATTATACAAAGAATAATTGATAAAATGGTCTAGGTCTTGAGTAAGTTTTTAAAATAAAAATCTAAATTTCATTTTAGATATTCTAGCAAATAAATCTGCCATCAAATCCGATGCTTCTAGGTGGCGTATGAGCATTACAGAACTCAATGACATCCCTATGTAGAAAAGCATTACCATATAAGTGGTTATATAAGTACATATTTGGTAATGGCAAGTACTTACAATTTTTATAATAAATCTCATTACTTTTAAATGCTGATGTCGCGCAAAATAATGACATATCATTACTAACTTCCTTACCAAAAATAGAAAATATGTGGTTTCATATATTACACAGGCCTACAATGATTTTGGTGCCGCTAAAAATAAAACAGATTTCAAGTACGTTCGGTACCCTGATAAAAAATTGATACTTACTTTTTTAGTGCTACGTGTAGTTTTCGAGATTTCGCAAGGATATTAAAGTAATCAACGTATGTCTTCTTCACTGCATCTGTTATAGGTTTTCTAAACTTTTTTACTACATATTCACCACAAATATAACAAAATGTATTTGGATTATTTACACAACACCTTCTCGACGACGGCATATCGATATTATCATTTAATCAAAGAAATTAATTGACTATAATGACATTAAGTATAATAAAATACATTTTTTAGGTTATGACCGATCGATACAACCCTGAACGTAGCTTCGCGATTTTGACAGCTAACCATGACGTCTTGCGGACTAATTAACCAAATTATAACATAGAATTAGCGGCACCAAACAAAAAATTTTTTCTTGTAGGCCTGTGTTATTACCAGTATGGACAAAAATAATGAGTTTAAAAACACATTTTCAAAAAAGCCTAAATTTAATAAAAAATATTTTTTTTATTGAAAAAATTTCTTTTAATAAATTGTATCCACACGAATTTGAAACCGGGCCTCCAAGTTGTCAGTCAACCGCTCTAATATCTGAGCTATTTCGCCATGTTATACTTGATAGATAAAAACACGAATAATTTGCTTGGACAAAATGTCAATACCTTTCAGCTAACAAAAAATCAAAAATATGTACTTATATATGCCCTTACTAGAGTTTGAAAAATAATGAGTCTAAAAATAGATTTTCAAGAAATATTTAGATCGTGACTTTGTATTTAAAGTAATGATAAAAATAGGTACTAATGGGTAACGCATTCTTTTTTGTATACAAATAATGGGAAAATTAACTAGTTATTAGTAAGTGGTTGTTATTCATGTCAAAGTAATGTAGAGAGTAAGCTGGTGTCATTACTGGTAGTGAGAAAAGTAATAACATGTCATTATAGTTTCTACACTGGGATGTTAAACTTGATAGTTAAAATCATAAATGACTTGCTTGTGCAAAAAATCAAAAATAAGTAGTTATATATGTACTTGCTAGAAGTGAAAAAATAATGAGTTTAAAAAAATCGATTTTCAAAAATTTTTGAAGAAAATTACTTTATATATATATTTTACTTTTAAGTTTTAATAAATTAAAACCAAAAGTTTATTTTTCGATCTTTTATCATAAATTATGATGTGAGCAAGATTATTCAAGTTCAAGATCATTTGTTTTTTGTTAAACAAAAAACCGTGCAACGATATTTATTAATCAAAAAATTTTCTTCATCCGCAACTTAATGCAGATTTTAATCCACTGACAGGTCCTTACATGTTTCATGTAGCGTCACCTACAATCATCAGAGAACCAATGTGGACGGGGTAGAAGATTTACCCAAAGCTATAATTTTCTGATGACAAAAGATGAACACTTTACCCGTAGTGTTTTTTAAACTTCATGAGAAGTTTAAAAAACAAAGCACGGAAGCATCCAACTAATTCAAAAAATTAAAAAGTTTTTTTTTTTTTTTTTCCTTTAACTAACAAATATCGTTGTTTGTGTAAAGGCTAGAATCTCTAGCCATAGTACACAGTGTTGTTAGTGTTTAGTAATAAACAATAACAGTTTCTGACTATAGAATTAGGACCATAGATCAGTTTTTGCCGTACTTTGCAATTTTCAAATATTTTACTTTTAAGTTTTAATAAATTAAAACCAAAAGTTTATTTTTCGATCTTTTATCATAAATTATGATGTGAGCAAGATTATTCAAGTTCAAGATCATTTGTTTTTTGTTAAACAAAAAACCGTGCAACGATATTTATTAATCAAAAAATTTTCTTCATCCGCAACTTAATGCAGATTTTAATCCACTGACAGGTCCTTACATGTTTCATGTAGCGTCACCTACAATCATCAGAGAACCAATGTGGACGGGGTAGAAGATTTACCCAAAGCTATAATTTTCTGATGACAAAAGATGAACACTTTACCCGTAGTGTTTTTTAAACTTCATGAGAAGTTTAAAAAACAAAGCACGGAAGCATCCAACTAATTCAAAAAATTAAAAACTTTTTTTTTTTTTTTTCCTTTAACTAACAAATATCGTTGTTTGTGTAAATTGCAAAGTACGGCAAAAACTGATCTATGGTCCTAATTCTATAGTCAGAAACTGTTATTGTTTATTACTAAACACTAACAACACTGTGTACTATGGCTAGAGATTCTAGCCTTTACACAAACAACGATATTTGTTAGTTAAAGGAAAAAAAAAAAAAAAAAGTTTTTAATTTTTTGAATTAGTTGGATGCTTCCGTGCTTTGTTTTTTAAACTTCTCATGAAGTTTAAAAAACACTACGGGTAAAGTGTTCATCTTTTGTCATCAGAAAATTATAGCTTTGGGTAAATCTTCTACCCCGTCCACATTGGTTCTCTGATGATTGTAGGTGACGCTACATGAAACATGTAAGGACCTGTCAGTGGATTAAAATCTGCATTAAGTTGCGGATGAAGAAAATTTTTTGATTAATAAATATCGTTGCACGGTTTTTTGTTTAACAAAAAACAAATGATCTTGAACTTGAATAATCTTGCTCACATCAAAATTACTTTATATTTAAAATACCCGATCAAAAAAAAAGAGTTATATCTCACATACAAAATCAGATCGCATTTGATATAGATCGATATTTATTCTTATCCAAGTTTATCTTAAAATTGGGGTATCCAGTAATATCCGATAAGATCCCTTAAATATATTACTGGATTAAAATTGATCTCAAAATTGGGTATCCAATTATATCTAATTTAAGATCCTGATAGATCCAAAATATCCCATGGGCTTAATTTAGATCTAATTGAATCTAATTAAATGCAAAAATATAAGTAATTGTTGGTGGATCGAATTGGATAGAATTAAATCCCATGAAAAAAAAAAAATTAGAAAAAAATTTAGATATCTGGCACATTTATAACCCCATACATAGTTTTATATATAGCAATATGTAATTATTTCTTGTACGCATAGAATATATTGATGATGTTATCTCAAACTAAATTGTTAATCTTCGATCATATATGGAATCTTATATAATTATAACTTACATCATTTTATGATGGTTTAAATATATGAAATATGTATATGACACCAAATATAAGCATATCTTATAACACACACAAAAATATTTTGTATAACACAGTATATATTATAAAATCTTAAGTTATATACTCGTAGCTTATATTGCAGACAATATGATTACATATTATGTTATATATGATAATGTTGTATTATATATAAGACAATAAATCTACCATAACTCATTATGTATAGCATATATGATATTAACATAATTTTATAAAGGTCAATATATAAAAATATATCTTTATATATGTCACCATATAATTATATATGGCTATGCATGACACCATATATGTTCACATATTATAACTTATGTTAAGATGAAAAAACATAAGACCAAATATAATTTTGTTTACTCTGGTAATGATAAAAATTAGTACTTATAGGTAGCACATTATTTTTTGGTAGTGAGAAAAGTAATGACATGTCATTACCGTTCCTACACTGGTATTAATAATGTGACCGGATGTTTATCGGTGGCGTATGAGCATTAAAAAATCATTCGCATACATATTAAACATACGCCTAAGTGTTCTTATATCACTTATCGTAGAAGAATAGAGAATTTTTATTGAAAATATTGTGTAAATTATCCCCAAACAAGCCATAGTCAGCATATGGTAACACAAAAACTGGCAAACGCTGAATTTATAAAGCAAAAACTGGCAACGCTGTAAGGAAAATGCTTAAATTCTGAGTGAACGAAAAATTTCTTACTTTCCTTAATTAAACTTTTTGTTGAATGAATAAAACTTTTTCACCTTTAACGATCATACATTTTTTGCGGAACTAATTGTTTGCTATTTTTGTGATTTTGTAAAAAAAATTTTAAACTTCGTCATCTATATATTAAGTAGTGTCCGACCGAACAGTTCGGCCAGAAAATGCATTTGGTCTGTATTCGGTATTTTAAAGCATTATGGACAAATTTGGCGGATAGAAAAATGTTTATTCCGCTGATTAGATGCTATTTTGAGTGTCAAATTTGAAGATAAGTCTGTAGTTAAGCGATGAATTCACTGTTCGGCCTTAGAAAGTTCGGCCAAATTGAAAATAGTTCGGCGGCCGAACTTTTAACTTTAAAGCTAAACTTCGGATTTTATCTTAAATTTTATATACAAAATCTAATTAAATCGGCTCAACAAACATGTTTCCAATACCAAAATTTGTCATCATTTTTTTAACACCAACTATTTGATAAACTCAAAAAAAGTCTTTAAAGTCAGCAACTTTTTTGCAGTTAGGATCCTTGCAGAAAAAATTGCTAATATCAGCAACAAATTTGCTAAATTCAGCAATAAAGTTGCTGACTTTACGGACTTTTTTGTGAGTGTGAAAGCTGCAGAAAGATCTGTAAGATCTGTAAGATCTGTAATTGTGGGCGTTGTGGTGTAATGGTTAGCGCGTTGGACTGTTACACAGATGGTCCCGGGTTCGATTCCCGGTGACGACAACATCAATTTAAAAAAATAATATGTATGAGTTTTCTATCACTTATATGTATCGCTGCTCCCACCTTTGGTGTTCCCATAGCACTTAACCCCACCGAAGTAAAAAAGCTTCAATAAATTCGCCAACTCTACATCAGGTGGCGAGCAACAACTGTTCTAAGACTTATCATCTCGCGCAATTACAGTGTTGCCATGTTTGAAGCCCTTCATCTTTCACCACCTTTCATCTCTCCACTATTCCCTTTCCAAAAAAGCAACACATTAATTAATAGGAAGAATTTCCTAAGTGTTGCTTCTCTTTTAAAAAAAAAAAAAAAATTTTACAAAAACAATTAAATATTTTTAGGTGAAATCGTTTAGCTTACTTTAGCAAAATGTGCCTGTTGTTATTAGTAAAGTGAATATATAGGAAAAATTTGTGAATTCTTCTAAATTTTAGTAAACTCCCAATGGAAATCAATTTCGTAAAAAAAATTAGCACCAAAACTGTAAATTTGGGTATAAAACGTTTTTGCAAAGTTTTCTACTAACTTCTTTATTTGGGTGTAGTTTAATCCTTTTAGTATTTAAATAATTAAAATTGTATTAAAGTCAAAGTTAAAGTAATTTCCTAGTTAGTTTTGTTTTAATATTTGTTGATATGATTTCCGGAACTTTAAATAGATAAGTAGAACGTAAATATAGTTTAAGTACCTGCCTGCATGTTCTTAAAAAAAATGCGTAAATAGTATTATAAAGTGTTAGTAACAATATCATTGGAAATGACAATGAAATATATAAGTTGGAAATAAGTGTGTGTCGACTAGTCACTCAACAAAATTAAAATATTTATAAATTCAAATTATCAAATAAACTTTGAATTTGTATTAATTTTAAGTTTCAAAATTTTTAATAAAATTATTATTCGTTTACAAACTTTTAAATATAGAAGACTTTATTTCGTAGTCTCTATAACTGGTGACCCCGTCAAACTCAGGATATGCAAAACAAGCATGCCTGAGGAACGCGCACTTAATGTTCGCGGTGTTTATTAAATTGTTGTTTTCCTTCAATTCTTTCGTGAATAAATCCAAATTTTTTTGAACGCATGTATACATAAAATGGCTCAAAAAATCCGGGCACAATGCAAATCCAACGAACAGCATCGTCATCATCTTCAATCAAACTAACTTTCCACAATGCTATGCTGTTGGACTATTAGCTCTACAATCTAAAAGGATTTTCACAAGACCCTCCTGGTACATAGGCATATCACATAAAAACGTCACTCGATCTAGAATAATCAGCGAAATACAACAAAAATACCCTAAAAAAGTTTGGTCGGTTTTGGAGGCCTACCGGTCACAATGCCAATGCAACGATCAACAGCCCTGTTTTTAATTACAGCTCCACGAAACTTTCGTCTACTTTTCAATGAATCGCATTCCTTACTGTCGGATTGGAGGCTTTTTAGCCACAACGACACGTCTATAATTGACATCTTTGTTCCAACTTGCAACGGTCACGCAACTATTTTCAATATGAATAGTAAATCCTAACGTCGCCTAGCACTTGCTTCAAGTTAACAACAATTAAAATGATTTCCAACAAACTACATAACTGGATTCCAACATATTCTTCCTGATTAATCGTTATGCCTAATGTCATCACTATAAGGGGAGTAATGTGGCGACCAGTCACTCAACAAAATTAAAATATTTATAAATTCAAATTATCAAATAAACTTTGAATTTGTATTAATTTTAAGTTTAAAAATTTTTAATAAAATTATTATTCGCTTACAAACTTTTAAATATAGAAGACTTTATTTCGTAGTCTCTATAAGTCGATAATAAATACAGAGTTTTTAACAATTAACAACCAGTAAAATAATAAATAGAATTTTTAAAAAAGTCAAATCTTCCAACTTGATCATTTGAATAATTTTAATGACAATTTACAAATTTGATAAAAATTGTGAAATTGACATGTAAATTTTTTCCCTCTTAATTTCTCGTTGTAAATTTTTTAAATATTAATTTCCTTAAATTATGAAATTTCTTTGTAAGTACCTCACAATTTTTATTTTCTTCTTAATTTTCTGTTTTATTGAAGGTCATTAACGTATGAGTAATATTTATTCAAAAAATATTCACAGACATTAAAAGATATTCTATAATTAAAATTTGATTTGACAAATTTCTCCATGACGTATTTGCATTAAAATTAATAACCAATTAAATAAATCAACACAGATTTTATTATTATTATTAATTCTTAAGTATTTGTTTAAATAAAATGTCTATTAAATAATTTAAAATTTTCTTAACAAAAAAGACAAATTAATTAAAATAAATATCACTTTTTATTTCCTTAAACAATTGCTTTTTTTTAAATATTATTGCAACGGCAATGCAAAAAAGCTTAATCACATATAGAAAAAAAGCTTTACTCCAAAGTACTTTACAAATATACACACAGAGAAATAAAGTGCCACCAAAGTGTATTTTATTGGTAACAACTTATAAATGCAATTATTACAAGGATATTTACATTAGCTTTCTGAATATTTTTGGTGTTGCAAAAAAAAAAAACTAAACTAATGTTAAGCAGTGTCAACTGACGGAAATTCGTTACAACCGAATTTAAGTCGTATCAATCGAATTTCAGCTGACAAATATCTAAATTTTCCTCTGTGTCTGGACAATTTTTGTTGTTATTATTTGCTAGTTTTTTAAAAAAGCAGAAAAGCTACATTTATAAATTAATAAAAACAATACGAAACCCAACGTTATAAACAAAATAAAATAATTAAACCTTTTGAACCAAAGTGGGGTAGGCCGGGGACCATTCGCTGCTTTTTTGTTTGAAGCGCCAATAAATTTTTTCGAAAAATTATTTGTAATCTAAGGATTTAGACATTCTGGTTTTCACTTGAATGCATTATTACTACACTCAGGGAATGAATAATACACTCAGAGAACTTCTGCTTTAAAAATATGTAGTTGTTTGGGTTGTAATACAGTTTCTTTATTTTCAATGTAAATGTCAGTCATTTGTAGAACAAATTAAATTTTTTTAAAAAACAAACCACATCAAGTGCCTGTTTTATGATTTTACATTCATTTTTTACAGTAGTTTTTTGTTATTTAAAAAAATAATAAAAATGAATGTGTTTATTTTTACTTACATATGGTTCCTTTTTACTACACTTGTTAGTCATTTTGTGAATATTAAAAAACAAATGACAATGTTAGTTGAATTTACTGAAATGTAAGACGTCATTTCTTTAAGTGAAATTTTATTTGTTTTTAACTACATTTGCAGTGGTCTTTACCTACGTAGTATTCTAAGTGTATACCTTATATAATACTTTTAATGTTGTTCAGAGCAACCTAAAACGGCTAAACTGCCAAATCGTTCATTTTCTTCGGGTTTTAGACATAAATACGTTATAATTATGAGTCTACATTAGTTTAGAGAAGACAGTATAAATGAGAGGGCATTTTAATCCAAGTGTGATTTGATGATTTAACCAAAATGTTTCATTAAAGTGTAATGTAGTAGTGTCCGTTATTGGTAGGTTTCACTGTATTTATTGTCTTTCACGAACGTTTACCATTTGTGAATCAACCACATTGGAAATATTTCCAAATAAACCGTAGTAAACTCCTAAAACTTGGAGATATAAACAGTGTTGCCATAAAGCCAGTTTTAACTGTTTTTTTCAGTTCTTTGTGATGCTTAACAGTTTTCCAGTTTTCTCATGAAAAAAACAGTTATTCTGTAATTCACGCTGTTTTTAACAGTTTTTCATACTAAATCATCATATTTCCAGTTAGCATTTATTTTTTGCTGATATTTGAGGTTTCAATGAGACAATAAAAACAAAACTTTCCTATTTTTTCCTGGGATTGCCATATAAAATAATAAAATTAAAATCGACACATGTTTTTTACCTAAACTTTGCATGTACAGAGGACTATGATACACAAAAACAAAATTTTGCTTAACTTAATTTTTTTTTGCTGAGATTAGCAAATTTTTCTGCAACGATCCTCGCAGCAAAAATATTGCTGACTTAACTGACTTTTTTTTTTCAATGTACATTCACAGATTTTTTTGCATTAATTATGTTTTAAGTTAAAACGAAAAACACTTTAGCATATTTTCGATTTTATTTATCTGGAACACTGATGTTTTGATCAGACAGATTTTTAGAAATTAGTTTTCAACACGCAAATAAAGTTTCGTATTTGCTCATCAAAATATGAATTTAAAAGTTAAATAGAGTTTTTCAAATAAATATTTGGCATCGCTGAATATAAATTTTTAACTTTTTTTAAATTTACGGTTGTATTCAAGATCTTATATTATTTTATGATCAGTCCAGTATTTAACTTACTGGTAAGAAAATGGAGCAGAGTATTCAATATGCTACAGTATGCTCGATAGAAAATAGTTTTATTTTATTATTTTTTTTTTTTTTATTATTTTATTATTTTATTCCAGACATCGATTTTTTGTATTTTTTGGAAAAATAGTTTTTCTCTCAAAAAAACAGTTTTTGTAAACAGTTTTTCTTAAAAAATATATGGCAACACTGGATATAAATCATGATCAAAAACTGAAAAAATGTTCATTTAAGCTTTTTTATTATCTCTCTTAAATTCGAAGATAATAGGGGATGGTGTTTGTGCCCACTGGCGAAAGCTCCCCCTTCTACCCTAAATAACGATACAAAATAGTCTATATTAGGCTGCTTCTTAAAAAGACAAATTTACGAATTTTGGACGCGACAACCCTGCGTTAGATTAAGATTAAAAAAAAATAAATTTCTCTATTTTTTTTTCAAAATTTTCAAAAAAATTTAGTAGTCGCTACCAGACTTTGAAAATTTTCCGGATTTTCAAAACAGACATATTTTCATAAAAATAGTTTTTATAAAAAAACTCAAAAATAAATGTTTGTTTTATTTTTTTTTTTTTTATTAATTAATAATCATATAATTACAAATTATATACTATTGCCCTAACCGAACACTAGCTACTATGGGCTTTGGCGCGTTGTAGCGAAAACAGACCAGTGCCTCTGGTGGGAATCGAACCCACGACCCCCGCACTGATAAGCCAGCACGCTACCAAGCCTACCGGGGCGCACCAATAAAAAAAAAAATTTATATTAATTTTTTTTTTGTATTATAAAGGGTCCGCCATCTAACGTTTTTTTTTTCAACTAGTGCTTATTTCGTGAATGGTAACACTTAGCTCATGTCTGATTTGACAGATAATTAGTTTTATCCTTCCGCTGAACGAATATGGTCCGTATGTTCGTTATCTTGTGAAAAAAGTGAAAGAAACTGGCATCCTCATCGATAAACCAAAGCGTGAAAAGCCAAAAACAGTGCGTACACCCGAGAATATTGCTGCTGTGGCAGAAAGTGTGCGTGAAGCGCCATCAACATCAATTCACCGTCGTTCTCAACAATTGAACATTTCGGAGACATCATTGAGACGAATTTTGCATAAAGACCTTGGTATGACGCCATACAAAGTCCAATTGGTTCAGGAGTTCAAAAAAAAAAGTTATTTGGCGGACCCTTTATTTAACCCCCTACAACTGAGGAAAAAAATATGTAGTTTTTGAAGGTTGTTAGCCCTTAACCACACTAGGCCATAAAAATTTCGAAAATTTTCGCATTATTTTTAAAGCTGCAATTATGATTAAAAAATTAAAGAAAATTGAAAGATAGCATACATTAAAATAATGTCACCTTTCTTTAAACACATCATAAGAATTTAAAAATAAATAATTCTGAAGGAATCCCTCAATCCGCCACATTAACACTTGTTCACCGAAGAACGAAAAACTTCCGATAAAAAAATTTAAAACGGATTTTGTACATGAGGCGATTTTAATTATGAGCAGTTGTAGGCAAGTATTACACTCAAAAGAAAACCTTCATCATATTATGAAATGTTTCATAAATTTTAGTCCAATGTAACGTTTCATAGTATTTTTGAAACATTTCATAAAAAACAAAATCAATTTCATCATATTTATGAAATGTTTCACTCACTATATATAGGAAGAATATTTTGTCACAAGTTTGTTATAATTTTTATTAAAAATAAAAATTATGTTTTTTCGACCTTTAATTGTGCAAAGAAAATGAAAATTATTCAAGTTCGAGGCCATATACTCTATATTTCTTCATTAGGATATTGTCCTAACAAATAATCTATAGAGTTTTTGTTTTCAAATTTATTATTTGACCCTTTCAGGAATGTGTTGATAGATCTATTTCGGGAATTTTCTAGGTTCCCATCATCAGAACACGTTTTGAAAGCGGTAACAATCCCATGCCAAACCTCAAGCATTCATATGAACTAGTTTACTCACTACATGAGAACTAATATACATGTGAGTTTGAAATTAAAGATTATAACCATTGATCAAAAAATAAATTGAAAACTTGTTTGATGTGCAAGATCCACCTCTGGTGGATATTCAATACACGTTTTTTTTTTTTGTTTCTCTCTCCTTTTTGATATTTTGTTAAGTTAGTTAACAAAACAGGGAAAGTAAACTAGGCGGAACTTTGCCTTTTTTCACAAGTTTGTTATAATTTTTATTAAAAATAAAAATTATGTTTTTTCGACCTTTAATTGTGCAAAGAAAATGAAAATTATTCAAGTTCGAGGCCATATACTCTATATTTCTTCATTAGGATATTGTCCTAACAAATAATCTATAGAGTTTTTGTTTTCAAATTTATTATTTGACCCTTTCAGGAATGTGTTGATAGATCTATTTCGGGAATTTTCTAGGTTCCCATCATCAGAACACGTTTTGAAAGCGGTAACAATCCCATGCCAAACCTCAAGCATTCATATGAACTAGTTTACTCACTACATGAGAACTAATATACATGTGAGTTTGAAATTAAAGATTATAACCATTGATCAAAAAATAAATTGAAAACTTGTTTGATGTGCAAGATCCACCTCTGGTGGATATTCAATATTCAATATTATTCAATGAATATCCACCAGAGGTGGATCTTGCACATCAAACAAGTTTTCAATTTATTTTTTGATCAATGGTTATAATCTTTAATTTCAAACTCACATGTATATTAGTTCTCATGTAGTGAGTAAACTAGTTCATATGAATGCTTGAGGTTTGGCATGGGATTGTTACCGCTTTCAAAACGTGTTCTGATGATGGGAACCTAGAAAATTCCCGAAATAGATCTATCAACACATTCCTGAAAGGGTCAAATAATAAATTTGAAAACAAAAACTCTATAGATTATTTGTTAGGACAATATCCTAATGAAGAAATATAGAGTATATGGCCTCGAACTTGAATAATTTTCATTTTCTTTGCACAATTAAAGGTCGAAAAAACATAATTTTTATTTTTAATAAAAATTATAACAAACTTGTGAAAAAAGGCAAAGTACCGCCTAGTTTACTTTCCCTGTTTTGTTAACTAACTTAACAAAATATAAAAAAGGAGAGAGAAACAAAAAAAAAACGTGTATTGAATATCCACCAGAGGTGGATCTTGCACATCAAACAAGTTTTCAATTTATTTTTTGATCAATGGTTATAATCTTTAATTTCAAACTCACATGTATATTAGTTCTCATGTAGTGAGTAAACTAGTTCATATGAATGCTTGAGGTTTGGCATGGGATTGTTACCGCTTTCAAAACGTGTTCTGATGATGGGAACCTAGAAAATTCCCGAAATAGATCTATCAACACATTCCTGAAAGGGTCAAATAATAAATTTGAAAACAAAAACTCTATAGATTATTTGTTAGGACAATATCCTAATGAAGAAATATAGAGTATATGGCCTCGAACTTGAATAATAGAATATTTTGTATTAGCAACGATTTCATTATTTTTGTGTAGAAAAAATTCATAGAGACCATGATATGATCATTATAATTATTGTTGTTTATGAAATGTTTCATAAATATTGATGAAATTGTTACATTGGACAAAAATTGATTAAACCTATTTTTGTTTTTCTCTGGGTATAGGATTCAAACAGAGAAAAATGTGGATAATATTATAAAAATATACGTTTTTTGCCTCATATGTTAAAAATTTAGTTCTTTTTTTTTATTTTGAAATATTCAGTTTTAACCATCAACTTGATTTTATGTAACATTTTTGACACGCGGAAAATATGGGTTAACGAGGAGTCAAATATTATTTGTTTTGGAACTGAGTAACTGGAATAAGATTCTTTCTCTAAAAATATATTTTTAAAATATTTTTTTATCTAAAATACTGGCTTTCCTCCAAATCCGCTAATATTAAATCGGTTAACACGCCAATTGAAATGATGAATGCCTTCAGTATTATTTTTGTATTATAATTCTCATGATGTGTTTAAAAAACGCCTAAATTTATTTCAATATTTGCAATCCTTAATTTTTAGTTTTTAATTTTTATTCATATTTGGAGCTTCGACAATAATGTAAAAATTTTGAAATTTTTTTGGGCTAGTGTGGTTAGGGGTTAACAACCTTAAAAAACTAAATAGATATTTTTCCTGAGTTGTGAGGGGTTAAATATAATACAAAAAAATTTAATATTATTTTTTTTAAGAATTTTCTAAAATAAAATATTTTTGTGAAAATATGTCCTTTTGAAAATCGGAAAAATTTTGTAAAATTTTGAAAAAATTAGAGATTTTTGTCAGGTTTGCCCCGCCAAAAAGCTCGACGTTTTTAAAAATAAGTAGCAGCCTACTCTATTTTGTTGTTAAATATTATTTGTTGTTGTTGTTCATATAATGCGTAAAGTAAAGACACACTAGTCAGTATTTAAAATTGTCTAGCTACAACAGGGATGGAAAATTGTATTTTTGAGTTGGTAACCAATATAGAACTTTTTTGAGCCCGATGTAAAATGTTTTTAAAAAAACTTTTTAATTAATTCGTATTGAACTCGGACTTTTCGATTCCTTTAACTAGTCTTTAAAAAATTCAAGATTTATAAGAATTTTTTGTATCAATGAAATGTCATTAGATTCTCAAAATTTGAGGCCTTCAAATAATTCATCAGATTTCAACCTATGAAGTCCATTGATTTTATGTAAAAATATAAATATTCTTTGGATTTGTTCATATGAAAAATTTCCAATTATCAATATTGCTTAAAATTTTAATACAATTTGAATTTTGATAACAATGAGAATTTGGAAAACACCATAAAACTAAAATACTATATTTAACACAAATATTTGCTTCCAAATATACAGGGTGTTTCATTGCTATAACGTCAATTTTGTTTTCTTATTATTTCTTAAACTACTGAACCGATCGCTTAATTGATCATTTCTTCCGAACTCACCTAAGCGATCTTTTCAGTAGTTTAAAAAACAATTAAAAAAAAATTACTTTATAGCTATGAAACGCCCTGTAGTAGACTGCTGATTTTAGAAGGCCAGATTTTTATTCGTATACAAAAAACATCAAAAAAAAACCTGAAAATTCTCATTTTTTGTAAATTTATTGTCAACTTACTATTAAGTAAAATTTTTGATTCATATTATTGTATACTAACAAGGGAGGTATCCCGACCCGAACCTGCAGATCTTAATAAACTTTGGATATCTTGTAGAGAAGAAAAATTTAAGGGACCCGTATTTTTTTTTTAGTTGCCCAATCACATGTTTAGTCGTTACTAACTGGGGTCAAAAATTACCTCATTAAACGTTTTTTCGGTTAATTTCGTTCTAGTAAAAGTAACTATAGACAAATTTGGTAGTTCCTTAAGTAAACTCAAAGATTATTACGCCGCCACAAATCTGCTCGACTTGAATTCGCTAAAAAGAATTTACAAACCAACTGGTGAAAGGTAAGTTAATAATCGCTGTTGTTGGTAGGACTGTTAGTACAAATTTCTTTTAATGGAGATTATTTCTGATGAACTGCAATCTTGATGGTCCAGATGGTTTTAAGAGCTATTAGAGAAACAAAAAGTCTGTAAAGTAAGCTACATTTTTGCTGACTCCAATAACTGTTAAAACCATTTCGACCACCGATATTGAACTTTTTCTCCTGAGAAAAAATCACCTTTAAAAGAAATTTGTGTTAACAGTCCTACCAACAAAAGCGATTATTGACTTCGTCCAGTTGGTTTGTTAACTCCTTTCAGCGAATTCAAGTCGAGCAGTTTTGTGGAGGGGTAATAACATTGTCACAGGCATCAGCTTTTGGCGGGTAATTATCTGGGAATCCTTTAAGAGCGTACTTATGTTAGATTTGGACACATTTACCTTACATTCATCGATTATCTGATTGAGACTATTCATTGAGTTGCTGGTACAGTTGATTATTTTACGTCGGTTTTGGCCGCCTGTTTTATTTTTATCATAAGCACTCAGATTATTTGCAAAATTTGTGACAACCACATGTGAACGGTTTATTTTTCTAGCAATTTCCCGAAAACTTAAGCCACTTTTTTAATACGCTAAAATTTACTAATCTTCAAAATCTCTTCGATATGAACCACGTGGTATTTTATTGCAAATTGATTAAAATTGCATAAAAAACAAAAATAATTCTTTAATTTTTCTATATTTGCTATTCTTTTATGTTTATCATAATATGTAATTATATTTATGAAACACTAACAAAATATTATTAAAAATGTTTCTCTTAAATCAATTAAGTAATCTCCTAAATTTAACACAATAAGAGATCAGTTATCACACTCTTAAAAACAGTTATAAGTTTATAAATTTTTTTTTTGTAATATTAGAAGAAATAGCAAAAATCGTTTGTAATTATAAGTATGCAACGCAGTGTATAATAAGCTCGGCTCTTGGTTAAACAAATAATGACTCTTAAATTCCACTGATGATTACTTGGAAAAGTATGAAATCATGATGCAAAAATATCATAGTACGTTAATATATTAAATTTTGTTTTTTTTTTTTACTTTTCTACTAAAAAAATTTCTTGATAAAGTAATATTTTTCAAATTTACGAAATTTCGACTTAACAGACTTGTTGAACAAAAAGCAGTTTGAGTTTTCTGAAATTTTGCCAGTCTTTGTTTAGGTAAAAGCTTAATTTTTGTCGACCAGTGTAATTTTTAATTTTGTTAAATTTATTTTACTCACCCATGAGTAAACTTTTAAGACAAACAAACAAAAAAAAAAACAACAGACATAAGATGTATTAGACTACAATAAATTTTGATTGTCGTTACTAACTTACATTGTTAAAACTACAGTTGATGATACATATTAGTAAGTATTTATGTGTGGGTAAATATCTGTGTTTAACCGTATGAGTGTATGATTTTAGACAATAAAATAATAAAATAAAACAACAAATATGCATGTATTTGTGATGACCTTCTCACACTGTCATGGCTGCAAAGCTTTTACAAATAATAATGATATGAGTTAGAGTAGTATGTAATGTATTCACACTAGAAGACACACATTCACTATTCGCATTTAGAGTATGCAGTTGAATTCATATTTCTTCTATTTGCCGAGAAGTAGAAAATAATTGTTGGGAATTTTCAAACTTTATAATATTTATATTTAAATTTGCATAATCTTTTATAGACCATTTAAAAAAAAAAAAAAAAAAAAAAAAGAACATCCTGATGAAAAAATATTCGATATATACACCTATATATCATATATAGACATATATATAAATCATTATCACATCATGTCATAGCTGATCCGAAAAATGGCATACATAAGCTTATCTCATGAGCTCTTATGGAATCTCATCTGATATAATATGATCCGAAAAATGGGTCTATCTAATTTGATAAAGTTATATATAATTCGATAAAATTTGATATAATTTCATAAAATTCCAAATAATACTGAAAATTTAAATATAAATCAATGGATTAAAAAATTAGACGTAATTTCAATTTGACTAATATACAGGTATATGTAAAAGTGATACATTTTTAATTATAATTATCAAAGAAGACAAATGTTTTAATTTTATAAAGGGTCCGCCAAATAACTTTTTTTTTTGAACTCCTGAACCAATCGAGCAAGAATATTTATTTATTAAATTACAACAAAAACGTCGAAGTAAAATAGGCAGTTAATTATTATTAATAATTAATATTTATAATTTAAATATGTGACAAAATAGTGAAAAATATATTTTTGGCAAAAAAAATCGTAAAAAAGATGAGTAATGAAGAAAATGCTATCTACCAGATAGCACTTTTTCATAAATTTTGAGTGCTAAATCACAACAAAAAAGTGCTAGATCTAGCATCCATTACTTTTTGTAGCCAAGTCATTCACTAATTTCTTAAAATTTAGTTCAAATTACTTAAAATTGGTAAACTTTTTTTGAGTGTACCTATATCGGAACTTTTTTCATCGGGATGTTAAAATTAAGATAAATTGTGAAAATTTGATCGAAATATGAAATTTTCCATTTATTTTGTATTTTAAACGATCAAAAATATGGTACAAAATTTATTATTGACTAAATGGGTTTCTCCTCCAGTCCGTCCTAAACCCGGCTTCGCTGAGGAAAGTTTTTCTGCATGACCAGTCTTCGGCTAGGCTTAGGGGTTTTCTTCTATGTGGTAGCCAGTTTATTGGCTTCGCTGAGTAAAGTTTCTGCGCAAAAATTTGATTCACGCACACTAATTTAAGAAGAATTTTTCGCTACTCACACTCACTCACGTTCACGTAAGTACACACAGAGAAATAAAGTGCCAACCGAATTGAAAAGTGTATTTTAATGGTAACAACTTATAAATTCAGTTAGTACAACGATATTTACATTAGATTTCTGAATATTTTCGGTGTTGCAATTAAAATTCAGTTGAATTAACTGAACTTTGTTGTGAAAACTAATGTTGATTTGTACCAACCCACATAAATTCGTAATAACCGAATTTATGTCGAAGTAACCGAATTTCAGTTGGCAGACACCTTCATTTTTCTCTGTGTGTAAAATTAGATTTTACTCACAATCACGCATGACTCCCGTGAACCTCGAAAATAACTGCTCACGTTTTTAACTATATTTTTTAAAAAAATATTGCTCAATATGAAGATTTCAATATTAATCGATTTTACGCATTTGCCCCTCATGTTGGGCGCCATTATGATGACGTATCGAAAAAGATCTCTTTAACCTATAAGCACTTTTTTCCCCAGCCCATCTCTGTTTGCATACCCTAGTCACATAACAAAATGTATGTGTTATATATATATCTACATTTTTACATACATTTTTACATACATTTTAGATTTTAATTTTATTTTGCACAAAAAAAAAAAAAAAAGAAAACAAAATTTGTTTTTCATTTCATTGAATGAAAAAAAAAAACTAAAATGTATTTACGTTCACTCAAGTTCGCACTTGGGACACACGGCAAAATTTATAAAAATGTATAATATGTTTGCAATGTGCATTATTATTATTGAGGTTTGTTTGTGTGTTAAACGTGTTTTTTTTTTTTTTTTATAAAAAAAATAAAATTTCAAGTTCCTTATTTTAAATGATGGTGATTGATAAACGCACATTTCATTTGTTCAAATTGCAGTTTTTTTTCTTTGCAAAATTAATATATAAAATAATTTATATATTGATATGGGGGTAATAAATTTATTTGGATTATTTTAATTAAATGTTAAAAGTATTAAATTGATATAAAATTTTATTTGAATTAAAATTGAAATATATTTTGTATTTTTACAAATTTTATGAAGGGTAGTTTTTTTATAAAAATCAAAATGGAAAATTTTTAAAAATAATTTGAAACTGAAATTTATATATTTTTTGATTTAATATAGCTGGACAGTCAGCAATTTCAGACATTAGTCTCCTTTACATATTTGTTAACGTTTTTTTTTAAGATTTTTAGAAAAAGTTAAAAAAAAAATATTATTTTTATTTAAATAATATTATTTTTTTAACTTGAGTGTAACCTTGAATTGAATAAATCTATAAGTTACTTAATATAATTATGGTTATAACTTCAAATGAATTTACAGTCTAGAAATGTTTAAAATTACACAGTTTTTGTGTAAAAAATTAAATATTTGACTAAACTGTACTTTATGTTGCGTTCTCTGAAAGGAAATTTCCTCTGGATTTCAAAAACGATATTATTTTTAGGATATATGATACGTAGCGCCCTCTACACCCGTTTCCAAAACCAAAAATAGAATTAAATGTTCTTTTCATATTTTCATATTCTTTTTTTTTTGAGCATTGTCCCATAAAGTGCAGTTTTGCTTAACATGTTTTTTTCAAAAAAAAATAAATATTTTAAATTTAATAATAATTCGATAATAAAAGTTGTCAGAATATAATTATTGTGTAAAAAAAAATATAATTGATTAAAAATCAAATTACACTAATGATGTATAATTTTAATTACGGACAGATCCCTAATTTTATGGCAATCGAACAGCAACTCAAAATGGTTGTCTAAAATAACAGCCTAATAATCTTGACCGAGGGCGGACACTAAAGTTAATTGTGTTTTGGATTAATGGTAGACAATTTTCAGATTTTTTATTAGCCCATCGTGAACAAATCAGAACGCTAGGCAATTTCTGCCTGTTTTGGACCATTTTCCATCCGATGTTTGAAAATATAATAAAGGGTCCGCCATCTAACTTTTTTTTTCAACTAGTGCTTATTTCGTGAATTTTTCACACTTAGCTCATGTCTGATTTGACAGATAATTAGTTTTATCCTTCCGCTGAACGAATATGGTTGTGTATACGCTTGAACAACGCTGGGAAATATTGCGACATTACTTTGAAAATCATGGTAATGTTGCAGAATGTGTGCGAAAATTGCTCATTTTGATCTTGGCGGGTATGTTAACAAGCAAAATTGTCGCATTTGGGCACAGAAAACCCGCACGCATACATTGAAAAGCCGATACACCCAAAACGAGTCACTGTTTGGTGCGGATTTTGGTCCAGAGGCATAATTGGGTCAATTTTCTTCGAAAATGAGCAAGGAGTGACCGATACAGTCAATGGCGATCGTTGTCGGGCCATGTTGAACGAATTTTTGTTCACAAAAATTGAAGAGGAGGATATTGGCAACATTTGGTTTCAACAGGACGGCGCTACGTGCCACACAGCCGAAGCTACACTCGATGTTTTGCGCCCTGTTTTTGAAGATCGCATTATCAGCCGCAGAGCTGATGTCGTTTGGCCACCTCGGAGCTGCGATTTGACACCCTTGGACTATTATTTGTGGGGTGCCGTCAAAGATAAGTGTTACGCCAACAAGCCAGAGACAATTGACGCTTTAAAGGACAACATTCGTGAAGCCATTGGTGAAATCGAAAATGTGCTTAAAAATTGGACCGATCGTGTAGGCTACTGCATGGCTAGCCATGCAGTAGCCTAAAAAAAGAAATTTGAGAAAATATTCAGTAGTTTTTTTATAGCATTTTCAAAAAAAAAAGTTATTTGGATGACCCGTTATTTTAATTAAATTTTTAATTGATACAATTAAATTGAAAATTTTTCAAATATTTTCTTATCAAATTAATTAAATGAATTAAACTTTTAATCGAAATAAAATTTTATTTTAAATAAGTCTTTAAATGAAAAATTTTGGGCAATATTCTGTGTAGTATGTGGGAGTTTGGGGAATTTTCTATTGTATATATTTCCTCAAAATCGAATAGTATTCAAATAGAAAAACATCCTAAGCGTTGTAGGGAAACTTTTTTAAATCATCGAAGAGATCTAGTGAAAAAATATACGTAATTTAAGCAGTTTTGTATTCAAGAGTTATTAATTCTAAATTTAATGTTTAGTTATAATAACAAGAATTTTTATAAATGTATCAGTTTCAGGTTTCAGTTTCAAACCGTTTAATATAATGAAATTTAGTTTTAAATAAAAATTAAAATATTGATAAAAAAATGGCTTTTTCGCAAAAACCTTAAAATATCTCGCTTTTTGCACAAAAATTCCGCTTTTTAATAACGTTAACGTTATTTATGTAAATCTAGAAATTTAAAAAGTGGTGACATTGCTGGAAGTCCGAAAAGTATTGACATGTCATTACCGTTTCAACACTGGGATTTTGTGAAATCTATTTTACATTTTTTTAAATTAGTTACGCTGTTACGGTTGATTTTTACCGAAAATCACATGGTATACTTGATAGATAAAAACATAAATGACATGCTTGCACAAAATGTCAGTACTTTCCAGTTTACAAAAATTCAAAAATAAGTAGTTAAGTGAAAAATAATAAGTCTAAAAATTCTTTTTAAAAAAATGTTTAGCTCATTACTTAGTATTTAAAATAATGATAAAAATAAGTATCTATGGGTAACGCATTATTTTTTGTATTGAATTAATGCGAAAACTAACTAGTTATTTGTAATTCCTTATTATTTGTGTTAGAGTAATGGAGAAAGTAAGCTGGTGGCATTACTTGTAGTGAGAATAGTAATGACATATCATTACCATCTCTACACTGGGTGTTTTTATCTATCAAGTATAACATGTAGAGATAGTTCAGATGGTAGAACGCTTGACTAAAAACCTGCAGTCCCAGGTTCGAATCCCGAGTGGGCATATTTTATTACAAAAAAAAAAAAATAAAATTCAATAAAAAAATATTTGTTTTTTAAACTTGTTTTTAGACTCATTATTTTTGTAAATATTAGTAATGTTTCATAACTATAATTACATATAACGGTAAACAAAGAAATATATCAAATAAACACATATTAAAGATATATTTTTGTTTATTATGCAATTTTAATCTATGGTAAAACTAAAACAGGCGGCCCAAAAAGAGCTTTCTGATCGGGACCGGCGTAAAATAATCCACTGTGCCAGCAACTCTATAAAGAGTCTCAATCAGATAATCGATGAATGTAAGGAAAATGTGTGCGAAACAACAATAAGTAGGCTCTTAAAAGATTCCCCCACCACAAAACTGCTCGACTTGAATTCGCTAAAAGGAATTTAGAAACCAACTGGAAAAAGTAAGTCAATAATCGCTTTTGTTGGTAGGACTGTTAACACAAATTTCTTTTAAAGGGGATTTTTTTCTGATGTGAAAAAGTTTAATATTGATGGTTTCAACAGTTAATGAAGAGAACTACACTCAAAAAAAATGTTTGAATTTTTGTTTTGAGTGTAGTAGGTATCTCCAATAGCTCTTAAAACTATCTTAAACATCAAGATCCAAATTTTTCTCATAAGAAATAATCACCATTAAAAGAAATTTGTGTTTGCAGTCCTACCAACAAAAGCGATTATTAATTTACCTTTCTCCAGTTGGTTTGTAAATTCCTTTTAGCGAATTCAAGTCGAGCAGATTTGTGGCGGCGTAATAACCTTTGAGTTTACTTGAGGAACTTCCATATTTCTCTAAAAGAAATTTCGGAGGCGGATGATTAATGGTTTGGGGTGCTTTTTGTTTCTATGATTGATTTAGCATTTCCAGTACCAGAATGAATTCTTCTAAGTACATTACAGTATTTGAAGAGAAATTTGTGCCATTTGTTGAAAATAACAACGAAGAAGAGTTCATTTTCCAACAAGACAATGCCTCAGTACATGTAAGTCATCAGACGATGAAATGGCTTTCATTTTTTTTTTTTTTATTGTAAAAAGAGAAGCAACACTCAGGAAATTCTTCCTTTTAATTAATGTGTTGCTTTCTTTGGAAAGGGGATAGTGGAGAGATGAAAGGTGGTGAAAGATGAAGGGCTTCAAACATGGCAACACTGTAATTGCGCGAGTAGATAAGTCTTAGAACAGTTGTTGCTCGCCACCTGATGTAGAGTTGGCGAATTTATTGAAGCTTTATGTTTCATAGCCCTGATTCATTATTTTACTTCGGTGGTGTTAAGTGCTATGGGAACACCGAAGGTGGGCGCAGCGATACATATAAGTGATAGAAAACTCATACATATTATTTTTCTAAATTGATGTTGTCGTCACCGGGAATCGAACCCGAGATCATCTGTGTAACAGTCCAACGCGCTAACCATTACACCACAACGCCCACAAAAAATATAAGGGCATTGGAATGGCCCGCATGTTCTCCGGATCAAAACCCCATTGATAATATTTGGGGAGTAATAACCCATCGAGTTTACGCAGAAAACTGTCAATATGAAAGCATTTTTCATCTAAAAGCAACAGTTATTGATGCGTGGAGATCTACAACGGAAGAACTTCGAATAAATCTGGTATATACCCTGCAGGAAATGTCAATAGTGAAAAAGTATTGATTCACTATTGACCAGTACTACTAACCAAATATTCCCCAAGCAATGTAATTTGCTATAGACATTTAACATGTACGTGTCATTGAAAATCACTAGTGACATTAGAACTATTGACTAGGTAGTGAATAGGTAGTTCTTATGGGACCATGTGTAGACATTGGAACCAAAGATTCACTAGTGACTAGGTAGTTCTTATGGTACCATATGTAGACATTAGAAACATAGATTCACTAGTGACTAGGTAGTTCTTATGGGACCATATGCAGACATTGGACCAAAGATTCACTAGTGACTCGTTAGTTCTTATGGGAATACATATAGACATAAGAACCTTAGATTCACTAGTGACTAATTAGTTTTAATGGGACCATGTGTAGACATTGGAACCAAAAATTTACTAGATATTGCAACAAAATAGTAGACAAAAGTGGAGACTTGGAGACACTTGACCCCAAGCTTCCTGCAGGGTAGTATGTATGATCGAATTTTCGAGTCGATTAAAAAAAAATGGAGACGCATGCATTATTAAAACTGTTGCTTTAAAACATTTTCCTTAAATTTTTGTAAATTTTGATATATTAAGTTAAGTGCATTTATGGTTAAGAAACACTAATTGATTTTGTAATTCCTTTTTAATTAGTAAAATAAAAAATAAATGAATTGTTTATTTTGTCAAATATTATAAATTTTTAATTGGTTTTACATTTATGCCGGTTAAACTCTTCCCCTTTTTTTTTAACTTACGAAATTTATGTATAATTATCAGGGTGGGGCGATTAGTATGGAAGGAAAAAAATCTTAATGGGCGCTTCGTGTTTCTGATTCTTGGGATTGTACTGAGCAAAAAAGTCCTCTAGACCATACGTCTACGGTGAAAATCAAGCTTCCCGATTTTGACCTTACGGCAAAAAAGCCCTATTTTGAAATTAAAAATTAACCCCTTAAACCCCACCCACAATGATATGGTTGATGCATTAATCTGGTAGAGAATCTTCCAAAGAAGAGATTGATACAATAATCTTGGATAAGCTCCTCCTACTTCCTGAGATATGTCCATCCCACATATTGTTACTTTCACAAAATACGGCTAAAAAGTCAGAATGTGGAAGCTCGATTTTCACCGTAGACGTATGGTCTAGTGGATTTTTTTGCTCAGTACAATATCGAGAATCAGAAACGCGAAGCGCCCATTAAGATGTTCAAATCGCCCCACCCTAATAATTATAGTTTTGCAACGCAGTGCATTCAGTGAAGTAAAGTGTGGTGCGAAAACGTTCCATAGTTAATCGAATTAATTGCTCTGATGAACGATTATGTTGACCGTAAAATGAACTTATTGCGCAATACATATTTCGAACAGAACCATGATTTGCAAAATAAATTTGCACAATTTGGAAGCGTTGTTCAGGCGTCTATTCATTCTATTCATGTTGAAATGACAAACCAAACTAAACATAAATCACAGCAGACAAAATGGCCGCCAGTTAAAAAAGTGTTGCCAACTTAAAGTTCAGTACCTGTATAAAAAGCAGCCTTTATTTCATATATGATGAAATTGATTTTGTTTTTTATGAAATGTTTCGTAGATACAGTTGAACCTTGATTATCCAGGCCTCAATTAATCGGGTACATATGTTAACCGGCATGCTGGTGGTTTGATTTATACCTATATTAACCGTGTTTACCTCTGTTATCCGTGCTATTATTTTTTTTCTCTATTAACCGTGCTTCACCTCTATTATCCGTGCAGCACACATATTTATTTGCTTGTTTTTCTTTTCACCTACATACAAAGAGTTCAAATTCGGGAAAAATAAATAACTTCTATTAACCGTGTTTTCGATTATCCGTGCTGAGTCCGGTCCCGTGCAACCCGGATAATCGAGGTTCAACTGTACTATGAAACGTTACACTGGACGACAATTGATGAAACATGTAATAAATATGATGAAGCTTTTCCTTATGTAATGATTTTCTACACTGGGATTTACTATAACTTTTGAACAAAGAGTTCAAAAAGTAAATGTAACGGCTCAAATTATAGACAATATTTTATTTGAGCAAGATTATTCAAGTTCAAGATCATTTGTTTTTTGTTAAACAAAAAACCGTACAATGTTTATTTATTAATTAAAAAATGTTTTTATATTTAAAAAAAAACATTGTTTTTACTTTGTTAAAAATCTTGTGTAGAGTAGACAAAATCAGATAAACGGTTAAATATGAAAACCTCTAATTTATGTTCCCGTAATTGGATGATGCCCTATAATGTCCGTTACACTGCGATATAAAAATGTGATATTCGGTGTATATTCTTTTATTTTTAAACAACTTTCAACAACTTAAAACAAAGAAAAAGAATATAAATCTTAAAGAATAAAACAAAAACTGTAAATTTTTGTTATTATAATATTTATAATATAAAACTAAAAACAATAAATTCATACGCAACCTTCAAATAAACAAATAGTATCTAACAGAAAACAAAAGCTAAAATAGTAGTAGAAGTAGTCATTATGGTATTATCATTGTTGTTGGTGGTGTTGTTGTTGCGGCTGATATTTAACTGCAGTTGTTGTTGTTGTATTTTCTATACAAAATATGTGTAGTATGGATTTGTTTTTGTTTTTGCAAATACATAGTAGAGGAGAAACTACTACTAAATCAACTTGAATGCGTATCAGGAAGTTAAAATTTCAAGGATTGACTCATTGAAAGGCGAATGAATGCGATCGAGACAAAAACAGAAAAATACGAATGAAATCGAATGAAATCGAATATAAAAATATACAAAACAAAAAATAGGCAAAACAAAATATAGAAAACAACAACAATAACAAATAATACTTATAAAACGCGCATGCACGAATTAATAGAAAAAGCAAAAAAAAAATAACAACAACAACAGAAACAACAAAAATGCCGTCAAGATCAACAAAAACAAAATGAAATAATAAAAAATAAAAACAAAAGTAGTTGTAGTAGTAAACAAAGAAAATTTTAAAACAAAATAGAAGAAACATATAAATGAAATTGAAAAAAAAAAAGCTTTTTAAGTCAATTTTTACTATTTTGCAAAAAAAAAAAAAAAAACTCAAAACACTTGCATTCTAACTTAAGTTTTGAGAACCCGACGAAAAAAGTGTATATATAGCGTGATATAATTTCCCGTGTAAAAAACGTTAGCTATGAATACAGTAGTAACTCGATTCTTGCACATACTTGATACTTACACACCTCGATTCTTGCAACATAGGAATATTTTTCATTACGCACTCAGTACTTGCGACATCCGAAAATTTTGAACTCGATACTTGCAACATTTTTGTATATCAGCGTTCAATATTTGCATTGAATGGGCGGAGCAAAACAATGCTTCATTAGACGATATTATGATGCTCCAGAGACTAAGAAGCAGTGTAGTACTGAACAAGCGACTTTGTGCAAAACAAACAAAATTTTAAATTTCTTTAATTCCACATAAAATATGTATCTACTGTTATACGAATGCGTTGAACTTAAGTGTTTTGAATTGAAATATTAAACTTAGATTCTAAACAGATGTATGTGCCTTTTATTTTGTATGGGAAATTAATACTCGGTACTTGCGACAACCCCGAAACTTGCACCGAGCCCGGTTTTCATTACGTGCAAGAATCGAGTTTCTACTGTATATGTATATGAACATATATAATTTTTTTATCTTAAACCTGAGTCCATAAATATTTATATATAACTCCATATATATAAACTTATATAGTTTTATATATATAAACATATCTGAAATGATATATAATTATATTTGAAGGTGTATATAAATATTAGAGTTCGTTTTCAAATTTTTTTTGATTTTTGGATATTATCACTTTTTAGAAGGTTTTGGTATCAATAAAAATAATGGCGTATTTTTTTTTTTTTAATTCCAACTCCTTCCCGTGCCTATAGGCGACTAAAATCGCGGATTTTGGGTCCCTTTTCCCATACAATAAAAACGGCTTAATATATGCCAAATCTGACTTCAGTATTCGACTCTACGGGAAAACTTAGGCCCATAAGTTTTTTTTTAGTTTTTGGAATGCACCAGAATGCATAATTAGAGTGGTCCAAAAAAATAATTTTTAAAAAAAATTAAAATATTTATTTTTGTTAATATACAATGAAAAAATACTTACATCTGACAAAAATGGTCCAAAAATTTTAATTTTGTAGTTACCCGTTCAAAAGTTATTAAAGTTTAAAAATTTAATTTCTTAGTGAATACAAAATAATTTATTGGTTTTGTAATTTCTATTTAACAACAATTCTAATTAATTATATTCCTTTCCACAGCAGATAAAGCTAAACAATTTAAATTATCTTTATTTTTAACTAAACACGAGTTGTTCAGGCGCGAAATTATACCAATAAGTTGTTCGGTGTAAATACTTGTTGATTGTATATTTTTAGCTTGTTCGATTGCATTACGAAAACCTTTCTGGGCTGGCCACTCAACAGCGTTATAAAGCATAAAGGATATGTTAATTCCAAAATTAACCAGAGTTTTTAAACTTTGAAGAGTAATAAAACCAAACGGTGACTTACTAAAAGCGGAATCAAAATATGCCAACTTGTTAGCTGCATCAACAACATTATTAACCACTTCTTCTCCCTCTTCTACTTCTATAAAATCTTTTTTATATAGCATTTATTATATTTATAATTATATTTATTATATAACTATTGAACGGGATGCTATAAAATAAAAATGTTTGCACAATTTTTCTCAGCTAGGAGTACTTTTTCATTGTATATATAAAGAAAAATTAAATTTTTAAACTTTAATAACTTTTGAACGGGTAACTACAAAATTAAAATTTTTGGACCATTTTTGTCAGATGTTTTTTCATTGTATATTAACAAAAAAAATATTTTAATTTTTTATTTACAAAATTATTTTTTTGGACCACTCTAATTATGCATTCTGGAGCATTCCAAAAACTAAAAAAAAGCTTATGGGCCTAAGTTTTCCCGTAGAATCGAATGCTGAAGTCAGATTTGACATATATTTAGCCGTTTTTGTTGTATGGGAAAAGGGACCCAAAATCCGCGATTTGAGTCGCCTATAGGCACGGGAAGGAGTTGAAATTAAAAAAAAAAAATACGCCATTATTTTTATTGATACAAAAACCTTCTAAAAAGTGATAATATCCAAAAATCTATTTTTCAAAACTAACTCTTATAAATATATCTGAACTTTAATATAATTGGATAGACTAAAATTTGGTTATACTTATATATGGTCATATCTGGTCATCTCTAAACCTTTTTACTTGGGTTAATGTTATTATATATAATTTTAAATATCCATTTATATTCACATCTCCTACTTATTTTCACAAAAATGTCTAAAATAGCGCTATATCATCATCATATATCATTATATCAAAGTTGATCTTTCTTATATCTTCATATATACTTGATGTAGCTAAATATGAGATCATATAATATACTTCAATGTATAATTATATATACACTGAGAGAATTCTCTGCATGATATTAATGAATTTTTGCATTAGATCTATGAAACTCGTCCATTAAAACTTTTCATTAAATTAATGCAGTTTTTTATAAAATTTAATGAAAAATTAAATTTTATTTATCAAAGAATTTCATACGACCAATAAAAAAATTTCATTAAAAATATGAAACTTTTTCATAAAGTTTAAGCAATTATGAAATTTGTGAAGAAAATTTCACCAGTTTAGTGAAAAAATTTCATTAAAACTTGTCCAACAAATTCTCTCTGTGTAGATATATATGATACAATAAAACCTAACAAATTCTATCACTTTTATATACAGGGTGTTTCAAGTTCGAGTTTCTTTTTCAAATGCAAATTAAACACATTTCAAATAGAAATTCATTTTCCGCACACATAGAAAAAAATATTATTTAACATGATTGCGGACACGAAATAATCATATTATGATCGTAATTATCATATTTATGATTCTGGCTGATCATTACGAGGATGATTTAATCGTCATCTAGGATCATATTATGCTTGTTAGGCATTGCAATCATGACATGATGCTCTTAAACTGTCATAATATTATGCCCTTTTTCTGCGTGTGTTTATTAATATATGTCGTAGCGGGTCTTTCATTTCTTCCATATTTTCCAAATGTTCCCCCTAGAACACGATTACACATGTCGATTCTGGAGGTGTCATTGGTCCATTTTTCTTCGGAAATGCAGCTGGAAATGTGATTACCATCAACGGATTACGATATCGTGACATGTTGACATGTTGATCGTCAACAATAAGCCAAAAACAAGTTGTCAACATATCACGATATCGTAATCCGTTGACGGTAAGCGTATTTCCAGCAACATTTTCAAAGAATAGTGGTCCAATGACATCAACAGACTGTAAATATATATGTATATTTACAGAGATTATTTTCATTGAAATTCAGACATAATGGGTCTAAAAATATCGGTTTGCATTGACATTACATGAATAACTGAAACAACGTTACCCTTGAAATATCGCTAGCGAAATAACTGAAAAAATACCGTTACCGAAATAACTGAAATATCGTTATCTCTAAAATACCGTTACCGAAATAAAAGAAAATAGCGTAACCCTACCGATACACTCAGGATTTAAAGCAAAAAAATATTGTAAAAAAAGCAAAAGTAAAAAATTTAGAAAAGCTACACTTAAATTGTTAATAGATTAAATAATATTTATAAGTTATAAAACAATTTTAAGTAAAAAGAAATTATAATCCCAAAATCTTAAGAAAACGCTTTTTTAAAGCTCAAAAATGGAAAATCCAAAAAAGTGAAAAACAAGAAAATAAAAACATATATCTACCATACATAAGAAAAGACAGATATAAATTACTTTTACATATAATTGTACATGGCACCGTACATTAGTCAAATTAAAATCACATCTAATCCATTTATTTATATTTAAATTTTCATAATTATTTTAAATGATACAAAATATTAGTGCGGATTTCCAAACAAATTTAAATGATTTTATGAAATTATATCAAATTATATACAACTTGATCAAATAAGATAGACCCATTTTTTGGATCAACTTATATTAGATGAGATCATATGTAATGTTTGCCATTTTTCGTGTCAGCTATTATATGATGTGATACGAAATTATATATATGACTATATATATTTATATATACCCATAACGGAACTTTTTTCATCGGGCATCTAGAAATTTGCATTTTTAAAATTGTCATATGAAGTAGCAGCATAAAACATGTTTTTTCTTTAAAAACAAATTGAAATTAGAAGCTTCAATATACAGGGTGGTCTAAATAAGACATACTCGAACCAACGTTATGTCATATTTAATGCATAAACAAAATAATTAAACAGAAATTTTTGTATATAAATAGTACATTTTTGGCCTTCAAAGTTTAGTAACGTCATGGTGATTGTTAGCAAAAGACCCTAGCCATGTGATTTATTGCTAAGAAAATAAAAGTGGAGCAAAATAAAATGAAATAATGTAATAGGGTTTTTTGTTTAAGCTCTGCCTATTCTGGAGGTTCTAGCTTTTCTAAAACTTTCGGTTCTGATGAGATCTTTTGCAGTATCGAAATACATAAATCGACCTAGCTAAAATAATTAATTTGCTTTTTGTTGGAAGCTCGCTTTAAATAAAACTAAAGTCCGTTTCATATATTTAACCCATGTATGGAATTACGCTTTGCAGCTCGATAAAATATAAACTAAACCAGTTACCTTGAATATTTAATTTGGTTCGAACCAAATAAAATTGATTCGAACCAAATGAATATATTTATTTGGTTCGAATCAATTGTGTATTGTTGTTAGTGATATTGAATATTTTTTGAAGGCCTTATTTCCTCGATAACCCAGGTAAGATTATTTTTTTTTTTTTTGGTTTCTCAAAAGAAACCACCATTTTTAGCGACTTTTTTCATAATCAGTATTTATTAGTAAAATGTCAAAACGAACCGCTAATTATGATTTGAAAAAGGAAAAATTTGACCCAAAAACTATCCATTTCCAAAATTTCATGATTAATTGTCCTAAGGGTAATCGTTAATTATGATAAGACAAACTATGGAACAAAGAAGAGAAGTGGAAGAAAATCCAAGTTGTCGAATCGCGAAAAAAGTAGGATGTTAAAAACTGCTAGTAACTCTACCATAACTGCAGAGAGCTCAGTGCCCTAGTCCGAAAATATTGTGCGAAATCAAATGAACGAGTTCAATGACTATAAGAACGGCACAAAATCAAACGTATTAAATTCGGATGACCACAAATTAAAACACGGCATGCCAAAATTACGATATCATTTTTTCACTAATTTATTCTTTCTTTCACTCAAGGTGATATTTTTGGACTAGAAAAGTTTCAGTTTCTTCAGACGGTAAAAAAATTCAGTTCACATCATCACGAATGAATAGTTCTGATTATACTGCAGTAATAGTATCTTGCAGAAAATGATTCATAAATTAGAAGAATATTGTAAAATGTGGGACGTTGAAGTAAATCTAAGCAAGTCAAAAAATATGGTATTTAGAAAAGGTGGAAAATTGTCACGAAATGAAAAATGGTACTTTAATGGAGAAGAGATACAAATAGTTTCCGAGTATTGTTACCTAGGCGTCACACTATCTTCCACAATGATTTTTAGAAAACATGTGGAAAATAGAACCATTACAGCGAAAAATAGCATAAATATTACTTGGAACAACTTTCTCAATAAATCTAATATATCGCTAAGATCTAAATGGAAACTCTTTTTGGCAGTCAGTAGAGCTGTTCAAAGTTATGGGGCTCAAGTATGGGGATTTTCACTTTTTGAAGAGGTTGATAAACTGCAGCTGTTTTTTATAAAGAAGATTTTGAAACTACCCAGCTTTACACCAACCTATATACTTGTGCTAGAAACTGGGATGGAAAACGGGCATCTGTACACACTAGACCTACACTTAAGGTATATTTCTAGGACTAAGTTTGAATACAACCAACATAGACTTCCAAATCAGTTCACTAAACTCCTAGAACAGCAGCAACTACTTTGGGTTAAGGATCTGAACAGAATAAGTGCAGATTATGGACTGTCATGGGCACAGAATCTTAACAAAACACAACGGAACTCAAATCGTGTAAATTTACTGAATGCGTTAAGAACTAAACATAAGCAAAAGGAGCTGGCACAAGTAGACCAAACAAGTAGAATTTTTAGAAAACTTAATCCACTTGCAGGGGTCAAATATATGACCGATAACACAAAGATTGAAGATATAATATGGGTATTTAAGGCAAGAAGTGATATGATCAAGCTAAATGGTAATAATTTTAATAACAAATACTTCAATTTTATGCTCACTTTGTAATTTAAGAGAAAGGGGAATTTAGGGCTTCAAATTTTGGAAAAACTGTACTAAGTGAAGAGGAAATAATAAATTTATTAGATGGTAAAACACACTCTTGGAAGTTATTGGCAAATTATATCAAAACATGTGTAATATATCGAAATTATTTAATAGCTGAATTTAATGTATAAAAATTAATCTATTCATGTGTAAAGTAATTATCAAATAGTATACCGACTGACGACATAGAGTCAAAGTTGGATTTACAAATTTTGAAATTGAAATTAAAAAAGTACATATATTGCTAAATTTGAAATGAAAATAAAGAATACTACTACTGCAGTAATGCACTGCAGTTTAATGTAACTTTACTAGAGCACCCCAAAAAAAAAAACTGAATGTAAAAATTCATACCAACAACGAAACTAAAATGTGGTTTCGCGAAAGAAACATTCCACTTCTTTATTGGCCTGCATGTTCACCAGATCTGAATTGCTAACAAAACACCCAAAAACCAGGTAGTAGCTGACTTAAGCCAACATTACCTTACTTTTTTGTTCAAATTTACCTTATTGAAGTAAATTGTTCTTACTTGTTTTTACGAAAATTGTATATTTGACTTGGGTTAAATATTTTGTGGAGCCAAATCATTCCCCAATTTCTTAAAATTTGGGTTCAAATTACTTAATAGTTGGTAAACTTTTTTTTGAGTGTGTTGTCCTATAACTATGATGCGAATAAAAAATTGAACATTTTTTTAATTTTTCCAAAAAGTGGACAAATTAGGAGTGGTTAAACATGTTTGCGCTTATTTTTAGACTATTATGTAAAGGGTCCGCCAAATAACTTTTTTTTTTGAACTCCTGAACCAATTGGACTTTGTATGGCGTCATACCAAGGTCTTTATGCAAAATTCGTCTCAATGATGTCACCGAAATGTTCAATTGTTGAGAACGACGGTGAATTGATGTTGATAGCGCTTCACGCACACTTTCTGCCACAGCAGCAATATTCTCGGGTGTACGCACTGTTTTTGGCTTTTCACGCTTTGGTTTATCGATGAGGATGCCAGTTTCTTTCACTTTTTTCACAAGACAACGAACATACGGACCATATTCGTTCAGCGGAAGGATAAAACTAATTATCTGTCAAATCAGACATGAGCTAAGTGTTACCATTCACGAAATAAGCACTAGTTGAAAAAAAAAACGTTAGATGGCGGACTCTTTATAATAATTTCACAGGACTTGAAAAATGCTACAAAATTTGTCTTATCAATATATTTTTTTATAAAAAATTAAAAAAAATCCAGTTCTTAATTTTTAGTGTAAAAAAATTTTTATTTATCAAAAAATTGGCCAAACTTTTTTTTTTAGTTTTGTTTTTTAAAAAAAAAAATTTAGATGTTTTTCTATTGATGAAGAAAGTTTTATCGTGTAACTCGGTAGATTTTTGAAGAAAATACTCGTTAATATTATCCACCTCAAATATTGTAAAATTTGCTTGTTTGACCACACGGAGTATAATGAATCATATAATACATATAATAATATTCATAATACACCGTGTGGTTCTAACAAGCAAATTTGAGAATAGAGAGATAGTTTTGAGATGGATAATATTTAACAAATATTTTCTCCAAAACGCAACTGAGTTACACAATATTTTAAATTATTTTTATTATTGGAAATGGTATATTTATAGTGAAATGTTTTAATATTCCAAACTATTTTCGTCTACTATATCTTCTCTCTAATAAATACAAGTGCGTGTGTAGCATATTTTATTTTTTTTTGTTTAACAAAAATGCAGTTATTAATTATTTTCACAACAAAAATATCATTAAAAATGGCAACAACAAAGTGTTTGCAAAAAAAAAGTTGTAATATTTTAATAACTTTTTTAGGTGCCAGTGTCAGCCACTAAATTGGCACTGGGAAATATCAAACAAGATTGGTTGATGATGGAAACATACAAGTTGTTTTCTTTGCCAAATACATAAATATTAGATTTCGTCACATAAATTTGATTTTGGGATATCATCACATTTTTTACGCTAATTTAGAGTCCTTTTTACTACAGACTAAAAAGGGGATAATTTATATGAAATTTGAACCTGACATTCTATTCAACGTAAAAAAAGACTTGTTCCCCGCTTTTTACAGTGCACCGTTTAGTCAATAGAGTGAGCGGAAAACTCGGTTTATCAAAAACTTTAAAAAAACATTTTTTAATCACTCACAATAAAAATGTATTACGAACCGAAAATAATGGTATAACATTTTTAGCATATTAAGGTATCAATTTTGTAAAAAAATAATAAAAATATTTTTTTAGCATACACAATGAAAAAGTATTATGAGCTAAGCTAAATGCCACAAACATTTTCGATATATCGCGGCCCGTTTAAAAGTTGTTAATCAATCAAATATTGCATTTTGAAAACCTAATAACTTTAAACTGGGTCACCATAAAGCGATATTTTTTGCATAATTTTTTTCATCTAAAATGCTTTTTGATTGTGTGTAAAGTACTTTATAAGTTTTTTGAAAAAAATTTGGACTTTCCGACCACTCTATTTTCTAAATGGTGTACTTTAAAAACGGGGAAAAAAAGATTTGTTTCAATCATTTTTTGTGTAGAATCGAAATGTGAATCAAAATTCATATAAATACAACTCTTTTTGCTTTGCAGAAAAATGGACCCTAAATCAGCGTTTTTGGCTGCCGTGTGCATGTGGAAGGATTTGGAATTAAAAAAAAAATAAGAATGGCATTATTTCTATTGATGCCAAAAAAGTGATGATATCCCAAAAGTGATGATATCCCAAGAGAAAAGAAACTTTACACTTTTCTGACGAACTCTAATAAATATGATAATGAAATTATTTAATCGCTAAAAGTTGGTATTTATGCAATTTTTTTTTTTATATGTTTTTTTTTCAACAAAACAGTTGCCAACAAATACAGTAGTTGCCGGACAAATATAAAACATGTACAATAAATGTCATGTGTTAGGATTAAAGACGGAACATCGAGTAATATTTTTTGAGGAGTTTTTATAATTGTTGGGTAATATGCATAAATTAGAGAAAATATGTTAAAAATAAGAAAATTTTAATATAAAAATAGATTTTGGACAAAATTTTTTAGCATAAAGTTTGATAGAATCTAAATTACACGCAGAGAAAAAATATGGTTGTAATATGATTGCGGCCACAAAACTATATTTCCTACAGCCATAAATGGTTGTTTCAATTACATTTTTTTTTTGTATCAATCATATTTCTCCAATAATATTGTTCCTTTAATCATGTTATAGTAAAAATATCTCCCCTTTTTTTGGGTTATCTTGTTTACAATCATAATATAGTTTTTATTATCATATTCCTCTCTCTAACTACAGCCATATTATAGTTACGCTAAATGTAAGATGATCAGACTGCTTTTAATGAGTTTCTTTTCTCTTGTATAGTCATTTTTGGTTAAGATTTTGTAAAAACAAGTAGTGCAAGCAGAGAGAAGAGTATCATATTATGATAGTTTGAGATGATTGATTTATTATGATTGCAATGCCTAACAATCATAATATGATCGTTGTAATCATATTATGATCCTAAATGACGATAAAATCGTTTTCAGTAATCATAATATTATCATCCAGAATCAAGTGTATGATAATTAGGATCATAATATGATAACTTCGTGTCCCCAATCATGTTCAATCATATTTTTTCTCTGCGTGTGAGAAGCAGTCAGTCCGAACAAATTAAATAATAGTAAACAAAAAGACATAGAAACAAAGCGGTGGTGTTAATTGTAATGGTGATATTTTCAGTGAAAGAAATGTAAAATGTATTATAAATTAGGTAAACAGTGATAAAAAGTGATTTATTTTTAAATTTGTTGTATTCACTATTTTGCGTGAGTACAATTGCAAATAAAAAAAAATTAAAGAAATATGAAAGAAAAATTTAAACTAAATACACGTGCTTCTAAGTCTGTAGCACGATATAATCATAATATGTTTGCAATAATCATCATATAATAAATTATGACGAAATAATTTTCCGTTATCATAATATGATTACTAGGAGTATAATATGGTTATAGTGCAAATATTACGATCGCTACAAACATGTTATGATCGTTATAAAAATATTGTGAAATTTTATTCTTAACAATATTTTAATGCGTATTTATGCTGTAATCAGATGTTTTCATTATTTTATTTTTCCTGACAAAATAAGATTTGTACTGAAAAAGATATGGTTTAGTTTTGCTTTTTTAGATCTTAAAATAAAAAAATATTTGTAAACATCGCATAGCTACAAAATAATAAATAATAAAATTACTCAAAATTTTTTAAACTACAATAAGTTTATTTAAATGTGTGAATTATTATATAAATAAATTGTTTGTACTATTAATTTAATTTATTAGTTTTTAATCCAGCTTTAAGAGAAACCATAACCATAATATGATAATATTGAGATCAATTTAGAACTCAAATATGGAAATCGAATTAGCATATTATGATTAGGAAAAATATAAGAATATGGTTGTCACAACCATAGTAACATGGTTGTCGCTATTATCTATTCAAAAATGTATGATGCTCTTCAAATAATGTTGCTCCAGCCATGATTTTTCTGTGCGTGTAACGCTAAAAATTTCGATTGGAAAATAGTTTACGAATAAAAAACAAACTAAAATGTATGCCTCAAACCTTTAACACCGAATTCGTATTTTTGTTCTAAAATTTTAAAATTTTTTGGCTAAATTATTTCAATTTACAATTTTGAGCGTCAAAGGGTTAATATAAATTCTTTCGAATATATAAAATTGTTCCTAAAAATGTATAACTAGTTGACATTAATTTTCACAAACTTCCACAATATAGTACACTCAGGGAAAATGAAAAACTTCATTAATTTTCGTCCAATGTAACACTTCATAAATATGATGAAGCTGTTTCATTAAAGAGAGAAATTGATGACAGACTTCTTCGTATTTAGCTTAAATAAAAATACGATGACGAAGTTTCATAACTTTTTATAAAATGATTCATTAATGTTGTTAATAACTTCATAAATAGGATGAAGCAGTTTCACAAATGTTTATGAAAGTTTTATAAATTTCCATGAAATGTTTCATAAATATTATGAAACGTTCTATATTTAATTCAGAAAATTCTATTTAAATTTAGAAAATATCAAATAATATCTAGTTGGTGTTTCAGAATTTCAAATAATTTGTGGTAGTTTTTCAATTTTAAAAAGTCTAAAGGCTGAAACATAATTGGATTAAGTGACTTAAGTCAGGTGTTGGTATGAAATAAACATTTCTTTAATTTTCAATAATTACATGCCTCCTTCGAATAAGGGTTTAAGCGGCAACTTTTTAAAAATGCGTTTTTTTTTTGCATAATACATAATTTTAGCCATAAATACATCATCCTTTAAAAAAAATTACTTTTTCATGACTTTTTGACCTCGAATTTTTCAAAAAGTGTAATATTCGCAAAACTTACTATATTGAAACTGTAACATGTTTTTTATACATTGTCTGTGAGTAATTGAAATTATTAAACTAATACCCTTTAAAAAATAATTCATTAAAATATCTTAAAGTCAATTAAATGCAAAATTCAACCACTTGCATGTACACCGAGAGAAAAACAGGAATAAGTTTCATCAATTTTCGTCCAGTGTAACAATTTCATAATAACCATGAACCCTATGAATTTTTTCTATACAAAAATAATGAAATCCTTACTAATATTGGTATCACTTTAAAAAACGTATACGTATTAGTGTCCGACCGAACAGTTCGGCCAGAAAATGCATTTGGTCTGTATTCGGTATTTTAAAGCATTATGGACAAATTTGGCGGATGGAAAAATGTTTATTGGGCTGATTAGATGCTATTCTGAGTGTCAAATTTGAAGAAAAGTCTGTAGTTAAGCAATGAATTCACTGTTCGGCCTCAGAAAGTTCGGCCAAATTGAAAATAGTTCGGCGGCCGAACTTTTAACTTTATAGCTAAACTTCGGCTTTTCTCTTAAATTTTATACACAAAATCGAATTAAAAAAATTTGTCATCATTGCCTCTAGATATCAAAAAACCGACAAAATATAGTTTTTTGACCGAACTGTTCGGTCGGACACTAATACGTATTATTAATTCGTTACATGCCCTATGGGGAATGAGGAGTCAATTGACCTAAAAGTGACTGGTTAAAGAAGGACATATCACAGGACTGGTATAATTTAATAAAGAAGTGGTTTAAGCAGTGTTAATTGTCATAAAATTACCAATCCTGTGACTGGTAAAGGGAGGACATACCACTTAACCAGAATGTTTATTAACAAGAAAAAGCCAGTTGGCCAGAATTTTGACCATTGGAAGCTGTTTAGTTTTCGTTTATTATATACGACATGGTCCTTTTGCGACATGGCAGGACAAATGACCCCCTCCTATGGCAAGCCAATGTTAAAGTTGCCAGTTTTTTACATAGGGTAGGGTTTAGCAGATAACCGGTCTCTGGCACGAAGGAACCGATCCTGTGGCACACGCAGAACCGGTTCCATTCCCCATAGCGTAGTTATATGTGTTGCACGGGTCAAGCGTAGCTTTCGTTCAATAACTTCGAGGAAAATAAACTGTTTTATCATTTTTTTTTCTGAAATTACATCTAGTGATATCAATTTTTTTGATTATTTAATATAATCACACAAGAACCGTTATTATTATAGCTGACAAATGTGCACCATCAACTGGGCGATTTTATCCCATAGATGGCGCAGTTTAGCCGATTTGAGTTACTTTGGAAATCTTAAAAAAATTAATATAAGGAATAAATTTTCTTTCTGTTTTAAACATAAAAATTAAAGTAAATATTTGTAAAATTTTATATAAAAAAAAATTTTGCAAATAAATTGTTGGTAGAGTAACAATTGTTACTTTTTTTGTGGCGAATGCTCCTCCTTCTACCCTACTACAATTACATTATTCATACAACTGCTATGAAACTTGACACACTAATGTTTTAAAAGCTGTTTATTTTAAATATTTTATTAATTTTGTTTTTTAATTTCGAACAAAAAATAGCTCTACACTCATAGAAATAAACCAGTAAAAATAGCAAAAAAAAAAGCTACTAAAAATTAGTTAAAAATTATCTTGCTAAAAAAACTGCAAAAAGTAGCAAATTTTTTTACTAAATATTAGTAATATAGGAATAGCAAACATATTATAATTACAATTTAGTTATATTTGAAAACATTTTCTAAATATTAGTACATAAAAAATCATTAAAAAATTTTAAATTTTTAATGGTTTTTTTTAGTTTAGCACTAAAAAATTGTTTAGCAAAAGTTTCTGCAGACTTTTGCAAAATAAACTGTAATTTGCATTCTGCTAAATTTGAGGTGAATATAGCAAACATTTTCTTAATATTACAGTTTCTGTTTGCTATTTTGTGTTTAGAAATATTTAGTAAAAGTTTTTGCTAATTTTACAAAGTAAAATGCTATTTACAATTCACTAAAATTCACATCTATAATAACTAAAATTTTTTTTGCTGTTCTTATTTTATTAATATTTAGCAAAAAATAACTCTGCTAAATTTAGAAGTTTTTTCCGCAAGGTCTTATTTTTAGTAGCTATTTCTGCTATTTTTGCCGGTTTATTTCTATGAGTGTACACTCTTTTAAAACTGCGAATAGAAAAGAAAGAAGAAAACTGATAAATAGTTGCACACACTTTAACCCTTAATTGCATAGTGTACTATATATGGTACATACATTTAATCTTACGACAATCCCTCTAATTAAACTTAATACTGATACCGTTGCTTTTAAATTGTTCAAAACAATATTACTCTTCATAAAAATACCGCTAATTGTCAGTAAGCTGCCAAAGTGGGAGTATGACCTTTTTGCACAAAATTTCAATAGTGAATTTTAAAAGTGAAAAAAAAAAGTTTATAAAATATATAATTCGTGTGTAAACAAGTATTTTGGACTGGCATCAGTTACAACATATGGGAAAACAGTGGACATTAGAGTGAGGTAAGTTTCTAAAAATAGAACTGTTGTGTTGTGTTGGAGTTGTACTTCTGAGATCATGTATGGAAGAACAAAAACATCGTGTATTGAATAAAACTAGTTTTAATCACAACAAAACTCGACCTGACGATAGATCAGTGCGCTAAAGCGCATAACGGTTCATTTCCCAGGAAAATGAACGCCCAATTCGAGTTCATCGAGGAAGCTTGGTCTCCATACCGGCTGCTGACCTCATGCATTTAAGGGTTAATATATGAATTGTAAACGGGAAACATTGAACATGATTTTAAATTTATTAAATATTTGTTGTAAAGTAGCTTTTCAGTTTGTTCTCGTGTTTTTTTTTTTTTTTGTTTTTTTGTTTGAAAACTTGTAAGCCGGCAAAATGAGCAAACTAAACGGAAATATTTTCAAATATTTTTTATTGTCGAAATCTCTTTAAACCGACATTTATTTTTGTGATCACATGAAAATAGCGACATTTTTGTTTCAAGTAGAGATAGACCTGTGCGAATTTTGTCTCACATTCAAATAATTTTGACTCACACTCACGTAAGTAAACTCAAATTTTACTCACGCGTGATTCGTGTGAATAACGCAAATTCTTAAAATAACATTTTATAAAAAAAGTTCAAGGGCAAAAAATGAGCTAAATTGTGAATGTTTAACTAAAAATTTCTGTGAATATTTAACTTTAAAATCCCGAAATAAATTTAATTTAACACGTCATGTAAATCAAATATACTATTTTTCAGCAAAATTTTTTGCTAAAATTATGTTTCCAGCTAAAATTTTAGTTATACTTATTCAGCACTTAACTGTTTTGAACTAATGTTTTACTAATATTTTACTAGTTTATTTTGCTACACAAGTTATATTGATAAGCGCATTAATAGTATGGACGACAACCAGATTGAAAAATATACGCAGAATGAAGTAGATGTCGCTACATGTCAAGATGTAGTAGAGAAGAGGGAAATGATACTAAAACGTACAACTCTTGTTGAACTACATTCACATTGAAATCCAACCTGAGAAAAAAACGAAAATACGTATTTTGGGGTTCAATATGAACGTAGTAAATATAAGCCATATAAAAAAACAACCATGGAAGATTTTTCAACACATAAGTAAATTAAAAAATTTTGTTTGTAATATTAAAATTGCCTCATAGAACATTTTTGTAAATACAAAACAAAAAAAGTTTTTTGAATGATGATTTGTAAATACAAACACACTTTTGTCGATTATTTATAATTTTGTATTTTTGTTTTTTAAGAATTTTTGTTTGAAAAACTACAATTAACAAGCTTTTTCAAATAAAAAATTTGTTGGAAATAAATTTGAATTTACAAATTCCATTGTTGGTACATACTGTTTTTTCTGTGTATCTATTTTTCATACATAAAACAAAATTGTGGATTAGAACGACTTAAATTTTTTGTTGTCATCGGCTTGTGAAAGTAATTGACTATTAATTAAATTAAAGACAAAATAAAGTATTTAAATTTAACAAAAATTAAATTTGTATTTGTAAACTAAATGTTTATAATGATTATTAATGTAGTGTGGTCTAATTGACAATTTGAAATTGCAAACAAATATACGTTCAGGTATACAGACTGATGCGAAAGACACACATCTTAGCTTATTTTTTATGTTTCCTGTTTCTTATTGCAAAAAAGGGTTATATATGTCATATTTTGTAATTTTTTTTGTTTTCTAGAATTATCTAAAGCAGTTGTCTTCCTTTAAAAGATGGCACCATTTAGACAACCATTTAGGTAAGTAGTTGAAAAATAACAAAGATTATCACTTATAGCTTTTTTATGTTTAAAAGTGAACTTTTTTGAATCTAGTTATCTTTTAAAAAGTCGCCAGATAATGTGTATAAATTATTAGTGATATCGGATCATTACTTTGTTTACAAATGGACTTTGAACAAAAAGTGAAAACAAAAAAAGTAGCATTTTTACAAAAAAAACTTAAATTTCGTAGAAAAAAATATGCTTAATTGTTCAGAACTCAGAAAAAATAATTTATATTAAGATTCTTTTTAAATTATTGATGAAGGCTACAAAGCAAGTTCCCAATACTGTCACTTTTTTTGAAAATGGTCTGCTCCTATCAATTAGGGCACTAAAACTGGTCAAAAAAAAGCTCCTTTACTCACTTTTTGTTCAAGTTCCATTTGTAAACAAAGTAATGATCCAATTTCGCTAATAATTTATTATGTGTATAAGTTATAATTTATACACATCATCAAGCGACTTTTAAAAAGATAACTTGATTCAAAAAAAGTTCACTTTTAAACATAAAAAAGTTATAAGTGATAATCTGTGTTACGATTTATTCGATCTCACTCCTTATATAATTATATGTATATAATTTTCAGATATTTCATTAACTATGTCGTCAGTGTGGGAGTATGAAACACAAAAAAATGTTTAGAATTTTCAGCAAATAAATTAACTAAAGTATAATTTTTTTTACAAATTTTTTTTTTTAAGTTTACTAATATTCTGCAAAAATGTTGTTAACATTTTAAAGAAGGATTTTTTAATTTGTAATCAACTAATGTAAGTGTTAGCAGAACTTTTGCTGAATCTAATTATTTTGTTGCTAAAAATCAGTTCGCTGATAAGTCGGCTCAATCCAATTTTTTTACATGATGAATGCCTTTTGACAATGTGTCGGTATGAACTTCGGAGACCCAAAATGGAGCAGAAAACCCTAACATTTTCGGTTCCTCTTTGTACCAACATCAAAGTTAAGTCACTTAAGCAAATTATATTTCAGACTTTAATTACAAATGATATTTTCTAAATTTCAAATACAAATTTCAATAAAAAGATAACATTTTTTCACAAAGTCTAGACATTTTTTTATGAAATCAAGGTCTATGAAAAATTTGTCATAAATTTTATGAAACGTGTCATCTATTTTTGAAAACATGATGAAAAATTTATGATGAAACTTTTTTCTCTGAGTGTAGCTAAATTTTTGCAACTTCGGAGTGAGATATTCACATAAATAACTAAAATCTGTCAGATATTTGAATTAAATAATCGATTTTATTAGAAACACAGTTTGAAAGCTATTGAGTACAACAAATTTAAAAAAAAAAATAAAACTGTTTTAAAATCCCTAAATACACAAAATATTAAATATTTAAAAAGAATCTTGTTTAGTTAAAACAAATGTAAACCTTTTCTTTAATTTAAAAAGAAAAATTAGAATTTTCTTTTATAACACTAATAAAAAGTTCAATGAACTTTATATACCATATATTCTCTTTTATTTTCATTATAAACTTCAAACCATGGCTGGTAACCGATTCGAATGCGGTTATCGGTAAGGGTAACGCTATTTTCTTTTATTTCGCTAGCAGTATTTTAAAGGTAACGATATTTTAGTTATTTCGGTAACGGGGCTTTTAGCGTTCAAGCTATTTTACTTATTTCGGTATCGGTATTTTTGTGGTAACGGGATGATAGTTTTTCAGTTATTTCGCTAACGTTATTTTAAGGATAACGTTATTTTAGTTATTCAGGTAACGTCAATGAACATCGGTAATTTTAGTCCCTTCACATAGTATATACAAATAGAGAGACTACACTTCCCACACCTTTTATCAACAAAATACCGAACTAGGGCAAGCAAATGAAAACATTTTTTTTTGCACTAAAAAATAACTACACTCACTTTTATTTTGTTATTTTCTATCAAAATTTAATGTTTTTTAAAAATTATATACTATTACCCTAACCGAGCACTAGCTACTATGGCCTTCGGCGCGTTGCAGCGAAAACAGACCAGTGCATCTGGTGGGAATCGAACCCACGACCCCCGCACTGAAAAGCCAGCACGCTACCAACTAACCTACCGGGGCGCACGATAAAATTTAATGTATTTTTATTTTATCTTGTTTATTTTATCATTAAAAGTTTAAATAAATAAAAATTTTATTAAATTATTATTCAAAAACATGATAAAAATTAATTTAAACTTTGAAATATTTGCAACATGTTTCCATTTGCTCGGTGCGAGCTTACGAACAAATTAAAATAGGGCAGAGTGGTCCCATTATGACCGAATTCTAATGACTGGGATCAATCTTTGGGAAATTAGATATATATTTGCTATATAAATATGTATCGGATTTTGTCAGATTATTTCGGTTACGATATTTGAAGGATAACGCCATTTCAATTATTAGCGATAACGGTATTTTAGTTATTTCGGTATATTTTAGTTATATCGGTGACGGTATTGCACTGATAGCGGTATTTCGGTAATGATATTTTAAAGATAACGCTATTTTAATTATTTCGGTAACGGTTTTGCATTAGAAACGCTATTTTAGCGGTATTGCCTGCCATCCTTGCTGCAAACTAAAAATATTTAAAAAAATCTGCTTTAAAACAAAAACAATCATAGAGTAAAAGTAAAACCCAAAAATCAGTTAATTAAAATGCTACAAAAGTCGTTACTTTTATTGACCATCATCTAATTAAATTGTGTGATAAAAAATATTTTAAAAATGCATCCAAAAGCTAAATTTCGCAAATTATGTTAAAGTTGAATACCACATTAATAAGAATTTTAATATTTACAAACAAATGTTTGTTTGTGTTAAAAGATTCCCAAAAAAACAAAATAAAAATCTGTACAAAAAAAAATTGCTGCAATTTAAGCTGTAAAACAAAAGTGAAGCACATGTGTAAGTCACTAAAAGTATGTGCACAGTGGGTTGGCAAGTCATAAAAAAGATGGAGAAAATGTATGCAAAATTATATCTCAAGTTTTGAGAAAAATTTCGACAATATCTGAAGCTCACTACACAGAAAAAACTAAAAACGTGTTTCAATTAAAAAATTGTTTGAATCAATTAATATTTTAATTGATTTTTCACATATCACGGCAATGATAAACTCAATTAAACCTCTTATTGAAAATTAAAAAGGAAAACAGTTATAAATATCTTCTACAAACAAAAAATATGATACTCACAAAAAAGTGTGTGAACGCTACGTTGGTATGTGTGTTTTTGTTAATGCTCTGTGTCTGTTTGTGTATTTGTGTGTGAGTTTATTTTGTTTGTAAATTTCTAAAGCATTTGGTACTTTATGCTGAAAATTTGCTGTTTAAGCATTAAGTGTATGAAAAAATAATTTGAAAATTACGTCTAATTTAATATATATATTTACATATTTAAAAGTCTATTAAAGTAGTAATTGATTCAATTACATATTTGTATAGAAACAAATTTAATTCAAATCAAGTCTTTAATTAGATATTTTAGGTTGATAATTTTTTCTGTGTATAAAATAGTTTTACAATATTTAATGTTGTTTCATATTTGAGGAAAAAAAATCAAAAGATGTTAATCGATCGATATTCCTGATTCAAGCGATTAAAAATAATTTTAAAAAGAACTTTTAATTACTTTTTTGATATCAATTTTTAGCCAAATCGATTGAAATCAAAATCACCCTCTTTCCATCACATGTCAAATTATGCCGGATTCAATATTTTTTGACAAACGAAAAAAAACGGGATCCCGGGAAGTTCTGAAAAATGACCGCTGTCCCGAAAAGTTCGTGAAAATAAAAGCCCCAGATCCGCTAGACATTTTTCAACCAAACGTTGCAGATATATAGAACAAATCCAGGTATAAAAATACAAACGGCAAAGCAACTGTATACTGTAGTACAAGGGTTGGCAGAACGTCAGTTTTTCAAAAATTAAAGCTTTAAATGATTAAGTCAATCTTCGGTTGGTCGTTTGTTTTCTGAAACATTGCGAAAGCAATGGTAAAATAAGTGATCTGCCAACCCTGAAATGAAAACGTCAATATTCGTTTGGGCGTTTGTATTTCGAAAGGTTGGCGAAGCGTTGGCAAAACAATACAAGCAGTTCTTTAATAGAGTTTTTTGTTTTTGTTGTTTTTGTTTTTGTAAAGAAAACTGATATTGGTATTTTTTTAGTTTAAATGGAGAAGTGTAGGAGTAAAATAAACTTTTTCCACCAAAATTTTATTTGAAATATGTTTTTATGAAAAAGATAATTATAAAAAGTAATTTTTTCCCTAAAGTCTGGATTGACCAATCGTAAAAATTTCAACAAAATTTTTGTTTGTTTAAAATTTATAAAATATCGAAGTAATTTTCCAGTTGTACGCTATTGACCACATTAAATTTATTCATAAACAGTAGCAAATCAAGTGCTGGTACCCCACTTTTTTCAAAACTTGGTAGATCACTTTAGACCAAAGTTTTGCTCGCTGTATTTTTTCATATACAGTCGTTAATGTTGTGAAACATGTACTGGTAAAGCCCTTTTAGCGCTGTAATGCAATGTTTAGTAAGTAGTATTTTTTCATATAGAGTCGTAAAATTTGTAAAAGTAGTGTTGGCAAAGCACTTTCTATAAGCGCTGACAGAGCACATTTAGAAGGTGTTTTCCCAGCACTGTTTTACCATATACGGTCTTATATTTTCTAAAACAAGTACTGGCAAACACCTTTTTGAAAGCGTTGACAAATCACTTTTAGCCTATGTTTTACCAATGGCAGTAAATTTTGTGAAACGAGTACTGGCAAAATTATTTTTAAAACGTTGGCAATTCACTTTAACTTCTGTTTTGCCAGTGGTTGTTTTTCATAAATATTTGTAAATTTTGTAGAGCAGGTATAGGCAAAGCACTTTTTCCCACCGTTGGCATAGCGTTCCAAAAAAGTCCTTTCCCAATGCTTTTTCTTTGGAATTAAAGTTAACCAACACTCTGCCAGTGCTTGGTTTTTGTACCATCGGCAATTTCTACCTGGAATGCTTCATTAAGAAGTTTTTGTAAATTGTTTAGCCTTAAAGCGCCCTTTAACGAAAACTTTGACAGAATATGAGTTCTAGACAGTTTAAGATAGCTTAAAAATTTTAATTTTGTACAATTTTATGGACAAATCTTGATTTAAAAATATATAAAAAATAAATTTTTTATGTTAACCAATTTTTTAAATTTTTTTGCAAAAATAAAGACCATTTTTAAATTGTGTTATGGTAATCCTGACATTATAATTTTTATAAGTGTAGTACACTGAAAGAAGTATCCTTCATGATAATAATAAACAATGTCATAGAACTTTTTTGTATTGTAGATTCAATGAAAAATTTCATTATATCTAAGAAATTTAATGAATATTAAGAAATATTTCATAAACTTTTTTCATAAAATTTCATAGTTTCATAAAAAAATTTATTCGATTTTATAAAGGATCTCTTCATAAATTATTTCAGACTTAATTTTTTATTTATTCATAAAATTTCATAGTTTCATTAATTTTCATACATTTCAAATTTTAGTTTTAAGATTCAATTCTCAAGTGTTGAACATATTTTATAAAGTGCTTTATTATTTCAATGTAGCTTTGTATTAATTTTGGACTTCTATGAAATTGTTTAAAAATCATATGCAGCAATTCATTGGCTTAGTTCTAATGCAAAAAAATAATAAATAAACACATTCATGAAGAGTTTTATTAATTCAAGGAACTTAATATTAAACAAATTTATGAAACTGTTTAATAAATTCTATAAACGTTAAATTGTCGGAATGATTCATTAGTTTTATGAAGATTTTCATTAATTCTACAAACAGTTCATAAGCATTGACTTTAATGAAATCTGTCTCATAGATTCGATGAAAAGTTTCAATGGACAAGTTCCAGTAACAATTTTCATTAAAGCTATGAAGAAATTCATTTCTGAAGTGAAGATAATTCTCTCTGTGTAGTATTTCTATAATAACAGAGACGTTATTTAAGTTTTGAATAAAAACGGAATACATTTCAGTAAAATTTTAGACTTTGTTTATATGAAAAGTTTATAGACGTATCGGTCGGATTTTCACAAACTATTTAGGTACACTTATAATACTATATAGGTCAACCTACTGCAAATGTAGTTAAAAACAAATGAAATTTTACTTGAAGAAAGAACGACTTACATTTAAGTAAATTAAAATAACATTGTCATTTGTTTTTTACTGTTCAAAAAATTAACCACATTTGTAGTAAAAATTAACCACATATGCAGTATAAACTAAACAAACATTTATTTGTTTTATTTTTTAAATAAAAAGAAAAACTGCTGTATAAAATGAATGTAAGAGCATTATACAGTAATTTGATGCGGTTTGTTTTTTTAATGAAGTACAATCGTAGACAAAACTGAAATTTCTTCTATTTACAAATGACTGTTTTTTCACTTAAAAATAAAGATGCTCTATTACAACTCAAACTACAAATATTTCCAAAAGAATTTCCCTGAGTGTCCTTAAGTTAAACTTAATCGTGGCTTTATAAATAGACTTATTTGATGATTTAAAAAAATCTTGGCTTTATGAAGGTTCTTTTAGCTAAAGATTTTAATAAAGCTGCTGTAGAATTGGACTTAAGGACTCTTATGAAGTCCCAATGATTTATAATTAAGGACGTTTATAAACACACTACTGAATTTGATTTTAGGACCTAAAAACGCCACGAATAAATTTCGCAGTTGGATCTATATAAAGTCTTTATAAAACCATAATTAAATTTGATTTTAGGACCTTTATAACACCACGATTAAATTTGACTTAACGATCTTTATAATGCCACGATTTAATTTAACTAAGGAGCTTTTATAAAGTTATGAATATATTTGACTACATAAAGTCAAGATTCAATTTGAGCTTAGGAGGACTTTCATAAATACAGAATGAATGCGAGTTTATGATCTTTAAAAAGCCTGAATAAAATTTGTCTTTAGGTCCTTCATAAAGACAGGATGCATGCGAGTTTACGATCTTTATAAAGCCATAATTGAGTTAAAGGATCTTAACGAAGCTTCGATTGATTTCGACTTTAGGGCCTTTATAAAGCCACAATTGAATTTTTCTTTAGTATCTTGAACAATCCAAAATTATATACATATATACCTTTAGGACCTTTATAAAGTCGTGATTGTATTTGACTTTGGAGCCTTGCAGAAGTCGTGATTGTATTTGATGTTGGAACCTTAATAAAGTCATGATTTAATTTGATTTTAGAAGATTTACAAAGCAACGATTGAATTTGATTTTAGGATCTTTATGCAGCCATAATTGAATTTGATCTTACGTTCTTTGTAAAGCCAATACTGAATTCGATTTAAGACTCCTTTAAAATACCGTGATTGTATTTGACTTTGGGACCGTTATAATACCACGATTGAATTTGACTTTAGGGACTTTATAAAGTCCCTATTCATTTTGATTTTAGGACCTTTATAAAGCCACGAAGGAATTTGACTTAAGAACCGTTTGAAAGCCACGATTGAATGCGAGGTCGGGAATTTTATTAAGTCTCGATTGATCTTAATAAAGCCACGATTGAATGCTAGTTCGGGAATTTTATTAAGCCACGATTGATCTTAATAAAGCCACTTTTGAATTTGGCTTTAGGACCTTTATAAAGCCACGATTGAAATCTACTGTAAGACCTTCATGATAGGACTAAACTGGGATAAATTAGACTTTAGGGCTTCTATAAAGCCACAGTTGAATTTGACTGAGGATTCTATTGAATTCTACTGTAAGGCCTTCATAATGACAGAATTAAATTAGACGTTAGGACTTTATAAAGCCACAATTGATTGAGAGTTCAGGAATTTTATTAAGCCACAATTGAATTTGACTTTAGGACCTTAATAAAGCAATGGTTGAATTTGACTTTAGAACCTTTATAAAGGCACGATTGAATTCTACTGTAAGACATTCATATTGACTGGATTAAATTAGACTTTAAGACTTCTATAAAGCTAAATTTGAATTTGATTTCATGTCCTTCATAAATTCAATATTGAATTCGACTTGGAACCTTTAAAGATACAGAATTAAACTGAAACTTGGGTCAGCTGTAAAACCGCTATTAGAACATGGTTAAGGACCATTATTAAGCAACATTTAAATCAGGGTTAAGGGCCACTATAAAGCCACAATTAAATTAGAGTTAAAGACCACGATTGAATCAGACTATAAGAACTTGATAAAAACTTAAAGACTTAACAACTTAAATCCGACTTTGGAACCTTGATGAAGTCAGACTTTAGGACTTATATAAAGTCGCGATTTTATCTGAATTATGGATGTGTAAAATTTGTATAAGTTCAATATTTAGCATAAGTTTGGCCAAAAACAACAATTATAAATTCTGGAATAGGAAGACGTTTGAAATCCTGATAACTAATTCTAATACGATTAATAAAAATTTGCAAAATAATTTTGGTTTTCCAGACTTAAACTAATTGACTTGACAACCCACTGTGTAAATTCAGTTCATAGTCAGTCATTAAAAAATATATAAAACAACAACACAACTTTTTCGTTATACAAAATATATGGACGAGTTCATGTTTTGTTATTTTTTTCTTGTTGTTTTTGTTGATTTAAGTTTTTTTTTTTTTTTTGTAACTCTGGTGTTGTTGCTGTTATTCGGTATATATGTAAAAGTGTATAGTAAATTGTTACATCTCCCTGTGTATATCGCACATGCACACACACACACACTGTACACACACACGTACAGCTCGAATGCATCAGAAACCGACAGTGAATGTGATTGTTGAGGCAATTGAACTTTCTTAAGAAATTGCGACATGTATACTCTACACTTTGAAAAGCTCTGGATTCGCAGCAAGCAAATGTACGCCAATGACCGAGTTCGGGTGAAAGACCTTCGATAAACATCATCATCATCATTATTGTTATTATTATCATCATCATCATGAGCATGGGTAGTCATTGCACTGTGTGTTTACAACAACAGCAACAACAACAACAACAACAACAGTGGAAAATAGCAGCAACAGCAACCAACAACACAAGACACAACTTACAACCAACATTTACTCTACACAAAATATAAAACAACATTATGAAAAACTTGCATACAACACCAACAACAATACCGGCACAGAAAGAATTTTAGTGGACGAAAAATAATGAAAACTTTCACTAAACTAACGAAATTTTTCACCACGAAATGAACAACAATCATTTTTCTGAAATATTAATGAAAAGCCTGATACTTTTAATGAAACTTGTTTTGTAATGAAACTTCTTCATAGAGTGAATGAAAATATAAAAAAAAAATGAAATGACATTTTTCATTAAATGTAATGAAAACTTGCATAAGTTTAATGAAAAGTTTCAATGAACGAGTTCCAGTGCAACATCATTGCTTCAGTGCGAAAATTCATTACTACCATGAAGATAATAATTCTCTCAGTGTAATGATGATGATGACGCTCACTCACGTTGCATGTTTTATAGCATGACTGGATGATAATGATGACTCTGACTGTATGCCAGCCTGCCTGCCTGGCTGCCGGCCTAGCTGTTGTGAGTTTGTTGCCTGGTGCTGCTGCTACTGGTTGGATGGATGAATGGTTGCTTGCTTACTTGCACTGGTTGCATAGTGTTGAAGTTGAATGTTTCTCTGTGTGCATTTTATAAAACCAACCTAAACACAATTTTGTACCAAACACCGACAAGAAACAGCAAGTCAGCAGCAACCAGGCAAACAGCCTTTAAAGGCAGACCCACTATTTCAATCGGCAAACATCAACCATCATAAAAATTGCAATAAACTCGTTGTAAGTATACAGTATATGGTGTCATACTCAATCAACACAGCAACACAAATAATACTCTACTCTTAATAAGTAATGCTAATTTAGGGACTTTGCGCTTCAAATTCACGAAATTAGTCAAAAATTTGTATAAATTTTTCGTTAAATTAAAGTTTTAGTTTCGTGGCAGAGCTAAGAAAGATTATTTAGAAAATGGTTGTTAAGACACCCCTCTTCTTCCTGACTTGATTATCAATAGTGTATTTTCGTTGCAACTTTCGTTCTATTATAATTGGCTTTGGTCTCGTTGGATATTACGAATTAAAACCATGAGATGCTCTGATTTTGTTATGAAATTTGCCCTTTTTGATGCCTTTATCAAGCCACTTTTAAATCATCAGATTCTCCCACTTGTTGTCTTTATAAACCAATCTTTGAATCATCAGATTTGCTCACTTTAATTCCCTTATAGAGCCACGTTTGAATCCTCAGGTTCTCCCACTCCATTGTCTTTCGAAGTCCACGTTTCAATTTTTATATTCTTCCCGGCTGCCATTAGATTATCTCACTCTGATGTCTTTATAAAGTCACTTTTGTAGCATCAGAATCACCCACTCTAATGGCTTATAAAACGACGTTTGAACATGAGGGTCTCTGACTTTACAAACAATATAAAATTTCGCTTGAATCCTGAGATGATTTGATTTTTGTTATTTTTTTTTAGGCTCGCTTGAATCATACGACTTTTAGGGTTTTTAATAAGGTGTAGAAATCATAAAATTCGTAGGAATCATAAGATTCTCAGACTTTGGTACCAATACAGAGCCAACGTATGAATTTCGAGATTCATCGGCTTTAGTTCTTAGTAAGCCATATTAAAATATGATTCTCTGACTTTGGTATCTTTACAAGTCCGCGTTTAAGTTCTAAGATTTAAAGGCTAAAGAATCTTCCTAAGCAATTATTAATAGAATAAATAAATGGACTTTGCTAGCTTTAAAAATCTAAGGTTGAATAAAGACAAGATTAAATTATGAGATTTTTTGACTTTGGTACCTTTGAAAACCCACGATTTAATAACGAGATTTTTTACAGCGGCTATGATTACTTATGAGATTATGAGAACCACTAACCTTACCCCTTTAAATCCTGGATTGGATTTGACTTTTAAACCGTTAGAAAGCCACGATTGAATTCGAGTCTGACACTTTATAAAGGTACTATTTGATTTGACTTTAGACAAAGACACGATTGAATTTGACTTTAGACAAAGCCACGATTGAATTCGACTTTTAAACTTATTCAAAGCCATGATTAAATTCGACTTTATAACCCTCACTATTGAATTTGAGTTTAAGATCTCTATAAAGCCACGATTGGATACGAGCTTAGCACAATTAAAACACAGGCTTAAGTTCAAGTTCTGGGATAAGAACCTTTGTAAAGCCACGATTGGACTCGAGTTTAGCACGATTAAAACACAGGCTTAAGTTCAAGTTCTGGGATAAAAACCTTTGTAAAGCCACGATTGCATTCGACTTGGTGGCCTTTGTAAAGCCACGATTGGATTCGACTTGGTGACCTTTGTAAAGCCACGATTGGATTCGACTTGGTGACCTTTGTAAAGCCATGATTGCATTCGATTTGACGACCTTTGTAAAACCACGATTATATTCGAATTGAGGACCTTTGAAAAACCACGATTGAGCTCGAGTTTGGTACCTTTAAAATACACGCTTGAGTTCAAGTTTTGGGCATAGAACCTTTGTAAAATCAAGATTGTATTCTACTTGATGACCTTTATAAAGCGACTTTATCTTTATATCGACACGATAGAGGAAGGTTACGATTGCATTCGACTTAATGACCTTTTTAAGGTCACGGTTGCATTCAACTTTACCACTATTATATAGGCCTTTAGGCCTTTATAAATCCTCGATTTAAGTCGACTTTTGGATTTTTATAAGGATAAGGTTGTGAAAGAGAGACTAAATCAGGGTTAAGGACTACTGTAGAGCCATGATTGAATGCGATTTAAGGACCTCACACATCAACGACTAAATCATAAATCCATAATTGAATTAGCGTTTACAATGCTAAGTATTGGAACATATATAAAGTCACAATTTAATCTGAATTTAAGATTTGAAAACTGGCAAATATAATAAAACGTTTGTACCTTTCGTCCTTGACTGATAGCTGAAGAAAGCCAATATAAAGACGATGATGCCATTAAATATTCAAAATTGTGCCAAACCTTGGTAATTTATTAAACTATGATTTATAAAAAATGAGGGAGCATAAGACCTTCCAAAATAGCTTTCCGTTTTTAATCGATTGATCAATACATCGCACAGCGCATTACAGAGAGAATTCGCTCATTATTTTTACTAGCTGTATGTGGATTAAACTCAACGCAGAGGTATTCCCTATCACTTACAATGTAGGAAAGTTCAAATCAAATATCTACAAACAAGACTTCCTATTTCCTCCTACCTATAACATATTTGCCTAATATCTACACAATGCACTGTTGTTGTTGTAACGACTTTAAAGAAATTTAATATTAATATAATAGTTAGTAGATACTTTTCCTTAAAGCCGGAGTGGCATTCATTGCTCGGATAAATCCAAATCGTCCCTCTACATAGTCCGATTGCCGTAAGAACCGGGTTATACCGCAAATACTTCGTCAGCGTAAATAGGGGACAACATGTACAAGGAAGACTTTGGATGATGTTCTCATTTCGAAATGATTGGCTGTGTGTACATATTAAGCATCTGTATTCGCGTCAAATTCTCTTGAAGTAGAGGTCATCTTCTGAGTATTGGTTTTAACATAAAAAATATTTTTGCGTTATTTTTGCACTATTTAATTCTAAATTCAATTTCGGTAAAAATTAGATTTATCACTTTGGCCGCCTTTAGAATATAGTGGCACTATGCACCGCGACCAGAAATTGGTATTTTGTGCTGCCAGCGAATACACCCTATCGGTTCAGGCTCCCTACGAAGCCAATTATCCTACCAGGTGAACAGTTTCAAACGTCCGATGGCGTCACTATTCGACCACCAAAATAACGCACCCTCCTGTCGGAGAGCCTCGGACATTTGCAGAGAACATGCTCAAAGGTCTCGGGTTCCAATTCACAAAACCTGCACGTATCCGTAGATGATCGTCCCATCTTGTACAATTGATACCTAAGGCCAGTGTCCTGTGAGGTAACCCGTTACGGTCCTTAGTTCGCCCCTCGTCATAGACAAGAGTTTCCGCGATCTCTCCCCAAAGGGAGATATAAACAGCCTCGCCTGTCGCTGCCCAGGCGATCTGGCCCAATAGGCCCCAAACTCCGACTCCCTCCATCTTCTGAGCCTCTCTCTGACATACACATTGGGTATGCCACAGAAGGGTTCCGGGCCAATGAATTGTCGACGAGCTCCGCAGTTGGCTAAACAGTCAGCCCGTTCGTTGCCCTCATGCCCCTCATGGCCTGGAACCCAGCCCAGTGTCAAGGAGTTGTTAAGTCCTAGACGATTTAGAGAGTCGATTCATTCCTTAACCAGACCAGACGACACATCTTGAGCTCTCAAGGCACCAAGTGCCGCCTGGCTGTCAGATAGAATGTAGATCGTGGCCCCCCGTGTCCTCCTCCGCAGACACTCTTCCACACAGATACAGATAGCGAAGACCTCAGCCTGAAAAACGGAGGGATATTTGCCTTAATACTAAAGAAGTCACTGTCAAATCTTCCTGCTTCTGCTCTATTAGATTGGCAAAATTCCATTCATTCAACCATTTTATTCTCATCGTCAGATTTTAAGAATCATCTTTGAAAATTTGAATGATCGGAACATGATTTTTTAAAATACATGTGTCAAAGTGTATTCTGTTTTTACTCAAGGCATACAAAATGTCCAGTTTTTATTTAATTACTGCTGCACTTACAAAAATTATAGTTTTAAAGTTGCCATGAGATACCTTTAATAAATTAAAAAAAACGCAATATTTTTCCAAAAAAAGCAAATCGTTTAACTTTAACAAATTAAAGTTTTTATATTTTTAATCTAGATTTGTCTATTAAATTATACAAAATTAAAATTTTTAAAATATCTGCCACCGTTTCGGATTTAAAATTTGAACTTTGGTAGCCAATATGTATATCCAGAGGGAACTTTAAGCCAAAACAATTACAAACATTTCTTAATGAAGCATTGTTCAATACACACATAGAAAAATTTAGCTATTTGTCAACTGAAATTCGGTTACTACGAATTTCAGACTGTTGGCATAATTATACATTATTTTTCATAACAAAGTTCGGTTAATTCAACTGAATTTTAATTGCAACACCCATAATATTCAGAAATGTAATGTAAATATCGTTGTTTTAACTGAACTTTTAAGTTGTTACTATTAACATACACTTTTCAATTCGGTTGACACTTTATTTCCCTCTGGGTATATCTGCAATTTTTGGTTAAAAAAAGTCTAGCAGATTTTTAAGGGGACCTTAATGAGTTGATATTCCTGGAAGCATTGCTTTACCTATAATTTTATTAGAAATGTTTTATTTTCACCTCTTTTTAAGATTCCATTTCAATTTCATGGTCAAAATTCCAATATTTCCCATTTTCTTTTTTTATACATCTAAGTTGACATCACTTACTTTTTGCAATAAAGATTCAATGAACTATATATTTAAAAAACAAGAGATTTTTCTGTTTAAAAAAACAAAAAGAAAAAACAAAAACAAAAACAGAGAGTCCAACAAGTCAGTCACTTTTCCCACTAATGACATTGGGAGAAAGAGTTTTGTAAACAGAGACGAATCTAAAAAAAAAATATTTAAAAAAAAAACACAACACAGCAAAACAAGACAAGTCTGATAACCTTCCCTAACAACAACAATAACAAACCGTCAAACATAATACTCATACGTCTAAGGTCTACTCTAAAATTCAAATTGTAAATGATGTTTAAAGGGAGCAGGCATACAACTCTCTTGCCATTGAATTCTCTTAACAGAAAAGAGGAACACAATTTAACAAATCATTAGCCCCAAACAAATAACCTCAGTTTCTGCAGCCACATACAAATGAAATTCATTCATGTACTAAGGGGGCTGTATAATTCAAACATTCGCATGCAGTAGTTAGGTACCGAGTATCTCAAAACCTTTCAAGTAAAAGGTGGGTGATTGATTGTATGAGATTTAAATTTCAGTGTTTTTGGTCAAACCAACCTTCATACAGTTGGTATTTCATAACCCTAGCCACATACAGATGAGTCAGTTAAGATCATCCAAATTGATGATGATGATGAAGATGTTCATGATAATGATGATGATGTTCGCAAAAATTATTTAACCGTAAACCTGATTTCTAAAGTTCAATAACAATCTCCTAAAGTTCATAGCCATCATTACTTAATACTTTACTTATGTTTAACATATTTGTTGGTACTTATTGTTAATAAATATCAACTGTAAAAAATAAATGTATCGTTTAATGTAAATGTTATTCACCTAAAAATTAAAAAACGAAAACAGCAACAACAATTTTTGCATATTTTTAAATGCAAAATTTTAAATTATGTCAAATTTCGCGGTATATGTATATATGTAACATTGAAACCTTGACTGAATTAAGATTGTAAACAGCAATATACATATTTACTAAGAATTTTATTTAAAAACTGTCTGAAACTCTAATAAATTTAATCCGAACTCTAATAAATTTAACCCTTGGACGACCGAACTTAAAAATGCTGAACATTTTTTGATGAAACTCTTTTTTGAATTTGGGCCTAAAAATTCTTTACAACTACTCCTATCGTTAAAGTATAGTACTAAAGTTAAAATATTAACAAACTATCGCTCCTGAAGGGGTTAAGATATTTTTTAAACATCGTCTCAAATTACGCATATTTCAAATATAATAATAATTTTTTAATTTAAAAACACCAACACTGCAGGCACACGATCAAGATTTTCTTGATAGTCTTTTCCATATACTGTTTGTCAAAATATGTAAATATTGACAGCTGTGACGTAGGCTGCACGCAAGTTGAAAGCAATTCAATTTTTCAAGATGTCGTCGTCAAAGGAAAAACAAAAACAACTTCAAAAGAATTGTAATCAGCTGTTTTCTTGAACTTAAATTGATACACTCCACTTGAAAGAGAAATCTGAAGCAAGTTCGTTTCAATTTTAGAAAGTGTTAGTGTATTGGTAAAAAAGTGTGAGTGTATTAAAACTTGATAGGCAAAACTTGATCGTGTAACCCTCAAGTAAAACAAAAAAACTTAAAAATCATAAAAAAAAACTAAAGTTTTAAATTTTGGCTTTTCTTTGACCTTGTAGGGCTCTGATTATCAGGCTTCACTTACAAGTTAGCCGGTAAATCCTACATGTTTTTAGTCTCGATCAGAACAAGTTTTGCTATAATCTCTCTGAAATCTTCTAAAATAGCAAAAATGGGACATTAAATCGACTCATGAAAAAAAGTTTCATTTCTTCACCCCTCAAAATGTATTTTGGGTTGTTTTACGATGATCCTCAAAATATTTTGTATCTAGCATAAAGATTCCATGAGCTGGACCGTTTTAAAAAAAGGTATTTTTAAAGAATTTTGTACTTTAACTAAATACAACGTTTACAATATTAGTATCATATGAAAGTTCTTCTTAAGGTATATAAAACATTGCAACGCATGTCCAGACATTTACTTTTTTAGGGACAATTTTTAAAAAAAATTGATTTTTTTAGGTTTTTAGTTCGCAGATTTTTGTTATTTAAATGTCAAATTTACATACTTCAATCGTTAGTCGGTTTAACCCTTAAATGACCTACAGCGTTTAATTAAAATGAGTTTTTTTTTTAATAAAAATGAGTTTTTATTGTTTGAATTGCCCGTTACAGAAAAATTAGTTGACTTATGCCCGTAATTTCAAGCAATATATACCTACCGGTGCTTAGATACCTAAACGATTTTGTTCGTGTATACGGGTAGATATCTAAGCACCGGTAGGTATATATTGCTTGAAATTACGGGCATTAGGGACAGAAATATATCATTTGAAAGCTTACATTTGCCTCTAAATTTTTATGTTTTTATTTAAACTTTCTAAAATTATTTTTGCCTTTTTTCGATTTTATAAAAAAGTCATTTTTGAGTTTTTAATTAATTTTGCACATTTATAATCAAAAAACCAAAAATTTTCAAAATTTTGAATTCCCCGTTACAGAAAAATGAAGTGCCTTAGGGAAAAAAAAAAATATATAAATTGAAAGCTTACATTTGCCTCTAAAATTTTTATGTATTTTATTTAAACTTTCTAAAATAATTTTTACCTTCTTTCGATTTCATAAAAAACACATTTTTTGAATTTTTAATTAATTTCGCACATTTTAAATTTTTTAACTTTCATGATTATTAAAAGGCGAAATTTTAAATATTTATCATTTTAATTAAGCTTAAAATAAAGCCGTAGGGATTTTTTTAATGGTTGTATCGTGAAAGATATAGCGTTTCTTTTATATGCGCAGTAGTTCGCGTTTTATCAAAAATGCAATATGGTCGGAAAACTATGTTTTGTTCATATCGGTATTAAAATTTTTCTTTGGCAAAAGTAAATCTTCTATGTATGGAATTAGGCAAATTTACTGCATTTTTCTCAAATTTAAAAAAAAAAAAATTTTATTAATCCAATCTGCAAATCGATTATTTACTAAAAGACTGTCATTAGTTAAAAAATGCGATTTTTGAGTTAGCGATGCAGATTTATTAGTTATATCATGCTACACATTGTGTAAAGATTTCATATTAATATCATGTACACTTTTCGTGTTAGAGGAGAATATAATTTAGGTTTAGTGGAAAGTGGTTGCCAAGAGTATATACTTTATAGAGAAACTGTGTTTCTCACGGGTCTCTCGATAATTAGAGAATTCTCACAGAACTCTCACTAAGAGAAAAATGCATTAAAACCAATATTTATAAAAAAACGAGACCAAATAAATATAGAAAATGTCGAGCGTGTCAGTTATGGATTGAAAACTTTAAACACGTTTTCTGCAAAATCGTATTTTTTGAGTTTAGTCAGTCTTTTAGTAAATGAGCGAAATGTATTCGGTTTCTTGTTGATGTAAAGATGAAAATGTAGTTTAGGATAAAAAAATCCAATACGCATTTTTTCGCGGCATAACTTTTAACAATAAGCTTGTTAAAATTTTGAATTCGCTAAAAAAAAATATGCCGCCAAAAAAGTGGGTGGTGGAATTTATTTATGTAAGCCAAATTTTCATCAGTCGGCTTGCAACTGGATTAATTAAATTATTTTAAAAAATTTGGTTTAGAAACCGTGGAAAATGCATTAAATTGTCAAAATTCTAAACTATTTATTTGCATCATCTACGTGATACATTTGGCAAAAAAAAAAAAAAATAATATCGAAATTGAACTGATTAGAACATATTTTTCGCACCCTATTGAACTTTTGCTAAAACCCGAACTAGTTCGAGTTTCGAAAAAAGCTGAACCATGTATTCACTTAAATCGACATTAAAACATGACCAAATTGTCCTAATTTTTCAATATTTTGTTTTATTGATTTTTAGATATTCGGATGAATTATTTGCGATTTCAAAAGTTAAGTAGTTAAACTATTTTAATAACTCACATGCAGTGCTTAAAAAACAGCACAATGTTTCGATTTCTCAAGTTTTGGGAACCGCAAAATATGCACTTTTCGAAAAGTTTGTGGTCAAAAGTTTTGAAAAATTGTTTGATATAATTTTTATTAAAAACAAAAATTATGTTTTTTCAACCTTCAACTGTACAATGAAAATGAAAACTATTTAAGTTCGAGGCCATACTCTATATTTCTTTATTAGGATATTGTCCTAACAAATAATCTATAGAGTTTTTTTGTTTTCAAATTTATTATTTGACCCTTTCAGGAATGTATTGATAGATCTATTTCGGGAATTTTATAGGTTCCCATCATCAGAACACGTTTTGAAAGAAGTGACAATCCTATGCAAACATCAAACATTCATATAACATAGTTATAGCAAAAGTGACTCAACTCTAAATTATTAATTTTTCAGAAATCGAAAAAAACATTTGCAACTTTGTACCAATTGAGACATAAAGAAAGACATAACTGTTTTTTAGCAACAGTTAACAACAACAAAATACACTGATATTTTTTATAGATAAACAAGTGTATTGTGCATAGTTTAAGCAAAAATAAAAATTTTGAACTAGGTGTGCGATATGAGCTCGAAGTTAAAGATTATCAGCATTGATCAAAGATAATATGAAAACTTGTTCGCTATGTGCAAGCTCTACCTTTGTTAGATATACAATACACGCATTGACACTGCATGCTTATTCGAAAGAGGCAATTTTTCTAAAAATGTTTGCCATTGTCCTCAGCATTTTGATATTTAAAAAAAAAAACCTAGAGGTGAATAATATTTTTATTTTCGTCTCAAGTTAGAATATTCAGAATCAAAATCGAAACACAATATCAATTGTAAACTCAAACTAAATTATTTATATTTTTTTGGATAGATTTTTTGTTTGTTTCGGTATTGGTTGTTCATTCTAATCGATATCGGCTAAAAAATGATTTTTTTTAAAAACCGATTTAATACCCTTACGCTATTTTTGAAATCAAGAAATTCGGTGTTGGCATCGGTACTGGTTATCAATTCAAAAGTGGTTTGAAGCACAGAACGGTCTTAGTTACCAACCTTGATTAAAACTAATGCACATAAAAAAATGTTATTACCATTTAATTATAATAAAATATTTAGCTTCAGAAAAACATAACTAATGGTAATGAAATCATGAAATTATCATTTTACAAAATGGAAAGTTTTTCAAAAAAAAGTGAGGGATAGCTCAAAACGGATCAAATTTAAGCAAAACATATACTCAGATCGATTAGAATTGAAACACTAAACATGGGGAACGATATGGGATGGAATAGGGAACGATAGGATATGAAATACTAAAACGGACAAAATTTTTGCAAGGCGGAAAAACCCGCCACATAATCAGATAGGTATGAAATGAAATGTGGAACGTATATTGAGAAACAAAGTGGAATGCAACGTGGAGTGAAAGAGTAAACATGATGTAATACTAAATACTGTGAACGAAATGGAACTGGGATTAAAATATGTGTTATCGAAGTGTGTCAATTTGTATTATCAACAAAATTGGTAAACAATAAGCCATTTTTTGTACTTTTTTGTTCGGAAGCCTGACTTTTGAAATTCGATATAAGAACTGCACGAAAATAATGTTTTCGTCGAATTCAGAAATTTGTCATGTATAGTTGGGTTATTACTATTTTTTTTTTCCAAAGTCACTACACTATATTAAAATCTTTTTTTTTTTGGGGTAACTTTGAAACAAAAACCTCCCGCAATTAACAAAAAAATGCATTTTATTACCGTTTTTACAATTAAAGTTGCATTAGTGTACCGAAATTAGCTCACAACCATTTTTAAATAAATTTTTAGGTAATGTCGGGAAAAACTATAAAGTAAATTTTTGTCAAAGTCCTCGAAAACAGTAAAATTTAAAAACTTTTTGTATAGACATCGTGGGAGTGGGGGCAAGTGGCTCCTCTTAGGGGTCAAAGATGGGGGGTAAAGGGCAAAACGCCACACAACTGCCCCGAGTCTTCCCTAGATGGGAAATATGTAAGACCGGCTCCCATTAATTCTTCTCTCCCGAACATTCCTAACGCCTATATTCTCCTAATAAGGGGGCCCCGATACAAAAATTAAATTTTTATAAAATTTGCTCTGGGTGCTCCAGGGTGCACCTAGCGGAGTCAAATGTATAACCGACCCCCAATATTTTTTTTAATCCCAATATTTTCATAGAACATACCTAACCCCTATCTTGACTCCCCAAGGGGGCTCCCATACAAAAATACTTTTTTTTTTAATTGCTTCCACAACTTTTACTGTCTCAACGGTGCCCCTAGAGGAGTCAAATGTATGACCAACCTCCAATATTTGTTGTAACCCCAACATTTTGTGAAAACATGCCTTCCCCCCTATGTTATCTTCCTAAGAAGACTCTCATACAAAAATTAATTTTTTTTTATAAAATTTTTTCCGACCGCTCACACTGTCGCAAGAGTGCGCATAGAGGAGTCAAATATATGATCGACCCCCCCTTTTTTTCAATTCCAATATTTTCTTAGAACATAGCTACCCTCCGCAATACATTTTAATCCTCTAGGGGCACCCTTGGTAGAGTTAATGCGGTTGGAGCACATTTTAGAAAAATAACATTTTTGTATGGGGGCCCTTTTAGGGATTGGAGATAGGGGGCAGATATATTCTGAAAAATGTTGGGAGTTTAAAAAAAATACTGGGAGTCTGTAATACATTTTACTACTCTAGGAGCACCTGTGGCAAAGTTAGAGCGGTGGGAGTAAATTTTATAAAATGTAATTTTGTATGGGACCGTGGTCACAGGGGGTAGAAGTGGTCATAGGGAGTAGAAGTGGTCTTAGGGTGTATGTATGTTCTGAAAAAATTTTGGGATTAAAAAATATTAAAGGTCGGTCATACATTTGACTCATCTCGCGGCACCCTTGATACACTTAGATTGGTGAGAGCAAATTTTATAAAAATGTAATTTTGTATAGGAACCCCGCATATGTTCGGAAAAAATGTTTGGGGGAAAAATTAAATGGGGGTCGGCCTTACATTTTAACCCTCTAGGAACGACGCCGTTGTGTGGCTTTTTGTGGATTTTTTTTCCTTTACCCCCTTCTTTGACCCCGATAAGGAGCTACTTTCCATCACCCCACCTCGACCATTTTTGGCTTATGCATTTTTTTTCGGAACACTAAATAAGCGGTTCATGCGTGTCACAATATTGTTACTAAGAATCTCCATACAACACTATCCCATACCTACCCAGCAAAATAGTAAAATCTAAATAACAGGTTGCAGAAAACCCTATACTGTGCTATAATTTCTGTTATACAACCGATTCTGTTTATTTGGATTTTGTCCTATTTGCAATAGGTTATTTACCTCCAAACTAGAACAGGTTGGTAAAATACCGGTTCTATCACCAGATATAGAACTGATTCTGGAAAGTAACTTTTAACTTGCAGGAACCTGTTCTATAACGGGTTGCAAGTAACCGTTGGTAAAATATGCTGTTCTAGAACAGATTCAAAAATAATCTGTTGTAAAAAATTTTGCTGGGTAATGTAAACGCAAAAGACCCCTTAAACTTAATTTTAAATATGACTACGAAAAGCTTTTAAATGATAAAAGAAAAAATTTCTCAACTTGATAAAATAATTATTTATGTTACTGGATCCATATAGGGTTAATTGTTACACCTTTGGCCAAAAAAAGACCCACTAGGAAATTTACAGAATAACATCTTTTATAATTTTCGGAAATATTATATTTACTTTTGTTGTGAAAGGCGTGGTAGAGAAGAATGAGTGTATTTTCTAAAAATCATAACTACATTGTAAATTTTCAATTTTCTGAATCAGACTGCGCAGTTTCTGGTATTGAACCTTCGTCAGTGACCCTGTTTTTTGAATAATGTAATATTTGTCAAGTTTTTATTTGTTCGATTGCGTCTATATGAAATTTTCTGTGCAATCACTGACCGTGGTATAGATAAACTGATTTCTAATGCCACATGCACTCGCACTACACGTTAGACAGAGCGCTTTAGCCCACTGATCTATCGTCAGGTCGAGTTTTGTTGTGATTAAAACTAGTTTTATTCAAAACACGGTGTTTTTGTTCTTGCATCTCAGAAGTACAACTCCAACAACACAACAGTTCTATTATTTAAACAATAATTAATTGCATTTATTAAAACAATAATTATCTTTACTTTTATTCAAAAAACCATTAACCCTTCGTGGCCGGGGCAAAAACGACCCATTAAAGCTTTACAATCTTGTAGTCATAATTAAAATTAAGTTTCAGGTGCCTTTTTTGTCCAGAGTCAGCTCAGGGTTAAAGATTTTTTAAATAACAGTAAAGATAATTATTGTTTTAATAAATTTAATTAATTATTGTTTAAATAACGGTAAAGCATTTTTCCGTGACCACTAGAAGATTTTTTTCAATTCTTTATTTTTTAAATTTATCTGAAAATCTATATTTAGACACACCACCTAACACGTTACAAGGTGTGTAACATGTGGAAATTAGTCCCCTCCTATGAGAACGCCACGTTAAATTGATCGGCTATTTCCATATAAAAATTCCGCCCAAGGACCGGTAACTCCCACCTTGTGATCTATCCTGGGCATCATCCATTTATTAGTAAGCTTTCAGTGGCGTTTAAAAAGTTGCCATATTTTCATAAAATTTTATTTAATTACTGTTTTTTTTCTTTTTGATAGAATATAAAATTACTGAAAGATATCTTTTATTTTATTTTATTAAACGCTGATGATGAAGTTTATTATAGTTACTCTATGAAATTTGAACTGCACAGCAAGAATATAATACGTCTTTCCTAACACAATTCAAATTCAGAAAATACTCTTAAGTTCTACAAAATATAATTTGCCGTCACATTAGAAGTCTTTTGTTAGAAAAACTCTTTTTGATTTGGACTTTCTCTTAGCCGCGTTATTAATACTTTGGCTAAACTCTTATGTGTGTGTGAATTGGTTACTAAATAAAAAACGAATTGTGGTAGGTTGTTGGTTTTTGTGTTCGGTGTTAGAATCACGATATCTGTGTGCAAACAATAAAAGTGAAATAACTTAGAAGACGTCAAAATGAAATTGAAATTTTTTTATTCGAAAAATCTAAACGTGCAAATTGCATTTGAATATTCAAGATTTTATGTTTCGATATTATAATTAGAATCGATGAGGTGGAATGATGAGGATATAAACGATTGAAACGGGTTATATAAAAAAAATGGTTAAATGGTTAAAATTTATATGAAAAAAAACAAAAGTTAACTGTGTATTTATCTCAAATTTAAACAATACTTGAAACACTTGATTGTCTGTCTAAAATCTGCTTAAGCTATGTACAGACGGTTGTCAGATCTTACAATATTGTAAGACCTGGCAATGTACTGGCAATGAAACATGTTTAGCAAATGGTAAATTGTCAGTTCAGACGATTCTAAGAAAACCTTTCAATTTCATTGCCGGACAATTGTCAAACAATAAATTTATCTGCCAACGAAAATTGTTAGTTCACACGGTTGTCAGATTCTTTTATGGCAAAAATGAACGATATGGATTGAAACGGGGAATGATTGGAATCGGAACACTGTACACATTTGTGTTGTCGGTGTAGAGCGTTTCATTAAGGTTTGCAAAAATGATGTCCATTTTGCGATATAATGCTTAGTTTTCGAGATACAAGCCATTTTACAAAATGGCGATATTTTAAAATGTCCAGTATCTTCAAAACTAAGCGAGATAGACCAAAACGGACAAAATTTTTGTTCCACAGGAGTATTAATAGACCCTTATAACATAAATAGGCTAGGTCCGAGAGAGATCCCGAGAGAAACATTTCTGTGACAATACTGCCATTGTCAGATGTATTAATTTAAACACATCTGCCTATAAAAAATTGGTTACAATGTCTTGCAATTATCTGACAATGACAACGTAGGGTGTTCACACGAATGTCAGATGTCTGACAATATTATTATCTTACAATGTACAGACAATGCTTTTTCTGACAATGTTGCAAGACAAAAGTTGTAAGTTCACACTGAACATTTCCTGAACATTTTTCAGACAATATTGTACACTCATAATAATCTATAGGTAAAATACACGAAAACCGTTGTTCATTTTACGAAAGTTTTGGTTATTTTGACATTACGAAAAAATTTGTAGAATATACAAATCACATTTCGTAAAGTTTTGTAAAAACTTTTTTTAAAATAAAAATGTGGTGCATACCTTACGGGTTTATTTTAAAATTAAAAAAAAAAATGTAATGGTGCCACACCAGAATCGAACTCACGATTTCAGTGACGTCCTGCTGTGTTGAAGTAGACCCCTCTACCATTTGCACCAAAGTAGCTGATGCAATACAACAAACTAAAAAGGAACTTAAGTCGAAAATATTATGAAATTTTTATGAAAACTAGAAAAATATGCTACAAATATTTAATAAAAAAGGTAAAATGGCAATTAAATATATTTATTATGTTTATTGAACTAAATAAAATAATATAGAGCAATTCCATATGAAAACGATCAAAATTGGCAAATTTTTGGACGACCCCTCTCCGATTTTAAAATAAATAGTCTCAATCGATTGCCCAGCAAAAAATAATGTACCTACATATTTTTTTTTTTTTTTATAGTGACTGGTTTAGTGGTGGTGTGCACCACTGTCATGTGACAAAATTGAAGAATTCTTCATAAGGGACCTCATTGAAAGTTGTTTTAAAAAAAAAACTACTAAAGCGGTATTGAATCAGGCTTTAATTGAAAAATAAAATTTTCTCTTCTCCTGTCCAAACAAGGAGTCGAGGCCCATTTTTTTATTGCTGATTCTTAAAGCAAAAATTATGAGGAATCCAAAAAAATAAAATTAGCCGGAAAATTTAGGAGCTTCTGTGGAAAATCGGAAAATTTAATTTTCATGGGAAAATTTAATTTTCATGGGAAAAAAGGTAAATTTCTGAGAAAAATTAGGAAAATTTTATTTTTCAATTAAAGCCTGATTCAATACCTTTCCAACGAGCTATCACTCGTTGCGATCGCTTTAGTATGAGGTCCCTTATGAAGAATTCTTCAATTTTGTCACATGACCGTGGTGCACACCACCACTAAACCAGTCACTAAAAAAAAAAAAAATATGTAGGTACATTATTTTTTGCTGGGCAATCGATTGAGACTATTTATTTTAAAATCGGAGAGGGGTCGTCCAAAAGGTGATCGCTTTCATATGGAATTGCTCTATAATTTTTTTATTAATATATCAAATAATATATTAAAAGACAAAATAATAAAATAATAATAATAAAAAACTTAAATAATAATTTCAAACTAATTGCATTTTATTATTAAATATTTTATCTTTTTAAATATTTGTTTTCTTGAATTTCATACTAAACCCAGCAAATAAAGTGGAAGTAGTGTTTTCGGGTCCTCTTTAACTTGTATTAGGATCCTCTTTATTAAACAAAATACAAAATATCCACACAAAAATAGTAATAATGAAATAAAAAAATAAAACATAGAAATTTTAAAAACATTAATAAACAAAATAAATAAAGGGTGGTTAAATTGTAAGGGCCGATGTTGAATGTGAACCACACCTAAACGCCAAGTTTTTTTTCCGAATTTTATTTGACATTTCTCTATTACTCAGACTTACTCAATTTGAACCATGGAGAGATACACAATCCAACAACGTGTTAAAGTTATCCAGACTTATTATGAAAATGGGCGTTCAAATCAAAATGCATATCGTGCACTTCGTGATTTTTTTTGGTCAATTTGATCGTCCAAATGTGCAAATATACAACCGCAAAAATCGTGGAAAAATTCGAGCAAACCGGGTCTGTAGAAGATGTGAGAACACCAGTGCATGCTCGTACAGCTCGTATTGCAGAAAATATTGCTGCTGTTCGCGATAGTGTGGCTGAAGAGCCGTCCACCTCAACTCGTCGTCGTGCCCAACAATTGCACCTCTCACGCTCGTCGTTGATGAACATTATGCATAAAGACTTGCATTTACACGCTTACAAGGTGCAATTGGCTCAAGAACTAAAGCCTCTTGACCATTCCAAACGTCGTGAATGGGCAGAATGGTGGCAAGAAATGGCAACAGTGGATGATCAATTTTCGAAGAAAATCATCTTCAGTGATGAGGCACATTTTCACCTCACTGGATTCGTCAATAAACAGAATTGCCACAAAGAGTGGCTGTTTGGTGCGGTTTATGGGCTGGCGGCATCATCGGGCCGTATTTTTTCCAAAATGAGGCCGGTCAGGCAGTTACTGTGAATGGTGTTCGCTATCGTGAGATGATAACGAACTTTTTATGGCCCGAATTGGAAGATATGGATGTGGACGATATGTGGTTTCAGCAGGACGGTGCCACTTGCCACACAGCTAACGAAACAATGGCTCTTTTGCGCAACAATTCAAGAGCTAAAGGATGAGATAATTCGGCACATTAACGGCATAGAACCTCCATTATGCCTCAGCGTCATCGAAAATTTGGACCATCGGATGGAGGTGTGCCGCCGTGGTCGCGGCGCCCATTTGGCCGATATTTTGTTCCATACATAATTGAGTAATACCAATATATCATAATAAAATAAAATTACAATAATTTCCTAAATAGTTTGTGTTTTATTCAAAATCAACATCGGCCCTTGAAATTTAACCACCCTTTATAAAAACTAAAAAAAAAAAAAAAAAAAAAAAAAATTGTCCTGGCCAGGAGTTGAACTCGCAACCTTCTGATTGCAAAGCCGACCTCTAACCACATCAACATCCATATGTAATATTTGTAACATTACAAATTTTTGTACAATGTACTAAAAAAATATTACGAAATCATGTTTGTATTTTTTACGAAATTTGTAAATTTATATAATTTGTTTTATACAACAGTTTTGTAATATAAACAAAATGTTTGTACATTCTACGAAAAAAAATTTACGAAAAATATATTTGTATTTTTAAGCATGGATTATTATGAGTGTAAGATCTGACCACCGTCTGCACATAGCTTTAGAAAATTTCCAAAACTACTTTTATTTGAACATTTTTTTTTTAAATAATTTCAAAATTAATGTGTCATGAAAAACTGTTTTTCTTTAGGTGTTTTTTTTTTTTAGCAAATATCCAGATATTTTTTGATATACAAAATTATGCTAATTTGTTTATTTCAAAGGTTAAACTATATTACTTTTTACCATCAAATTTCGCAATAAATTCGCATTAAAAACCTTCAATATGATAATTATATTAATTTAAAGCAATTAATCAATCAATCTGCTTAAACGAAAAAAAACCCTCAAATAAAAAATCTCAAATGCTTAGCATTGCATAAAATTTAAATACAACTTAAAAAAAGAGGCCTAATGAATATATTTTAATAATTAAATATATTTAAAACACAATTATATTATTTTTTTTTTTTTGTTTTTTTCCTAAAAGAAACAAACTGACCCACATAACTAAAGGCCCAAAACTTAAAAGAAAAAAATACAAAATTTTGAACAACCTTGAAAAGAATTATAAGACAGACCGAAAAACTGGAAACAACGAAATAAATAACCGAAAAAAACTACAAGCTAGGCCTAAAATATAATTTATAACACGATTGTTCTTTATTTTTAAGCGATCACACAAAAAATTTTGATCACAGCTACAATACCGACGTTCTTCATACGTTATCTTTAAAATACACTCGAAGAAATTTTATTAAAGGCACTTTTTAAAAAATTAAAAAATAAATAATTTAACCCTGCAGTACTATCGTTATTCAACTTACGCCATTATTATCGTTGGGTGCAATCCAACACTACTTATTAGTATCTGTTATTTTGTATCAGTTAAATTCAATTATGCAAATAATATATTTTTTTTTTTCAATAATGAACTCCAAAATAGAGAAAAAAATTTAATTTTATAAGTTTGGCAATTAATTTATTTTAAATAATATTTTGTTGATGTATATCTCTCTTGAAAAAAAAACAAATATTCAGCCTTATGGGTGGATTCCGCCCAGACGATAGTAATGCAGGGTTAAAATACGAAGAAGATGGTCACTAGGGTGGGGCGATTTAAACATCTTAATGGGCGCTTCGCGTTTCTGATTCTTGGTATTGTACTGAGCAAAAAGTTCACTAGACCATACGTCTACGGTGAAAATCTAGCTTCCAGATTTTGACTTTTTAGCCGTGTTTTTTGAAAGTAACAATGTGTGCGATGGACATATCTTAGGAAGTAGGAGGAGCTTATTTTTTATATATATATATGTGGGTGGGATTTAAGGGGTTCATTTTTAATTTCACAATAGGGCTTTTTTTGCCGTATTTTTTGAAAGTAACAATGTGTGCGATGGACATATCTCAGGAAGTAGGAGGATCTTATCCAAGAATATGGTATCAATTCCTTCTTTGGAAGATTCTCTAGCAGGGGTTAATTTTTAAATTTAAAACAGGGCTTTTTTGCCGTAAAGTCAAAATCTGGAAACTCGATTTTCACCGTAGACGTATGGTCTGGTGGACTTTTTTGCTCAGTACAATCCCAAGAATCAGAAACGCGAAGCGCCCACTAAGACTTTTTCCTTCCATACTAATCGCCCCACCCTAATGGTCACCCTTGTATTTACAGTACATATTTTTAAAAATCTAATCTCTTGTCATTCCTGCCGTAGCAATCAGTAACTCCCAGGTTTGAATCTGGAATAAGTACACTAGGGTGTCCCTTAAAAATAGATATGTCGTTACACCCCCAGTGTTGTTACACTCCGGGAACTTCTGCTTTAAAAATATGTAGTTGTTTGGATTGTTTTAATATGAATGTCAGTCATTTGTAGAACAAATTGAATTTTTTACTAACTTTGTAGTTCATTAAAAAAAAAAAAAAACTAACCACATCAAAGGACTGTTTTATGATTTCGCATTACTTTTTTACAGTTGTTTTTTTTTTATTATAAAAAATTAAAAAAGTAAATGTTTGTTTATTTTTTACTAACTTATGTGGTGCATTTTGACTACAATTTTTTGTAATTTTTTGAACATTAAAAACAAATTACAAATGTTTGTTGAATTTAATGAAATGTTAGATGTCCTTTTTTCAAGTGAAATTTCATTTGTTTTTGACAAGAATTGCTGTAGTCTTTACCTACATAATACCCTAAGGCCTAGTTTTTGTGCTGGCAATTAAACTTCGTTTAGCTAAACCGACAACTAATTTAGTTCACCATTTAAAATTTTATTAACCAACATATGCCGGAATCACTTTTTCTAGATCAGAATTTCGGTCTTTACTGAAATGAAGCAAAATAAACAAAATTCATTTTTTTGGAAAATGATAAACCGTGCCGCAAGACGCTCGAAAAGCCTGGTCTGGGAAAAAAAGACCCCTGAAACTTAATTTTAATTATGACTACGAGATTGTAAGGCTTTTAAATGATAAAAGAAAACATTATTTTATGTTACTGGATCCATATAGGGTTAATTTTTACACCTTTGGCCAAAAAAAGACCCACTTGGAAATTAACAGAATAACATCTTTTATAATTTTCGGAAAAATTATATTTACTTTTATTTAAAAAATCTATAACCCTTCGTGGCCGGGGGCAAAAACGACCCATAAAAGCTTTACAATCTTGTAGTCATAATTAAAATTAAGTTTCAGGTGCCTTTTTTGTCCAGAATCAGCTAAGGGTTAAATATTTTTTAAATAACAGTAAAAATAATTATTGTTTTAATAAATTTAAGTGATACTTTTCCAAAAATTATGTAAAATTTAATGAAAACATTCAAAATTTGTTAAATTTCTTACAAAATAATCTATTTTCATAAAATGTCCTGGAAAGTAGTCGCTCCAAATACAAATTCGAATTATCATTTTTACAATTAATTTTGTTTTCTTGTATAACAACTATTTTATTATAAAAATTTTAAAAAATCTTTAAAATAAATTTAAAAAAAAAGACGTTTTTTGCATTTTTATGAAATTTGTGGGTCATTTTGGAGTCCAAGCTAAAGTGAAGTCAGAATTCCATATCTGAATAATTTTGAGTATAGTAAATACATAAATGAAATAAAAGCTAAATTTTTTCGAAATTTCGAATTTTGGAAATATCGAAAATCTGCCATTTTCGGCCGTCTTGCGATTTCTTTCATTTGAAACCATTTGCAATAACACTGGGAGGGTGTAATGAACGAAATCCGGCCATTCTAAAGTACATCTCTAAAAATTCTGGTTAAAACTTTATATTTCATTATTTTGTTCAAGCATGTATCGTAGAACAAATAAGAATTTGCCCATAATTACATTTCGTCGAGTGTTTTATTAGTGTGACCATCAAATAGTTAAAGTTTAAGGTACTCATAAGTACACGAGTATAAAACAGTGGTGAATGTTTTAGCGTTAAAAATTTTTATATGGGAACACCAAAAAACAATGAACGTGTGCTTTAAACTGTTTTTTTTTTTTTTTTGGAGAGGTCATTCTCCTTCATTCAATATCATTATCAATATCATTTTACTCATTTTTTTGGCGTGAGTAAAATGTTTTTATCTTTTTTTTGGTTTTAATATGTATAATTTATTTTTAACAAAATTTATATTTATATCGCCTTAAAATAGGTTTTTTGTCGTTTTTATTCATTTTAACGGTTGATGTACGCTTTCAAGAACAATATATATATATTTCGGTTGAAAAAAAAATTCCTTCCAAATGTGGTAATACTTATGTATGATAAATGTTTCGTTGTTTTGAGCAGTTAAAGAAGAATATTTCCAGGGTCATTTAAAACAGTTTTTAAATTTTCAAATCTGAGCTGGATAGTGCTGCATTTAAAAAAAAAATCGTTAATTTTATGTATTTATTTATTTAGGTCTATTATGAATCAATTACAGTGGCGTATCCAGCCCTCGATTTTGGGTGGGGGTTGTGGTTATAATTTTTGAACATTTTTGTAAATTTTAAAGAAATTTATCTGATTTTTTGGAGTGGTACTGGAACTCTAAGTTGGACTATTATCGGAAAAATAGGATATGAAACATAAGAAATTTTTTTTTTTTTACTTGTGTCATATTTTCGCAAAACACGTGTAATTCACTACTCAAGAGTTCCAGGCTACTTAAAAAACAAACTATGGATCAAATTATTTACTTTTGATGACCTTAAATGTAAAAATTCAGAATTTTCCAAATTAAATTCGTAATTTTTCATTTTAAGGCCATCAAAGTGATAGTGGGCATTGTGGTGTAATGGTTAGCGCGTTGGACTGTTACACAGATGGTCCCGGGTTCGATTCCCGGTGACGACAACATCAATTTAGAAAAAAATAATATGTATGAGTTTTCTATCACTTATATGTATCGCTGCGCCCACCTTCGGTGTTCCCATAGCATTTAACCCAACCGAAGTAAAATAATGAATCCGGGCTATGAAACAAAAAGCTTCAATATATTCGCCGACTCTACATTAGGTGGCGAGCAACAACTGTTCTAAGACTTATCTACTCGCACAATTACAGTGTTGCCATGTTTGAAGTCCTTCATCTTTCACCACCTGTCATCTCTCCACTATCTTCTTTCCAAAGAAAGCAACGCATTAATTAATAGGAAGAATGTCCTGAGTGTTGCTTCTCTTTAAAAAAAAAATAAACAAAAACTGTTTAAATCGAATAAAATCTGAAAAAATGTCAAACAATTAAAACAAAAAATTAAAAAAAAAATTAAATTCGGAAAATTTATTCTTTCAAAAACATAGAAAAGTAATTTGTGGTTTTTGGCTATTTTACAATTTTTTGGATTTTTGATTTTCGAGAGTTCGTGTAAATTTTTGTTAAGATTTTCTGGTTTTTAAAAAAATTTACTTTGTTGCTTTTTTTAAGAACACTTGACGAATACTGGCTTGATTTGTTATATTAGCATATATTTGCATATTTTGCTCTTGTTTTTGCATATTTCGATAAAAAATCTTATTTTCGATAAAAAAAAAATCTTATTTTTTAAAAAAAATCGTATTTTTGAGCATATCTTAGAACAAAAGCATATTTTAGCGACTTTTCGTTTATTTAGTTTTTAGTTATCGAACAATTTTATGTTTCAATACAAATTATTTTTTTAAGTTTTCAACACTAATTTCGGAAGTTTAAGCCCTTTTTGCAAATTTAAATTTCTTGCTTTAAGACTGTTCCGATTTAGCCATATTCAATCTTAAATCTCGTTTTATGTTGGCAATTAGAATAAATTTCTCAAAGTTATTCTAACTATACTGAAAAATGAGTTTTAAAATACGAGTTCTTAAAGAAAATGTGTGTTTTAAGAGCAAATTTTCCGTAGTGCAATTTTAAAAGCTAAAAATAGATTTTTAAGAGCATTGCCGATTGCTTTGGTTATTATAATTTTAAGAGGCAATTTCGACACTTTTGATGATATAAATTTGTAAAAAACGATACTTTTTATGTTCCGAAAATCTTGTGGTACTTTAATTCTAGTAAACCGAATTTTCAAATTTTTCTAACAAAATTATAAAAAAAATATTTAAGGCTTTTTAAACTTTTTAAACTTTCTCTTTACCATTTTGAAAAAAGATTGACAACATTTATGTAAAATTATACCAGTTTTGGATTAAAGCATATATTTTAATAACGATAATAAATTTTTAGCTTTTTTTAAGCAGAATTTTTCTAAATCGAAGTACGACAATTGAAATTATTTAAGAAATGTCCTGGCAACCAACAACAAAAATTTAATGCGCAAACCTTTTTAATAAACAATGATTTAAAATTACCACATGTGTTATTTTAAACTTATTTTGTGTCGTATCATATTTTATATTTTTTACGCGCCTATTTATATCACCCTCATCCGCCCCTGTATACGCGCCTGTTCAAGTAAAATGTAATGAATATTTTTCACATTTTAAATGCTCGTATCAAGGAAGGCAACCAAAATGAATAATGTTTACGATATTTTCATACTCAAAAAAGTTTGTCGGTAGAATCTACTTAAAATTACAGTTAAAACAAGGGGAAATACCATTAAAAAGGCGACAAAGATATTTACCTTTTAAATGTCTAAAACTGTAGTTAAATGTTGTAAAATGACGGCTTTTGAAATTACGAAAATACGGTATTATTGTTTAGTTGATTTTTTAAATAACTGTCATAATTGTTGTTTTGTATTATTTCATAGAAAAACAACTGTAATTGCAGTTGAAAATAACAGATACTTATTACTACACAAAAACTTTTATTCATTTCAGTTACTAACTGTGAAACTTTTTTGAGTGTAATATTTAATATGTATTTATGTATTTCGGTGTCAGTTTCGGTATTTGAAACGGTTTCGGTTTTAATTTATACCGTTTCTGAATTGGTAACAGTTTCAAATAAATAGCTTTAAGATTTAAAGCTATTGTCTAAACTTGTAAGAAAAGACGAAAATATCTCATGTTGTTCGGGTAATTAATTAACATCACCGATTTTCTGTGATTGGTTGATACTCGTATATATACTTGATCAAAACCTTGAGCTTCTTGTGGTTGGTGGATTAGAATGAGGTTGAAGTTTATCGTCTCTTACATATATTAACAATTACTTACTTTTTTATTTTTTTTTTTTAAATTTGGCGCCTTTATTTTCTAATAAAGGGTCCGCCATCTAACGTTTTTTTTTCAACTAGTGCTTATTTCGTGAATGGTAACACTTAGTTCATGTCTGATTTGACAGATAATTAGTTTTATCCTTCCGCTGAACGACTATGGTTGTGTATACGCTTGAACAACGCTGGGAAATATTGCGACATTACTTTGAAAATCATGGTAATGTTGCAGAATATGTGCGAAAATTGCGTACGGATTTTGGAAGAAGAGAAGCACCGTCAGCTCCGTATGTTCGTTATCTTGTGAAAAAAGTGAAAGAAACTGGCATCCTCATCGATAAACCAAAGCGTGAAAAGCCAAAAACAGTGCTTACACCCGAGAATATTGCTGCTGTGGCAGAAAGTGTGCGTGAAGCGCCATCAACATCATTTCACAGTCGTTCTCAACAATTGAACATTTCGGAGACATCATTGAGACGAATTTTGCATAAAGACCTTGGTATGACGTCATACAAAGTCCAATTGGTTTAGGAGTTGAAGCCAACTGACCATCCAATGCGTTTTCGGTTTGCTAAGTGGGCCTGCGATCGACTTACAGAAGATGCCGAGCGCATTATCAGCCGCAGAGCTGATGTCTTTTGGCCACCTCGGAGCTGCGATTTGACACCGTTGGACTATTATTTGTGGGGTGCCGTCAAAGATAAGTGTTACGCCAACAAGCCAGAGACAATTGACGCTTTAAAGGACAATATTCGTGAAGCCATTGGTGAAATACAGCTGCACACAATCGATAATGTGCTTAAAAATTGGACCGATCGTGTAGGCTACTACATGGCTAGCCGAGGCAGCCATTTGAATGAAATTATTTTCCATTATTAACCGGAAGGATTGTACTTTCAAATAAAAAAAGAAATTTGAGAAAATATTCTGTAGTTTTTTTTTATAGCATTTTCAAAAAAAAAAAGTTATTTGGCGGACCCTTTACTTTATTTGAAAACCTATTATTTTGTTATTTTTTCTAGAAATTACGTTTTCAATAGGTTTTCAAATAAAGTATTAGAACATAAAGCCGCCAAAGTTGGAAAACTTATAAGAAAGAAAAAGTTAAAAATTTCAAATATTTTGGATAATATATCCATCCACATAAGTTTGTTAAAAGTATAAACTGTATATATGTATATATTTTTAGAAAGCTTAACTATACATCTTTCCAAAACCGTTCAAAAATTTAAAATCGGTGTAGAAGTGACTTAGTTAAAAATATTTAAGTCCTTGGAGACTTGAAAAAACTTTTTTTTTATCGACAAATTCAGATTTTGAGATTGGATACAAAATACTGAAAATTGAAAAGTGATTTACTCAACCAGGAGAGTACAACACACAGTAGGTCATTTTAAAATTATATTTTCACTGTCACACTGTGTAATAAAGATCACCGTAATAAAAGCGATATTCTGATTTCGATGAAGAAAAATTTGAAAATATTTATAAAATGAAAAATTTTTCGTCCAACGTGAACTTTTTAAAAAAAGTTACTGATCGAATGCTGATCTTTTCGCAATTGTAAAAATATTATTATTAGCTATTTTATACGAAACATAAAAAATTGAGAAATTAGAGTAACAATATTTGTTAAATTCCTAAAAATGTAAAAATTTTCAAATAATTATTAAAAATAGGGCACACGAAATAATTATAATTTTAACAAACTTCCCCCAGAAGTCTTTCCTGTAACTAACAATTAAGAAAAATTTAAATCAAATATCCACAAACGCTACTCCCTCTTTCCTTCCCTCCCTATTTTCCTGATCAATGCAATGCACTGCATGAGTAGGGGGCATCCCCTAAGTATTGGTTAAATTAAAAAAAAAATTAAATGCAAAGCGACAAAGTTTGAGTTTTAATTGATTTTACCACCACTAGAGGGCGTAATTAAGATATAAAAAGTACTGATTATGCTTACTACCGATGCCGACCTACCTTTCCACAAAATAGCGTTAAAACAATTTTGCACGGAATCTGTGGTTGGTAAAAATGGGTTAATTATTTGTTTACAAATCATTACAAATACCATGACGTCATTTAATAGTCTTCACATATTCACTCATAAATTTGTAACTGCCTGACCAGTCTTGCTTATTTTTACAACCGAACTGATTGTAAAATCAGCAACAAATTAGTGCTGGTAAATTCGGTTACTTTTCAATGCTGAAATTTATCCGATATTTTTAATTTGGCTATATTTAAAATTAATTTAAAATTCACTTAAACTGTTTCCAAATAAGGGTTACCAGATCAGGCAGTTTATACACTAAGGCAGACAAAAAGATTCACATAAACTGTTTCCAAATAAGGGTTACCAGATCAGGCAGTTTATACACTAAGGCAGACAAAAAGATTCTCATAGAGTTTATTTGGTTTGTTGTAAGTAATGGCTCGGTTTGAGTTAAGCCAATTATCTCTTTCTCTTGCAGACAACTGAAGATTTGGTGATGCCAATGAAACAATTGCATTGTCTATTATCGAAATGATAAAACTGTTATGACAATATCATATTATGTTTTTGGACTTGAGGTAGAATAATATTCTATCTAAATATATGAAAATATGGAAAGTCCGAAAAAAACAATTTTTTCTATGACAATATCATATTATATTTTTGGACTTGAGGTAGAAACCATATTCTATCTAAATGTATAAAAACAATTTTTTGTATGTTTAATACAAAGATTAAAACATTTTTGTTTACAAAAATTTTATAAAAATTTTCACTTTTATTGAAAATTCAAATTTTAAAAATATATTTTTTAACTTCTTTTCCAAACTGTTTAATGTTTTCCACAGTTTTTCAACTTTTTTCTTTAAACTTTTCACCCTTGAGTTTTTCTTCTAGCAGAGTTGTATTTTAATGCTAGCTATTTTAGCGGCATTGCATTTTAGTATAGCTTTTCTGTCCCCAATAAAACTCTGAAAATATCGAGTAGTTACTTTTAAGTATCGAGTAACCAAAAAAACAAAGACAAATACTCGATACCCACTACACATTTTATTATCAGCACTATAACAAAATTTAACAAAATGGAAATTCCCTCCCTTTATTATTCAGATAAGCTACATACAGAATGACAAACTATATAACACGCCTCGTCGAAACAAGCTCTAACTCAAAATTGCGAACACCAAAAATGTTTTTCATAATTATGTATTTGGGTAGTCTCAGAACAATTTTGCAATAACAAAAAGCGAAATCTTTGATCGAGCATTTTTGTAAAAATCTGTTTTGAGTTTGCCAAAATTAAGTTTTTTTCCAATTTTCTCGAAAACTATGCGAGATACGAAAAACAACTTATAACCACAACTGTTTGGGAGAAAAACTATAATTAATGTGTTATATTTTAAAACTGCCATTTTAATATTATACACTCACAATATTTTTTCCGTAAAGACTACTGAATATACACATTAAATTAACTGAAAATCAGTTAAAAACAGGCCTACTTACTTTCGTTTAAGACAATTGTATTTTTCAGTTTATTTTCAACTGTTGAATATTAATCGACAAAATCCATAAAAACAATAGATTGTTTTCGTTTATTTCAATACTCAATATAATATAATAACTTTTTGTTTTGAATAGAAAATTTGAACTGAATATTTTAACTATTACGGAAAGTCCGTTATTTTGTTTATTTTTTTTGTCGAATAACAGACAGAACGTTAAAAAATATATTTCTTTGGCAATTTAACTGTATATTCCGTTGAAACAACTTTACCGATTAAACTTTTAAATAACTGTTGATTTTTTATGGAAAAGTTCTTGTGAGTGTAGCTACCAAAAAACAGTTATCAACGTAGAAAATATCATATTTTTTTGCATAAATAAAATTAGCCGAAATTACTTTAAATTTGTGCGTCCACTAAAAAGTCCACACTGAGTTAAATGGTGCTATTTTTTTTTGTTGGCGGCCACGCCCCTTTTTAAGTGGGCGGGTCTTCAAAGACGCAAAGATTTTGTACGATTAACTAAAAAAGTGAGTGTTGTATTCGATAAAAATCTTGTTTAAGTACCTTTCAAATGATATGTAATATTATATCATTTCGAGAGATAAGAATAGGTTAAAAATATTTTAACTGTATAACCTGTATTTTACAGCAGGAATAATTTTGTTGTCAAGTCGATTTTTTTATCTCGCATAGTTTTCCAGAATATTGATAAATATTAATGTTTGTAAAATCAAAACCGAGTTTTGCAAAAAGTGCTCGATCGAAGATTTTGGGGTTTATCGCAAAATTGTTCAGAGACAACACAAATACATAATCAAGAAAAACATATTTGGTGTTACAAAATTTGCATTATTAAAAAATTTTATTGCCTTTAAATAATTTCTCCTAGACTTTCTAATAACTTTTTGAAAAACCCTCGTTAATTGTACACAATGTGATTGTGCCCTAGGGTTATAACTTTTGATTTTTTATATGAAATTAACAAATTGTTCCTACTCTAAGACTTTTAGTCCATAAAAAATATAAAGAAACATAGTTTTATTTTTTCGCGCTTTTAAAAAAAGTTCCCGCATAAATTTCGTTGATGTTTGACACAATTTTTTTCTTTAATTAGACTAAAAATTTATATTTTGCTAAGATTTTAAAATATTTCGACGAATACGTAGCATATCGCTTTTAAAGAACACACATGTTTTTAAGTGTTTCGTTGATTTTTATAAAAAAATATTTTGGGTATCAAAAATCGCAAAACAACGGGTATACTACACTCATAGAAATACATAAATAGAAAAAAATAGCAAAGATCTACTAAAAAAATGAGCTTACAGAAAAACTGCTAAAATTAACAGCTGTTTGCTAAAAAATTATAGCAATCTATAATTTTTAGCAAACATTTTTGTCGATTTTAGCAAAATAAACTGTTATTTGCATTCTACTAAATTTGAGATAAATTTAGCAAAAATTTTGTTAATATTACAGTTTTTTTTGCTATTTTTAGTCTAAAAATATTTAGTAAAAGTTTTTCCTAATTTTACAGAGTAAAATTCTCTTTTCAATTAACTAAATTCACATTGAACATAACTTAAATTTTGTAAAGTTAACACATTTATTTTTGCTGTTCTTATTTTATTAATATTTAGCAAAACAATTTGCTACATTTAGCAGTTTTTTCTGCATGGTAATTTTTAACTAATTTGTAGTAACTTTTTCTACTATTTCTATAGTGTTATTTCTATGAGTGTACGTTAGGGCGGGTCGATTTAAAAATCGCTCACCGTTCAAGGAAAATCGTATTCTAGGGATCAAAATAAGAAACTTTGCCGAAGGAACCATACCTCTAAAACGAATTCTGATGTCCCGACTTTTGACCCGTAGGGTGAAATTTTGAAAAATCCCACTTTGACCCATTTAGAGTGTCCCAATCGAATATATTTATACTCCATTTCTTCCGGAGAATCTTGGAAAGACTCCTCCCACTTTCTGAAATATCTCTATACCGAGATTTGTACATTTTGCTAAAAAACACGGCTAAAAAGGCCCTCTTTTAACTTAAATTGTAATCCCTAGAATGATGATTTATGCATTAATCTGCTAGCGCGTCTCCCGGAGAAGAAGTATCTCCCATAATCTTGGAGAGATTCCTCCTACTTTCTGAAATATCAAAGTGGGCTTTTTCAAAATTTGACCCTACGGGTCAAAAGTCGGGACATCAGAATTCGTTTTAGAGGTCTGGTTCCTTCGGCAAAGTTTCTTATTTTGATCCCTAGAATACGATTTTCCTTGAACGTTGAGCGATTTTTTTGCCTCCATACATATCGACCCGGCCTAGTGTACGTACAAGTAATTTAAATGTAATTTTGCTCCACTAATAAAACTTTAATGGCAAAAAGGCGATAAAACTGCATTTTTGTAAAATGCACTTATTTTATTGCTGGAGATTTTTGTTTCAAAATCACCCGAAAAAGCTATTTTCATTATTGTATTAATACAATATTTTCCATCACGTGATGTTAGGAAAAATTTTGCAGAAAAAAAGTTATAACCCTATTGTTCACACAAGACCTCTTATCATTATCGCAACGAAATATATATTTTATTTTTTTTTTTAAATATTAAATTAAATTCTTTCTAACGCTTTTTTTTGATATTTAGTTCCGTAGCTAAAATTAAATTTGTTAAATCACTGCAGTGAATCAATCAAACAGACATAGTGACAAACAGACAGCGAGAAATTGAAATTAAAACAAATTATAGTAGAAGGCGACGACGGCGACGACGACTGACTTCGTCATAGTTAGTTAACGTTGTTAGCCGCTACTATCGCCACCGCCACCGTCGTTACCGTTGCCATTGTAGCTAGCTATGTAGTATGTTTTACTGTCAGACTGTTGTTAATTGTTATGTGTATCAAGCTTTGTCGAGGTCATTAAAGTTTTTGTGAGTCTAAATCAAGGTGAGTCACCTTGGCCTTATTTTTCAATTTTCGTATTATTTTTGTTCGCTGATTTTTTCTTTTATATTTTCGGCTATCGACGGGTATTTTTTTTATACAACATATGAGTGTAAAAGTATACGAGTTTAAGTAAAATTGGTAGATTTTTTCTTGAACACAGTCCAGGGATGGTAAACATGGTACAATTGTACTTTTTTTAGTACATTTTGCAGTTGTTGGTACCGTGGTACAATCGTGATTCATTTGGTACAATTTAAAAAGTTTCAAAAGTCTAATATTTTAAAAATGTTTTATTTTTGTATGTATATCAAATTGGTGTACTTTGAACAAATATTCGAATTGTAGAAGTGAACCAACCTAATTCTAACAAATACTCTTAAAGATTTTCTTACACTAAGAGAATTATATTCACTTCAGTAATGACTTTCTGCATAGCTTTAACGACAATTGTCATTGGACTCGTCGATTGATACATTTCGTAGATTCTATGATACAGGTTTCTTTAAAGTCAATGTTTATAAAACGTGTGTAGAGTTAATGAAAATCTTCATAAAACTAATGAAGCCTTCCGACTATGAAGCGATTAGAGAATTTATGAAACAGTTTCATAATTTTGTTTAGTATTAAGAAGTTCTTTGAATTGCCATATTTGAAGCCCTGCATCTTTTCGCACCTTGCATCTCTCCTTTGTCCCCTTTCCAAAGACAGCAACACATTAATAAATAGGAAGAATTTCCTGAGTGTTGCTACTCTGTTAAGCAAATAAATAAAATCTCTTCATGAATATCTTGGAAAATGCATTGGAATTAAGCCAATTAAACGCTTCATATGATTTTTTAAACAATTTGCTAGAAGTTCAAAATAAGTAAAAGGTTACATTGAAATAACAAAGCACCCAAGTCAGAAAAATTCAAATGGACCACCGCTGGTAAGGCACTTTAACAGGTGGTACAAGTTCTTTCTCAATCTTAAAATAATAACATCATTAGACAAAAGCTCCATCTGTTCAAAAAGTGTCGGAAAAGCACTGCACTTAGAATACTATGTAGGCAAAGACCACTGTAAATGTAGTTAAAAAACAAATGAAATTTCACTTAAAGAAAGGACGAATTACATTTCAATAAATTCAACTAACACTGTCATTTGTTTTTTAATGTTTAAAAAATGAACCACATATGCACACACAGAGAAAAATTTAACTATTTGCCAACTTAAATTTGGTTACTACGACTCAAATTCTGTTATTAAGAATTTCAGTCTGTTGGTGCGACTGAATATTGGTTTTCACAACTAAGTTCGGTTAATTCAACTGAATTTTAGTCAGAACACCCAAAATATTCAGAACTTTAAAGTAAATATCATCGTACTAACTGAATTTATAAGTTGTTACCACCAAAATACACTTTTCAATTCGGTTGGCACTTTATTTCTCTGTGTGCAGTACAAAATAAACAAATATTCATTTGCTTTACTTTTTTAAATAAAAAAAAAAACTACTGTATAAAATGAATGTTAAATCATAATACAGTAATTTGATGTGGTTAGTTTTATTGAATGAACTACATATGTAGTCAAAAATTAAATTTCTTTCACAAATGACTGTTTTTTTCACTTAAAAACAAAGATTACTGTATTACAACTCAAACAACAATATATATTTACAGCAGAAGTTAACTGAGTGTGGGTAAACAAAACTTCCAACGTCTACAAAAAGTTGGTAAAACCATAAAACAGGTGGTCCAAAAATATAGTTTCCAAGAAAAAAGTTACAAAAAGGTTAATTTATAGTTTTTAATAGCTTAAAACGTAAATAAATGATCACTACTGGGTAATCATTGATTGATCAAATATGCTAGCACTGGCATAAGGTTTACTGGAAACAACTTGCCTACGTTGGGAAAAAAAGTTGGTCTTAAAAGAGCTTTTCCAGATATAGAAAATCAATTTTATATCAAAAAAATATTAAAAAGTATAAAAAATCACAGAAAACCGCCATGCCTGAGATTGGGATCGAACCCGGAATCTTCTGATTGCAAACTTTTTAAAACAAAGCATCATTATTTTTATGAAATAAATGCTTCACCAGTGGTTAGACTTTCGTGCCGTTGTCAATTTCTGACTGAGCAGCACTGGGAAAAACGTTTTTGCATCGTTGGCATAGTGGTCTCAGCCGATTCTTCGCCAATGTTTTTGTAGACCACTGAAATTATTGTAAAACTTATACTGGCAAAACACTTTTTCAAAGCGCTGGTAAAGTGTATCAAACAAATGTTATGCCAGTAATTGATTCACAATTCCTTGGTTAGTCTACGGTATGCCAGTGCTTGGCTTTTTGTACCACTGGCAGTTTCTAACTGGGACTTTATTACATATGTTGAACACTTGAGAATTAAAGCTTAAAACTTAAGTTTGAAATGTATAAAAAACAAAAAAAATAAGTTTTTGAAAGAATTTCATAGCTCTAAAGAAAATTTTCGTTAAATTTGTAAAGAGATAATTTATGAAATCGAATGAATTTTTTTTTATGAAATTATGAAACTTAATGAAAAAAGGTTTGTGAAAAATTTCTTAATATTTGTTACAGTTATATTAGTTTTTTGTTTTTATATACATCCAGATTATGTTTGTGTTATTTTAAATTTATAACGAGCTTTCAACCTCCAGTATGTTTACAAAATTAAAGCAAATCAAACATATTAGCTAGGTTGATACTAGTATTTCGATCTGGCTAAAGTTCTCATAAGAATCCGAAGTTTTAGAACAGCTAGAGCCTCCATAACAGGCAGAACTTTAACAAAAAATCCTCTTAATCATCAATTTTGCTCCATTCTTGTCTTCTTAGTAATCCAGCACGTGGTTAGCGTCTTTTCCTAACAAGCATCATGACGTTACTAAACTTTGAAGATCAAAAATGTTCTATTTATATAAACAATTTTTAGTGTTTACTCTGGCCCAAGTAATATTTTTTTGAGATACATTAGTTTTTTGTTTTTATATACATCGAGATTATTTTTATATTATTTATAAATTTTATAACGAGCTTTCAACCTCCTTATATTTACAAAATTAAAGCAAATCAAACATATTAGCTAGGTTGATACTATGATATACTAGTATATAAGCTAATCATTCTCTACCACGTCTCTCACAAAATATATTTTTTTTATTTTTCAATAAGTATTTACAAAAAATGTTGATGACTTGGAATAATAAACAAAAATCGATTTTTTAAATTTATCTTAACGAAATCCACAACAAAAGGTCTCTAAATATCTATTCAAATTTCGAATATTCATTTTAATTTAGAAACATCGATTGAAATTTTGATTTTGTAATTCGATTTCTTTTAGAAACTCCAAAATTTCATATTAAATTTCACTGATGTTTTCTGAATATTGAACAGAATTTTCTGAGTTACAAAAAGTGTTTTTTTTATAAAAAAAAACTTAATAAAGGGTCCGCCATCTAACGCTTTTTTTTTCAACTAGTGCTTATTTCGTGAATGGCAACACTTAGCTCATGTCTGATTTGACAGATAATTAGTTTTATCCTTCCGCTGAACGAATATGGTCCGTATGTTCGATATCTTGTGAAAAAAGTGAGAACAAAGCGTGAAAAGCCAAAAACAGTGCGTACACCCGAGAATATTGCTGCTGTGGCAGAAAGTGTGCGTGAAGCGCCATCAACATCAATTCACCGTCGTTCTCAGCAATTGAACATTTCGGAGACATCATTGAGACGAATTTTGCATAAAGACCTTGGTATGATGCCATACAAAGTCCAATTGGTTAAGGAGTTCAAAAAAAAAAAAGGTATTTGGCGGACCCTTTATTTCCTGAAATTCAATTGATCTTTTCTGAATATCATTTGATGTGTTACACATATTAAATGGGATTTTTTGAAGATACCTTAATTTAAATGTTCTGAATTTGAATTCAAATTTTAACTGGAAAATTTCAATACAAAACTAAAGAAAACTTTTCAATTGTTGAAAAAGTAATAAGGTTCCTATTTATTTAGTAAACTATTTTTTTGCTGATTTTAAAAGTTTTATTTTAAATTTTATTTTTGCAAAAATTTAACTAATATTTAGTAATGCTTACTAATTTTTTCTACTAATTAATAAAGAATTTGGTAGATTTTAGCAAATCGATTTTCATAAAACTTTACTAAATTTTAGTAACTTTAACAAATTTTTTTACTACTTCTAATTTACTACGAAATTACAATCACGTTTTGCGAAAATTAGCAAAACGATCTGCTGGCCTAATATTAGCAAAATTTTCTGTAACAATTACTGTTTTTTGTGTAATTTTTACAGACTCTCTAATTTGGGTATACAATTCTTTGCAGAGTAATATTTTTTTTAAGTTTAACATTGATCGCACAAGTTTGTATAAAAAAATGTTTTGACAGTGAGGATTGAAAACGTACAATTATTTTTGTCTATTTTGTACAAACTCTATAAACCAATTTTCCATCCCTGGCACAGTCTTAAATGAAATGAAACAAGAGTTGTCTGTGTTGCTGGCTGGCTGGCTGCTTGATTGGTTGGTTTTTTTTTATTTTTTTTTTAACTTAACTAACTTGGCTAGTTATATAGCTGGCATTGTGGAAGGTCATGATTCAATATTTCGGTGGTTATTATAAGTTGTTTTTTGTGTTTAGCTTAAGGCATCAACCAAAAAATTAAAAAAAAAAAAAAACAATTTAATAAAACATTCTTAATTTAAAAGCGAATTTATTTTAAGATTTTTTTGGAAAATTTTCTAAATTTTTTTTTTATTTTTTTGTTTAACATTTTTATAGTCTTGTTTTAATTGCATTTAAATGGGAGCGTTAATGCATTTTGCCGATATTTTAAGGTTACACTCAATGTACATTTTGCGTAGAACAAAAACAATTTTGTACACTGAGAATAATGCAAATGTAAGTAAGCAATGTTAAAAATTTTTTATGAAAATTTATTTGTTTCTAATTTGTTTTTATTTGTTATTTTTAATAGAAAAATCATTATCCGTTAACCATTCGCAAACCTGGGCGTATGATTAATATTGAATTTTATTTGGACAATATTACTCATACGTATAAAAAAAAATTTTAATAAGAGTACATGCATATTAGTTACGCACATAAAAAAATGTTTCGTAAAATATATTATTAATTATTACACAGTTCAACAAAACAAAATCAGAAAAATTGTATGCCTCGGATCTTCGACCTATCATTTCTAAAGTAATTTTGGACGCAAATCACGCATATGGCCTTAGATTTTTAAAGTAAGCTATAGTTAAAGAAGTATTTGCAAAACACTTTTTTTTTGGAAATTTAAATTGTTTGATAAACTTTTTATAAAATAATACAAAATTTTAAATACTAGCGCAGCAACACTCAAATAGTATCAAAGAGTATATACAAATATAGAGAGACTACACTTCCCACACTTCTCAGCAACAAAGTACCGAACTCGGGCAAACAAATAGTATCAAAGAGTATATATAAACAGAGAGACTACACTTCCCAAGCTTCTCAGCAACAAAATACCGCACTCGGGCAAACAAATGAAAGCATGTTTTACACTAAAGAATGATTGCAACATGTTGATACAAAATTGTTGCTTAAAACATACATGTTTTGTTATTTTCTATTAAAAATTAATATATTTTAATTTTATCTTTCTGATTTTATCATTAATATTTCAAAATTTAAAAATATTATTAAATTATTATTTAAACACACGATAGAAATTAATATAAACTTTAAAACTTCTGCAACATATTTTCATTTGCTCGGTGCGAATAAAATAAAAAGAGAGCAGATTGAGCTATACTGAGTAGTATGGAAACCCACTGATGGTATCTCTTTAATTTAATACATGGTTGGCAAACACTACCTTTTGATTATAGCGACTGTTGTCCAGCACGACCACATCAATACCGAATGAAAGTTTTTAAGCTACTTACGTACGATTACAATATTGGCACGTATCTTCTAATATTACAGGATTTATTTAAAAATTTTACTGATTATGAAATAGGATTTTATTTTTTTGTGTGTAACCAAGTTCCAGGTAACTGAAGTGCGTTTTTACAAAAAAAAAAAAACATTTTAAATGATGCATGTTCAAAAATATATTTTTTTTTTATTTTCACCATAGTAAAAGCATACAAAATTAATTTTAAAAATCAATTTAATGTCAAAAATAATGAACTTCAGATTGAATTTTCGGAAAATATTTTTATGAAAGCGATGGTTCTTTGGCTGAAATGAATTATAAATTAACATCGTTTGCTAAAATTTTGCAAATTTGACTAAGAGATTTTATAATAGTCACAAAAAGTAAAAGTAAGTGAAGATTTCACTTTAATTGCAAGGATATCGTATATCATTCACCCAATCACAATTAATTGATATGGTTTTTAATACTCAAAGTCTGTACTCTAAAGCCACATTAAAAGCTAAACTTTTTAAAGGAGAAGTAAAAAGCAATAATAAAAAAGTACTTAAAGCAAAGAATGTCTGAAAAGCTATTTGGAGGCTCAAAAATCTTAAGAAAAAACAGATTTTAAGTCTAAAAATAAAAAATGGCAACAAATAAGCATATTTAGTGCGCTCCGGTGCTGGCTTACCAGTACAGGGGGCCGTGGGTTCAATTCAATAAAATAATAACTTTGTTGTATTAATTTTGTATAAATCAGCGAACTTTAATATTTTAGCTAATAAAATAATAAAAAAAATTATAAAAATGTTTTACAGTTTTACTAGTTTTTTGTTTTTATATACATCGAGATTATTTTTAAGTTATTTTCAATTTATAACAAGCTTTCAACCTCCGTATATTCACAAAAATTAAGCAAATCAGACTTATTAGCTAGGTTGATACTAGTACTTCGATTTGGCTAAAGATCTCATCAGAACCCGAAGTTTTAGAAAATACAGAGCCTCCATAATAGGCAGAACTTTAACAAAAAATCCTATTAATCGTCAATTTTGCTCCATTCTTGTCTTCTTAGTAAACAAACACGTGGCTAGGGTATTTTCCTAACAAGCATCATAACGTTACTAAACTTTGAAGACTAAAACTATTCCATTTATATAGAAAAAAAAAATAGTTTTTACTGTATATATCTCAAATTAAAAACAAGTGGACTCATACCACTTTCAAAATAAATGGTTAATTTGTCTTCTCTGATTATCACTTATAAGTTTGAACCCACTCGATGGATGTTAAGCTGTAACACAATGACAAATATTTATAATATCCAAACAATTAGACACACCTTGCGCCTCTAAGAGGCGTGTTCGTTTAATTATTTTCTAACATTGAATGTAGTATGGTTATTTCTCTAAGTGTAGACGCCTGCAAAATTTTTATGCAATACCCCTTTACCCCTTTCTAAACATCCCTTCTCGCTATTATACACACTATGTATATTTCTATTACCTTCTACTACTACCTCAATATATTTTACTTTGTGTTTTAATACATTTTGTACTCATTCATATTCGTATTTCGTCGTACTTGCTTATGTATGGATGTATAGTTTACATACATTCATAGAAACATACGTAAACTATTCATATTCATATTGAACAAAAACCACTAGTACACACATCTACTACTAGTTAGCTTCAATAGCAGGCCAGGGTCACATGAGAAAAATGGACACAAAAACCTTTATAAGCTTTTATAAAAAACGCTCTAGCCAGGCCATATACAAAACAATCATTCATATAGCTGGCTGTCTAGCGAGCACTAGCTGCTGCTGCTGCTGCATCAGTGGCAGTGGCTACTAACAATAACATGTTTAGCCTCTAATACAAAGTCGGAAGAAATATATTAAAAATGTTGTATAGAAATTGTAGCGTCTAGTGCCGCTGCTCTCTATTTTTTATTGGCTCTCAAAATAAACATAAAAAATAATATTACACTAGTCGACGGCAAAAAAAAAAGGAAACTGGTTTTGAAACACATCTTTTTTTTAATAGACCTATGTACGCTGAATCCAAATTAGAGTTTTTGAATTCTTAAAAACCCGAATTTTTAAAAACCGAGTTTTTGGGTTGATTAACTGCTTCGTATTGCTGTACTAATTGAACTTCTGCTCTAAATATTTACAGTTGTTTGAGTTGTAAAGGGTGTTTTTTATACAGGTATATAACTTTAAGTTGGCAACACTTTTTTAACTGGCGGCCATTTTGTCAGCTGTCAAGTGATTATGTTTAGTTTGATTGGCATTTCAACATGAATAGAATGACGCCTGAACACTCTTTCAAATTGTGCAAATTTATCATGGTTCTGTTCGAAATACTTATCGCGCACATCGTCCATTTTACGGTCAACATAATCGTCCATCAGAGCAATTAATTCGATTAACTATGGAACGTTTTTGCACCACGTTTACTCTAAATGATAACATGCATCCACAGAGACGTCAGAAGAAGCCATTGCTTCTGTAGAGCACAGCGTAGAGGAAGACCACAATCAGTCTATCCGCCATCGTGCACAGGAAAATGGATATGTGTCCATTCCACTTTATGGAAGATTTTGCGGAAAGATCTTGGTTTGCTGTGCTTACAAAATCCAACTCGTGAACAATTGAAGCCACACGATCACCTAGCTAAGGCGTAGAAGGTGAATGGGCTCAAAACAAGATTTCACGTTTCGGACCCGTTAATTGGCCTCCAAGATCGTGCGATTTAACGCCGCTGTACTATTTTCTGTGGGGATATGTGAAGTCGCTACTCTACACCGATAAGCCCGAAACGATTGACCACTTGTAGGACAATATTCGCAGAGTTATTGACAATATACGGCCACAAATGTTGGAAAAAGTCATCGAAAATTGGACCTCCAGATTAGACTACGTCCGAGTCAGCCGTGGCGGTCATATGCCAGAAGTCATATTTAAATTATAAGTAATACCAGAAGATTATCTTTTGAATAAAGTACATTTCATGTCAATTTAAAAAATTAATCTTTGTTTTATTCCATTTCAAAGTTCTATACCTCCATAAAAAACACCTCTTACTACAGTATCCTTATTTTTAAGTGAAAAAACAGTCATTTGTAGAAGAATTGACTACAATTGTAGTTTATTTAAAAAAACAAACCACATCAAATTACTGTATTAATGAATTTACATTCATTTGGTACAGTAGTTTTTTTATTTCAAAAAAATTAAACAAATAAATAGTTGTTTATTTTAACTGCATATGTGATTCATTTTTACTACACTTGTAGTTCAGTTTTTGAACAGTAAAAAACAATTGACAATGTTAGTTGAATTTACTGAAATGTAAGTCGTCCTTTCTTCAAGTGAAAATTCATTTGTTTTTAACTACATTGGTTTTTAACTATACCTACATAGTATTCTATGTGTGGTATTAAATTTTTTTTTACAAATTTGACTACTACAAATTTGAATTTGATTCACGTGAATCATTTGCGTGAAATAAAATCTTACTGGAGAAAACGAAATAAAATCTTACTGGAGAAAAATAAAATTTAAAAATTAAGGTAAATTGTGAATGTTTAACTCAAAATTGCTATGAATATGTAATTTTGTCATTTATTTTGTATTTCCAAAATATTACGTCGGTGAAAAAATTAAAGGAACTATTTATTAAAAAACAAAAAAAAAATGTTTGTAAACTTCAACTCACACACACTTACTCAAGCAAAAAATGTATTCTTTTACGAAGAGTTGTTTCCTACTCACACTCACTCCCGTACACGTGAGTAAAATTAGCTTTCACTCAGACTCATGCTTGATTCATGTGAATGAAGCAAAATTCTACTCACGTGAAATTTAAAACTTAACAGATTTCATTTCGAAAGAACCGGCTTAGTTTTTTTTATAAATAAAAATAGTTTTGAAAAAAATTAAAAGTTTGGTGATCGTACATTTTTAATCCTTTGCCGACCTACTCACACTCACTCACGTTCACGTGAGTAAAATTAGGTTTCACTCAGAATCATGCTTGAATCACTTTTGTAAAAATTTAAAAGTTTGGACATCGTAAATTTAACCCTTTGCCGACCGGACTTAAACCGCTGAAGAGTTTTTGACGGAACTTTGTGCATGCTTTTGGCGCTTTACTATTGCCTCTATGGGATAAGTATAGGTCTAAAGTTAAAAAATTAATGAACTATCGCTCCTGAAGATTTAGTCAAAATTCAAATTTTGTATTTTGTTTTAAAATATGCAATTTTTTTTGTATATTTTTGCAAAAAGTTTATCAAACAATTAAATTTCCTACAAAAGGATTTTTGCAAATATTTCTTTAACTATAGCTAACTTTAAATTCTAATGCCATATTTGTGATCCGCGCTCAAAAGTATCCCCTAGGCATCAGCTTTTTCTGATTTTCTTGAACTGTGTTATCTTCAAAAACGAAAAACAATCAACGGCGAGTATTATGCTAGCTTATTGGAGCGTTTAAGTGATAAAATTAAGTAAAAATGCCGCATTTGGAGAAAAAGAAAGTGTTGTTTCATCAAAACAATGCACCCGTTCACACATCCACTATTGCGATGGCCAAAATCAATGAATTAAAGTTCGAATTTCTTTAGCTCCCTTTGGAATATTTTCTATTTTTAAACTTGAAAACATGTCTCGGTGGTAAAATATTTGTCAACAATGAAGAGGTGCTGCCTGCGGTTGATGGCTATTTTAAGGAACTATTGAATATCGCTGGGAAAAGTGTATCGAGCTAAAAGGAGATCATGTTGAGACATTTTTTCTCAAATTTGTTGTGTTTTCTTTGTTAAGTCAGTTAATTTGGAACCGCCCTCGTAAATGCAGTTCTGAAGTGCTAGACTTCTAGATTACACTGATCGGATAAAAAGATTTATTTTTACCGAATTATTAAAAACCGCCAGTCGTTTTGACTGGCTTTGGGCAGAGTACACTCTTGGAAAAAAGTTTCGTCATATTGATGATACACACAGATAAATAAAGTGCCAACCGAATTGAAAAGTGTATTTTACACAGATAAAATTATTAACCTAAAATATCTAATTAAAGATTTTATTTGAATTAAATTCGTTTCTAAACAAATAATTAATTGAATCAATTAATATTTTAATTGACTTTTAAATATATAAATACATATTTTATTTTAAACATAAATCTCAAATAAATTTTTCATAGACTGTAGGTTAAATAGAAAATTTTTAACATAAAATACCAAATGGACTTGAAGTTAACAAACAAAACAAGAACACACACAAACATGCAAACAGACGCAGCATTAACAGAAACACACATACCAACGTATCGTTCACACACTTTTCTTGTGAGCATCATATTGCTTTTTTGTAGAAGTTCTTTATAACTTTGTTTCCTTTTTAATTTTCAATAACAGTTTTAATTGATATTGTCATTGCCGTGATAGGTGCAACATCAATTAAAATATTAATTGATTCAATAAATTTTTTAATTGAAACCCGTTTTTAGTTTTTTCTGTGATACCGTTATTTTAAATCTGAAACAGTTACTTGGTTTTAAGGAAAAATAAAAAAACTACAATTCTTTATAATAAACAAACGAATTTATAAATAAAGGGTCCGCCAAATAACTTTTTTTTTTTAACTCCTGAATTGGACTTTGTATGACGTCATACCAAGGTCTTTATGCAAAATCCGTCTCAATGATGTCTCCGAAATGTTCAATTGTTGAGAACGACGGTGAATTAATGTTGATGGCGCTTCACGCACACTTTCTGCCACAGCAGCAATATTCTCGGGTGTGCACAGCGGAAGGATAAAACTAATTATCTGTCAAATCAGACATGAGCTAAGTGTCACGAAATAAGCACTAGTTGAAAAAAAAACGTTAGATGGCGGACCCTTTATAACAGTCGCATCGTTTTTATAATTTATATAGAGAAATTTATGAAAAAAATATGAAACAGTGAATAAAAATGTATGCAAATTTTTTATAATGCTTGTGAAACGTTTAATTGTTTCTTAAACTTACTTTCATTAAAATTTACTTAAAACCTGCTTTATCCTATTTAGGAAATGTTTAATAACATTTATGAAGCATTTCATAAAACGTTATGAAACTTCTTTATCATATCTATGAAATATTTTATAAATATGAAGAAGTCTGTTATCAATTTGACCCTATATGAAACAGCTTAATCATATTTATGAAGTGTTACATTGGACGAAAATCAATGAAGTTTTTCATAAATATTATGACGCTTTTTTCCCTGAGTGTAGGTATAGAAAAGTTTCCGTCATTCAAGTGTTAATACAAAAATGAGTTAAATGCTTTGTTGACTCATATTTATAACATTTTAAATTTTTATAGCATACAAAACTAAAGAAAAACACAAAGGCCCATAATCATAGTCATCGAAAAAGTATACTTTAAGTATCATTTTTGAAAAGTATACTTTACAGCTACTATAGACGAGAAAAAGCATACTTTTTCCGCAAAAGTCAGTTCTAAATTTAAAACATGCTGAAGTTGTTTTTAACAAAATTAACATCACTTTAACTCTCTCTTTCTCTCTTCATCTCTCTTGAAAAAAGTGACAAAATCAAAACAAAACAAAAAGATTAAATAAATTGAAATAAATTAAGTGAATTTTTATAAATTGTTTTACAAATTGTGAAAAAGGTGGTGTTAATAAAAAAAAAATGTGTTCTATTGAGGACATAGAAAATGATTTCGCCATTATTGACGATTTTACTTTAACTTTTTTAGTTTTACTTTTAGTTTAGTTTTACTTTAGAGTTTACTTTTTTGCCGTGTTCATCTATCAGCTGTGCAGAGATGCCACTTGTTAAAGTATTCACACCAGTTTGTATAAAAAGTTTTCAACATTTTACCAATCACCCACTAAAAGCCCATTCAACTTAAAGCTGATGTTAATATTCACTATAGTTAATAAACAATTAGTAACAGGTTAAAACATTTAACTTGCTTCTAACTAGAACCAACTTTAGTGACTGACTATGATTATGGACCAAAATTTTCCTTTCCTTGCAAATACCGGTAAGATATTCTAAAACAAACAAGTATTTCAAAGACAGGTTCTGCAAAATTTGTTGAAATTTGTTGAGTAGTGTTATTATTATTATTTTTGCATTTTAATAGATTTTTTTTTTAAATATATTTGTTGTTATTTTTCTAACAAGCTGGCATTAGAGAGAGAGAGCAGAGAACAAAACATTCGCACGACGAATATTGCCTCGACTGTATATTATCGCATTTTACTTGAAAATTGTTGTTGCTTTGTTTTTTTTTTTGTTATTTCTACACTTTAAGAAATAATTATGTAGCAGCAACAGTATTTAGCTATAAATGGGTAAATTTTATTGTCATTTGTTTTAATATAAAGTATTTGAATGTAGCACGTAGAGATAAGAAAATTGTATTGGATTTAAAATCATAATTTTTTTTTTTTTTTTAATTTTCAACGTCATAAATGTGTGTGATGTAGAATGTATTGTTATCATTTGTAGCCTCGACATTCAGCGACCTTAATATGTGTGAAGGGTTGGGAGCAAAGAATAATAGATTTAAAGATTTATATTTTTTATAACACAAAAAAAAGCACACCCATTTCTGAAGATCCTTTCGAAATTAGTTTGAATTGTAGTAAGTTTGGATGAAAGTTATTTAAAAAAAAATAAAAATCTGTTATGACTGTAGTTAAAATACTATTCGTTTTGGATTCAAATAAGATGGTCAAAGACAATTCATGTTAAACAACACCAAGGCGTATGATTATTATTTGTTAATTAATATTACTTATACGCCTGAGGTTCATTTTCTTCAGATCTTGTGCTTTGTTTTTGTTTGTTTTTTGTTTTGTTAGTGATAAGATTTTTAATAATTACACTAGATTACAGTAATCCTAAGAACTTAATTCTAACTCAACTGTGATTTAAGCATTATTAAGTTCCATTTACTCTGATATTTTTATTTTATTTTTTACAATTAAGTATTTTTATAAAATTATACATAAATACAAGTTTGATATAATGTTTATTAAAAATAAAAATTATGTTTTTTTCCGACCTTTAATTGTGCAATGAAAATGAAAATTATTCAAGTTTGAGGCCATACTCTATATTTCTTTATTAGGATATTGTCCTAACAAATAATCTATAGAGTTTTTGTTTTCAAATTTATTATTTGACCCTTTCAGGAATGTGTTGATAGATCTATTTCGGGAATTTTCTAGGTTCCCATCATCAGAACATGTTTTGAAAGCGGTAATAATCCCATGCCAAACATCAAACATTCATATAAACTAGTTTACTCACTACATGAGAACTAATATATGAGCTTGAAGTTAAAGATTAAAATAAATTGAAAACTTGTTTGTTATGTGTAAGGTGGATATTCAATACACGTTTTTTGTTTTTCTCTCCTTTTTATATTTTGTTTAGCTTATAAACAACACAGGGGGAGTAAACTAGACGGTACTTTGTCTTTAATACAAGTTTGATATAATTTTTATTAAAAATAAAAATTATGTTTTTTTTTTTTTCTTTTTTTGGTGTCGTTTGATTAAAAACCTCTGATATATATTTTTTTTTTATATAATATAAAATTTACAAAGAGGATTATTTATCTAATATAATATTCTCCCTGAAGATGTTGGAAAAAAACCCAACGAAACGTTGGACAAAGAAAATGAAGTAAATAATCTTTTATTTCCATAAGCAACTGACCTTAAAAGCTTGATTCAGAGAAATGTAGAAAAAAAAAAATAGAAAATCTGAATTTTAATAAGCATAGCTAGATCTCAAATTAAAAACAACCAATCTGTTTAATAGTGGGACAATATTAGGGTGATCGAGTCGGTTTTAAAAACCGTTTTCAACCGGTTTTTTGTTCGTTGTCGGTTTTTTTAAAACGTTTTATTTTCGAAGATCGAATAAACCGGTACCGGGTTTTTCTAACAATTCTTCAATATATTAGAAACCGTAAATTTGCAAAATTCATTGTTAAAAACAGAATGCTCAGAAAAATTTACTTACAAAGCAAAAGAGCTCCTTTTTACTTTTTTTTTACTTTTTAAATTTAAAAAAATTTTTGTTTATTAAAAAATTTTTCTTAAAAAGCAAAAGAGCTCCTTTTTACTTAAAAATTACTCATATAAAACACTTTAAAAATTTCCGAAACCCCAAAAATTATATTAACAAATACAAACAAAAAGTTCTTTTAAATTTAAAAAAATTATTGTTTATTGAAAAATTTTTCTTAAAAATAGGTTTCACTTGTGTCTTTTTCAATAATGAACGGCTTTTATTGAACTGTTTTGAATGCAAAAGGTGTATCTCAGCAACTTCGAAGCGCTCATAAATAAAAATTTTAAATGTTTTATAAAAATTATTTTTTTTTTGAAAAATTTCAAACAATTTTCTCAAGCTGACCCAAAATTAATAATAAAACACTTAAATTATTCATTTACAGTTTTATTATTTTAATGTTATTTTTCATTTATAAGGAGTTTTCAAACTCCAAATGAAATATATTAGCTAGGTTGATACTAGTATATCGATGTGGCTAAAGATATCATCAGAACCCGAAGTTTTAGAAAAGCTAGAACCTCCAGAATAGGCAGAGCTTTAACAAAAACTTATTCATAAAAAAAAAACTTTTATTTCTGAGTAAAATTCTAAAACATTTAAAAATCGGTTAAACGATTTTTTTTCCAATTCTAGAAACCGAAACCAAAATTCCAATGATTGTCTAGTTTATGATCAAACTTTGGCAAGACATATATATTTACAGATTATTTCGCTAACGGTGTTTTTAGGATTACGCTATTTCAATTAATTCGGTAACGATATAAGTGCGATAACGGTATTTTAGTTATTTCAGTGACGATATATCGGTATTTCAGTTATATCGGCAGCGCTTTTTTACGGATAACGCTATTTTAATTATTTCGGTAACGGTATAGTCAGTTAAAGGGTTTTGAATCGATAACGGTATTTTAGCGGTATTGCATACACTATGTAGATAAAGACGACAGCAATTGTAGTCAAAAACAAATGAAATTTCACTTGAAGACAAGACAAGACATTTCATTAAATTCAAATAACATTTGTCATTTGATTTTAATGTTCCAAAAATTACTAACAATTGTAGTAAAATGGAACCACATATGTTAGTTAAAAATATACAAACATTTACTTTTTTATTTTTTTAAATAACAAAAAACAACTGTAAAAAATTAATGTAAAATCATAAAACAGTCATTTGATGTGGTTTGTTTTTTTTATTTAAATGTACTCCAAGGTTAGTAAAAAATTAAATTTGTTCCTCAAATGACTGACATTTAAATTAAAGAGAAAGAAACTGTATTACAATCCAAACAACTACATATTTTTAAACTAGAAGTTCCCTGACCAATTTTTTATTACACGAAATTCATACTGTTATTGGGGTGTATTATACCCCAGTGTGAGGACGGAAGGTTAATAAGCCATTTTGTATCCAAATTTTGCCTTCCTTTGGCTTCTTTATTTTTGGGAACTGCAGCTAAATAAAAGTTGTGCCACAAAAAATTCTCTCAACGGACCCTTGGCCCTCATTTCGCCCGTTAAAAATGTTTCTTTATGTCATTTAAAAACTAATTATGTTTAAAGGAATTTGTGGGCCAGATTGAGAATTTGATATACTACATTTATTTTTTTTACCCCAACACAAATCACATTTGAAAGCACTTACTCTATCCATTACCTGGACAAATATAATTGCCCAAACCCCTTGAGTAAGCAAACTTGCCTGTAGTAGTCAAAAGGTTAAATATGAAATGTCTGAACAGTTTGGGAAATGCTTTAACAAAGAAGAAAATAGCATATTATATTTTAAGACATTTATTTTTTTGAATTATAGTTAGGGTTTTTGTCCCGGGAATTCCACACTTTTCTTAAAACCCTATTTTTTTTTCATTAAAACAAAGGATTTGTAGCAATTACTGAAAATGTTGGACATCATCATATGAGATTTTAAATAATTGTCAATAAAAAATATTTAAAATTAAAGAAAAACGAATGACTTTATTAAATAATTGCGCTCTAGGTCAAGTTTGTATTTATAAAATATCCTTTATTATTTTATATATCGCCAATATTTCGTCATTCTTTGAATGACATCTTCAGGCAATATGAACAACAACAAACAATATTAAAAACAAAATTTCCTGCTGCTGTCCTCCACAAAACACAACATTTAAAAGTAGTGTTGACCAGAGTGGAGGGCAGCGGCAGGAAATTTTGTTTTTAATAGTGTTTGTTGTTGTTCATATTCCCATTTAAATGTTGTGTTGATCAGATTTCGTCAAAGAATGACGACATATTGGACATATAAGGTGGCGCAAAAATAACCTTCCGATGTTTTTTTTTATTATGTATTTATTATGTATAGCATTTTCTGATAGGAGGATTACTTTTGCGCCACCTTATATATGTATAAAATAATAAAGAAAATTTTTTAAATACAAATGTGATCTAGAGCTCAATTATTTAATAAAGTCATTCTTTTCAAAGGTCGAAAAACTTTCCATAATTTATACAGGGTGTCCGCCGGGAAGGTATACTACTTTGTTTGTTTATAAATTTTGATTAAATGAAAGAGAATGGATCTTATATTGATAAATGTTTTATTTAATGTCGGCAATTATGTATGGAATACAATATCAGATAAATGTCCGCCTCACAAATGCGAGCCCTTTTGAGCACATTTTCCATTACATTCTCGCACATTTCACGCGGTATTTCATTAATTTCATCACGAATATTTTGTTTGAGTTGCTCAAGCGTTTCTGGTTTGTTTGCATAAACCTTGCTTTTCATATATCCCCACAAAAAGAAGCCCGGAGCAGTCAAATCAGGCGACCGTGGAGGCCAATCAACATCACCATTTCTTGAAATAACTTGAAATAATACGTAACTTTCTCATCGTCACAGTAATCGATGATTGATTTTGATAACATTTTTTAACAATTAAAAAACGTTTATCGAATATTTTTCCAAAATTTGCCACGTGTCTACTTCACGACTGCCAAATATGAACTGTCAAGACCAATGTTTACCAAAATGGCGGCAAAGCAAAGTAGTTCGCCTTCCCGGCGAACACCCTGTATTAAAGAAAAACTGTAAAAATTAGTAAAAACAAAAAAACTATTGGAATTCAAATTTGTATTTTAAATTGTTATTTTTAATTTGAGTTTCTTCAATTAAATTAAAATTTAACAAAGTGAATTAAAGAAGTACTTATTAAAGTAACAAATTTATATAATACAATTTTTGTGCTTGTTTTTAAAATAAGAAACAGACGAAATCGCATAAAAAAGTCTGTGAAAAACACTCTCTTTTGAAAATTTTTTATTTAAAATTTCTATACATTTTTTTTTTTTTTTAATCTGTATAGAACTAGTGGAAATTTTGAGATTTCAAAGTTTCAATTCATATTCTGCCTTAAACATGGAAATTTAAAATTTTTATTAATCTTTTTTGTATGAATTTAATACAAATTATAAATAGTTAACTTAAATTCGTTTAAAACTTGCACAAAAAAATTAAAACATTAAAACTTCAAACTTGTATGAAAAGCAAAACTAAATAATAAAGAAAAAGGTCCTGAATTTTTTTAAAGTTTGATTTAACCGGAAACCCGATTGTATAATTTTTCCTACATTATTTGTTAAAAGCGGAAATCTTCTAGATGAAACAAACCAAAAGGCCGATTTATAGATTGTATGAAGATATAGTTTATTAGATATTGTCGTGCACAGAAAAAATTATCAACCTAAAATATCTAATTAAAGATTTGATTTGAATTTAGTTTGTTTCTAAACAAATATTTAATTGAATCAATTAATAATTTAATGGACTTTTAAATATATAAATACACTGTATGCATAAATAGAAAATTTTCAGTATAAAATACCAAATACATTTGAAGTTAACAAACAAAACAAGCACATACACAATCAGACTCAGCATTGCAAAAAAACACACATTCCAACGTATAGATCACACACTTTTTTTGTGAGTATCATATTTTTTTTGTAGAAGTTATTTATAACTTTTTTTTCCTTCTTAATTTTAATAAGAGGTTTAATTGATAGTATCATTGCCGTGATAGGTGCAAAATCAATTAAAATATTAATTGATTCAATATTTTTTTAATTGAAACCCGTTTTGAGTTTTTTCTGTGTAAGTTAAAAGAATTTTAAAGGAATTCTTCCAGTATTCCTAATTTTATATTTTAAAAATAAAGTAATTGACAGTTCTTTTGCTATCATTTTTGAGTTATAAATAAAAATAAAATTTTCAAGCACTATTTATGTAAAACTAATTTACTTTTACTTGAGCGGGAAATTAAGGGATCCCGGAAAATTCGCAAAAAAATTCCCTCTGACCCGGGAAATGAAAAAGTCCGGGAAATAAAAACCCTAATTATAGTTCATATATGACGAAAGTATCTTAAGTATGAGCAATATTACATATAAAATATTACTCATACGCCACAGGATTTTTTATTGGCCACAAAATTGTTTCTCCACATAATTCGTCATAACTTCGGTATTTATCGATAGAAGTTCCTCAAATAGGCAGCAACGGAATCTAAATAGATATTTGAATGAATTGTGTAAACGCTGCCTTAAATTATATTAAAAAATATTGTTACAAATCTAACAATAATGTAGTCTTAACCTTAAAAAATTAAAAAAACTTGTCAAGTCCCAAAAAGTAAATCTGCTTACTTTCATTCCCTTCAACCAGGTTAACAAAAAAATAATCACTAGAAAATTTTTAAATTTTGCTACATAGACTAAAAATATTAATGATCTTGAAAAGAAACAAACGTGAAATTTATGTATTAAATAAACAAAAAATTTGCTTACAAGATTCAGCACTTTCTTTTTTTTTCTTGGGAGAAAATTTTAAGTGCAAATACAAAAAAAGCATGTAATAAATTATATTAAATTATTTTTTGCAGTGTAACATTTTTGTTTGTAAAACCTTGAAAAATAAAAACACAAGTTAACTGTATTTTTTTTTTTTTTTAGTTTGGCATTGTAAAAACACGTAAAGATAAACATTTTCATTTAACAAATATTATTATTATTTATTATTATTATTATTTAGTTTTAGTTAAAAGTCTACAAAATAAAAATATTTAAATTAGCCTGAAAGCAGAATAGAAAAATTTTAGAAAAAACTGAGAGGAAATACTGAAATAAAAAATTGTAATGAATAACACATTTTGAAACTTTAAATGAGTAGACATAAAAATTTAAATTTTCTACAAAATACAGACGTTAAAAAGAGCTGGATTTTTTTTTTTTGTTAATAACAATATTTACCATATATTAATTAATTTATTTCAATATTTTGTGTAATTTGATTTTGTTGTTGTGTATTTTTCAAGGTTGGCCACCGCTAACTTTTAAATACTGTTATACGTTTCAAAACCGCTTCAAATTGATAACCGATACAGTGCCAATACAAAAACACCTGAACTTTAAAATACCGATATACCGCAACTTTTCCTTCAATACCGAATTGTTTAAAAAAAAATTATGTTCTTATGCAAACAAAATACAATGTTTGAGTTTGAATTTTAACGTCTTTTTCAGACAATTGCAATTAATACTATAATTAATATGCAATTTTATATAATTTTAATTGTGAAAGGCGTGGTAGAGAAGAATGAGTGTATTTTCTAAAAATCATAACTACATTGCAAATTTTCAATTTTCTGAATCAAACTGCGCAGTTTCTGGTATTGAACCTTTGTCAGTGACCCTGTTTTTTTTTGAATAATGTAATATTTCGTCGGTGCGCCGACCAAAACACCTATGTGTAATTTTTCGAATTTTTTTTTTATTTGCCCATTAGGAGGCCTATCTGGTAATGCATTTATCCCCCAAAGCATTTCCCGTTATCTCAAATGGTTTCAAAGTTAGCTAAAACTCCTATGTGTAACCTATAATAGAAAATCTCCTGCAAAAACAGTTATGTGTTATAAGTACACATAACTGTTTTTGATTTAAACGTAAACATTTTACAATTGCCTTTGGTTTTCTTTCAAAATAAAATTGTAAAAGTTTTCTGAACATTTTTTTTTGTAAGATTCCGATACTCAATTGCATAAAAAGAGGTAAATTCAAAGATAAAATCTTATTTGCTTTACGAAATAATTAAATATTACTTTTTTTTTTAAAATACAGCAGCTAAAGATATGGAGGAAGAATTTGGTAATTATTATTATTATTATAAGTATATCCGCCTCTTTTAAAATATTTTGCTACAACTCCTTGCGGATATATAATTTGCAAAATTTGTAATTTTAAACAACACATTACAATTTAAATTAAAAATTAATTTTAGAACAAAAGCACCTATGTGTATTATATTTGTTCTATTCACATTTAAAAAGTCCGAAACAAAATCAGCTATGTGTAGTTATTTGTTAAATTCTTGTACCACTTCAGGACAAAAAAAGATTTTGTATTTTTTTCAACGCGTAATATTTTTAAATGGGCTAACAAAAATTAAAAAAAGTTTACGTTAAAAATATGTTGCGAATTGGCAAAATAAAACGGTTTTTTTTGCTCTCCTGAACAGTTCATAAAAAACATATAGCTATTTTGGTCGGCGCACCGACGATTTGTTATGTTTTTATTTGTTCGATTGCGTCTATATGAAATTTTCTGAGCAATCACTGACCGTGGTATAGATAAACTGATTTCTAATGCCACATGCACTCGCACTACACGTTAGACAGAGCGCTTTAGCGCACTGATCTATCGTCAGGTCGAGTTTTGTTGTGATTAAAACTAGTTTTTATTCAATACACGGTGTTTTTGTTCTTGCATACATAATCTCAGAAGTTCAACTCCAACAACACAACAGTTCTATTTTTAGAAACTTACCTCACTCTAATTTCCACTGTTTTCCCATATGTTGTATGTTTTTTATAAAAAACATTGAAAATTGTTAATCGATTTAAGTTTTATTTTTTTTTAATAGAAACTTGTATTACAAACTTGATGGACAGACAGTTACAATTTTTAATTTGTGTTGACAACACTTTTATATGAGACACCACTTTTTATAAGATCTCGATACAAATATTAAATATTTGTAGTAAACCAACCTGTGTTCCAAATAAATTTTACAAAATGTGTGTTTAAAAAGTAGAACTTGAAATATTAAATAATTTTTTATAATTTTATGTTTATTAGGGATATAACTAAATTTTTGGCCTAGTACCACGAGGTGGACAATATTGTGTTATTAACGAAACACATTATTTTGGGTCATATTGCAAAAAAAAAAAAAACTTCACCCATCAAATTAATTTTCTAAATCAATAGAAAAAAAAAATTAACATCACTCAGGGAACTTCTGCTTTAAAAATATGTAGTTGTTTGGATTGTAATACAGTTTCTTTATTTTTAGTGTAAATGTCAGTTATTTGTAGAACAAATTAAAATATTTACTAACATTGTAGTTCATTTAAAAAAACAACCCACATCAAATGACTGTTTTATGATTTTACATTCGTTTTTTGTTATTTAAAAAAATAAATGTTTGTTTATTTTTTACTACCATGTGGTTCATTTTTACTGCAATTGTTAGTCATTTTTTAGACATTAAAAAACAAATGACAATGTTAGTTGAATTTACTGTAAGTGAAATTTCATTTGCTTTCAACTACAATTGCGGTGGTCTTTACCTACATAGTATTCTAAGTGATGTTATTTAATTTCTTATCACAATTTAAATTAGGTTTCATGAGTCTTTTTGCACCCCCGCCACTAAGGGTTAAAGATTTTTTTTTGAATAAAAGTAAATATATTTATAGTCATATCAAATTTAAGTTATAATTTTTAAAAATTATGAAAGATGTAATTCTGTAAATTTCCTAGTGGGTATTTTTTCGGTCAAAAAAATTAAGAATTAACCCCATATGGATCAAGTTACAAAAATAATTATTTGTATCAAGTTGAGATTTTTTTATCAATTTAAAAGCTTTATAGTCTCGAAGTCATAATTAAAATAAAGTTTCTTGGCTAATTGTTGTCCCCAGGCCATTAATGGTTAAAGATTTTTTTAAAGAAAATTGTAATCTTAATAAAATTTAAGTGATATTTTTTCGAAATTATGCAAACTTTGATAAAAACTTTTAAATTTTGTTAAATTTTTGACAAAATAATCTATTTGCATAAAATGTCCTGGAAAAGAGTCGCTCCAAATACAAACTGGAATTGTCGTTTTTCCAAATATTTTTCTTTTCTTTAATAGCAACAATTATATTATAAAAATACAAACGACATCTGCAAATTAGGCATTTTAAAAATTTGTTAAAATAAGTTAAAAAAAAGACGTTTTTGCATATTTATTAAATTCGTGGGATGTTCGATGAAGTCAGAATTCCATATCTGCATAATTTTGAGTAAATTTTTGCGAAATTTGAAATTTTGGGAATTTTCAATAATAAATCTTTTTTCCAAAATGTGCCATTTTCGGCCGTCTTGCGGCACTGATCAACGTTTTAAAAAAAAAAAAATATATTAATTTCTTCCATTTGGAATCATATGTAAAAAAAAAAAACTGGGTGGTTTAGGGTCAAATATTTTTTAAGGGACACCCTAGTACAGGCGCGGATCCAGAAAACGATTTTGGGAAGGGAAGTTAGAGCATTTTTGATAAATTTTCTGTTCTCTTTCATTTTTTTTTTTATTTTGGGGTAGGAAATGTCCCCCCACCCTGGAACCACGTCTGCCCTAGTATATATATATACGTATAATACATATAATTAGATCTATTCAATTGAAGTAACATTTCACTGCACCTCAAATTCTAATGAAAAAAAACATCCAAACATCGAAATTTCAAAACATCTTAGCACTTATTTATATAAAGATCCTAGTTCCTATGTATATAAGAACAACTTTTTTAAACTAATAAAGAAACACATTTAATCATCGAATTTTTATAGCATCGAGCTACTAAAAATAAACTACATCCTCCCAATGACACGTCAATGTTAAAATCATTAATGATTCACCTAAATTTGCACTACTTCGGACTCTGTAGATGTAGTGTTTTTACTACTTCTTCTTCAGCTCTTATTTTGCTGGGTAGTTATAATGGTTAAAATTAAATAACATTTTCGCATATGCCAAAATATTTAGGACTCAAATTTAGTTGAACCAAAATTAGAGCAAATAAACATTTAAGCATTTTTTTTATGGAAATTCAAAAAAAAAAAAAAAAACACTGCTGTTGGCGGGAATCTTGCCCTCCCCCTAATAGTTAATTACGGTTCTATTTTTATGGACATATATAAAACAAAATGAAAATGTGATATTTTTTTTATTAAATATTAAAAAAATAGGCAAAATTTTAGTTTATGGGGGACACCCCTGAAAAAAAAAAAAAAAAATGCCACGCCCCCCTTAAATGACCCCAGGAGTGCGAAAATCATAATGAATAAGGGGGCTCACGCCCCTTAGTGGCGTGGCAGTCGAAAAACGACCCGGCCCACCTACGTAGACAATATGGGTATCAAATGAAAGCTAATGTCTTCACGATTCCAAAAATAGCCGTAGTTGCCAGATCGGGCGATTTTTGTAGCCGATATGGCCATTTTGGCAAAATTTGGGGTGGGGGGAAATTTTTTTTTTCCTTTTTTTTTGCTTATATTTTGTTAAAATCAAACAAAAATGAGCATTTTGTGCGAAAAGATTACTATAAACTGAAATTTTGCCAAGCTTCTGATTGGTTAATGAAAATTTGTTATACTGGCTTCATTTAGTAAAGTTTTTCTGCGTGACCGGCCTACGGCCGGGCTTAGGGGTTTTTAACTCCAGTATGTCTTAATTCTAGACGGCGGGGATCTCGAGTGATCGGCCTCTGGCCGAGCTAAAAAGAAATAAACAAAAAAAAGTCCTTCCCCCATTTTATAAAAATTAACATATCTTCCTCAAATTCTGGACGATCTGGCAACTACGGGTATTTTTGGAATCGTGAAGACATTTCCTTTGATTTGATACCAATATTGCCTAAGTAGGTGGCATGGGTCGTTTTTCACCCCCGCCCCTATTTAACAAAAATGGCCGTATCGGCTGCAAAAACCGCCCGATCTGGCAACTATGGCTATTTTTGGAATCGTGAAGACATTAGCTTTCATTTGATACCCATATTGTCTACGTAGGTGGGCCGGGTCGTTTTTCGACTGCCACGCCCATAGGGGGCGTGAGCCCCCTTATTCATTATGATTTTCGTACTCCTGGGAACATTCTGAAGGGGATGGCATATTCAGATTTTTTCTCTAGGGGTGTCCCCCATAAACTGAAATTCAGCCAAAAAATAATACAAATGTAAAACTTCATCGCGTTGGTGGGTCAAAATTTTTGACACCAGCGGAAAAGTAAAAACGTAGTTCTTCATAGTTTCTTATGGCCTATTCTATACTATACTATGCCCATTTTTATATTTGCAAAAATTGTTAAAAAGTTATAGCCGTAATGTTCATATTTTAAAAGAACGTACATAAACTAATTGTACATTATACAAAAATAAATAAATTAATTTTTTTTTTTTTTAATAATCTAAAACGATTTTGTATTTTTTAAATATTTTTTTGATAATACCGGTTCAAACTATTATTAATGTTTCGGTATCGGAATACTGATACCAATACCAATACCGAAACAAACAAAAAATCTAAACCAATACCGCTATTCGTTTCGGTGGCCAACCTTGGTATTTTTTTTTTTTTATAAATTTTTGTTGTATTTTATTTAATTTTTTTTTGTGTGCAGTCAGTTATAATAGTCAATGTCTAGGTCATTATAAAATGACGACGTTCACGTTCACGTTCATGTTCAGTTTTTATTTCATATACAGAAAAATACGTTTATGTCAATGTTTGTTACACTATGTAAGTTTTCTTAAATAAATATTTAAAATAAATTACAATTTATGTTGTGCTAACAAGGAAACTCTGTTGGGTGGTTCCTCTAGATTTCGATTAATTTCAGATATAAGATAGAGGAGACGAAGGTACTAAAAAATTGGTAAGAAACAAGAAACCCTTGAAAGTAAAATGTGGCAGCTAAAAAGATACACCCAGAAAACCTATTTGGTGTTGACAACCGAATTTGTTGCCAATCGAATGATTCTGTTGTGGTAACCGAATGTTTCAGTTGTGACCACAGAATTTTCGTTGACGCAACCGAAATTATGTTGTCTCACTGAAAGTACTAATGCATCGACAAATTTACCGTTCTCACAACTAAAGTATTCGGTTACCACAACTGAATCATTCGGTTGTCAACACCAAATTTGAATTTATATTTTTCTGGGTGTACTAATTCTTATTTATTTTGTCCCCGTTATCACATATGCAAATTTTACGCAGGGAACACATCAGAGGTGCTTCCTGGTAAGTAGATTGCGTAGAGAAGGGGGTAAGTTTGTCATTATATTTGTGGTAATTTTATTTATTCACTTTTAATATTTCATTTGATACATGTTTTCCTGATTGATATTAAAACAAAAAAATAAAACAAGTGAAATTGAGAGAAAGATAAAAATTGGTGGTTTTAAAGCCGCTAGAAATTCAGGGAAATTTTATTTCAACAAATAATAATGCCCAGTTCTTAAAAGCCGGCATTTTTATGAAGAAAATAAGCCCAATTTTATGAAAATCTTTAGGTCAATTTCAATGTTATGATCAATTAAATACGAACGATTTTTTTTTACCAAAATAAAAAAATCAAATCTTGAAAAAAATGTCGAAACTGGAAAAAAAATTGGAGAAAATTGAAGAAAAAAAAATCTGAATTAAAAAAAATCGGTCAAATTTAAAAAAAATCGCTATAACTTTAAACAATCGACAAAATTTGGAAAAACGCCAAAATTGAAAAAAATCGTTAAAACTAAAAAAAATTGCCAAAATTTTAGAAAATAGATAAAATTTTAACAATTCGCTAAATACAACTTAAAACGTTCATATCTCGAAAACGTTTTTATTTTTTTGAATTTTGGAGTTTTTTTTTAATTCAAAAACACTGCCATAGTTTAAAAATTTTTTAATTTGAAAAAAAAAAAATTAAAAATCGCCACAAATTTAAAGGAGTCGCTCAAATTAAATTTAAAAAAATCGTTAAAATTTAAGAAAAAAAAACTTACTGAAATTGAAAAAAGTTACCTAAATAAAATTTAAAACGTTCATTAATATCTCAAAAACACTTTTAATTTTTTTTTTTTATTTCAGCAAATTTCAAAAAACCGCCAAAAATTTAAAGCCTGAAAAAAAGCCAAAATTTAAAAAAATAGGTAAAATGTAAAGAAATAGCTAAATACAACTTAAAGCGTCTCGAAAACGTTTTTATTTTTTTTTAATTTCGGAGTTTTTTTTAATTTAAAAATGTTGCCATAGTTTAATAATTTTTTAACGGAATTGCTCAAATTAGTAAAAATCGATATAATTAAAAAAAAACGTCAAAATCAAATCAAATTTAAAAAACGCCAAATTTTAATAAAATTGTCAAATCTTGGAAATGTATGAAAATAGCTCATTTTTAAAGGTCTTAATAATTTTCAAGTAAAATATCTGGTTAAAAAATAAGCGGTTGGCCGACCATAAAGAACGGTTTCTTGAATATTCGAAAACGCTAAATATTCGAAACCGGTTCGGTTTTTGAAAATAAAAAACCGAGTAACCGGTTATGGTGTTGGACACTCTAAATATAAACTCAAAATATTTTTTCCATAAAGACTATTGAATATACACATTAAATTAATTGAAAATCAGTTTAAAAAAAGACTACTTACTTTGTTGGTTTTAGTTTATTTTCAACTGTTAAAAAATTAATTGACAAAATCGTTAAAACAATAGATTGTTTTCATTTATTTTAATACTCAATATAAATAGAAAATTTTAAATAGAAAATTTTAACTGAATATTTTAACTATTACCGAAAGTCCGTTTTTTTTTTTTGTTTATTTTGTTTACTGAATAACAGACAGAAAGTTAAAAAATATATTTCTTTGGTAATTTAACTCTTTATTCCATTGAAACAACTTTACCGATTAACTTTTAAAATAACTGTTGAAATTTTATGGAAAAGTTATTGTGAGTGTAGTAACCGAATTTCAGTTCACAAATGGCTAAACGTTTTTCTGTGTGTAGGCGTTACTAAGTGGGGTTACAAATTAATGCTTTTACGGTTTATTTCGTTCTATATATTTTAAGTTACTATAGACCATACTTGGGAATTTGTCACGGGCATTGAAATTAAATTGGAATTACTTGTCAGTGGCAAAAAATTTCATTACCAGTCCAGTAACAATGAATTTTTTTGCATTAATTAGACCAATGGTAATGAAATTTTTCGAATAAATTAGAATTGGCAATTTTGAGTGACTAGAACAATTTTGGTCGATTAATCGAGTAAATCAAAATATGTTCTATTGAAGTTTATATTTTAAACTGTTTCGTAAATTTTAAAAAGATTTTTTTTTGTAAAATATAAAGTAATGTACAATTTACAGTTTTAATTTACATATAATATTTGTTCAATAGGGCTATAACTATTTTACGCGGCACCACGATATGCCCAATACTATACCGATAAAAAACTATTTTTATTTTTCACTTTTAAGAAACAAACAATCGGCACCGAGACCAATTTAACTGTATATTTAATTGAAATAACTTTACCGATTAACTTTTTAAATAACTGTTGAACTTTTATGGAAAAGTTATTGTCAGTGTAGTTAAATAAAATTGATAAGTTTTACAAAAATATGAATTTCTAAAAGGTAAATAAAATTGATAAGTTTTACAAAAATATGAATTTTTAAAAGAAAAATCTAAAAATTTTTAGAAAAGACATTTAAATTTTAAAGCTCAAAAATTGTAAGCAAAAGCTAGTTTAAAGCCAAAAAATTAAGAGTAAAAAAATTCGCAAAATAAGCAAATATGAATAAAAATGGGACAAAAAAAATATGGAAGTAATAGAGCTGGCAAAATTATTAAGCAGGGGTATCTTTTTAGCAGCTAATTTCACTATTAGTGGTAAAATTAGGGGAAAAATAACCCAATTGTCCGTGACTTTCGTGTATTCATGCTTCTTTCTAGAAAACAATATACAAATTTTGTATTAAATGAAATACAAAATGAGTATTAAAAATATTGAAAAGTTTTAAGACAAAAAAGTTTCGAGCAACGTTGAAACGCATTTTTACCGACTAAATATGCGATTATGCCGTTATTTCTTACCAATTTTTTATTACTTTTGTCGCTTTTTGTCTTATATCCAATTTTGAATGAATTCTGCATGTCTGTAGAAAATGTTACGTTTCGATATTTTATAATATTTGAAATTTTTCATAAAAAAATACATGTTGGCCAACAGCCGCCACCACCCCTCAACTAAATCTAGAGTACGCCACTGATCCCAAGTATGGTATAACTGAGATAATTAATTGACCAATTTGGGTCAATAATTTTTCCTACGCGGATCTATGGACATTGTCCCAAATAGCAAATTTTCAATTTTGACTATTTATCAATTATCAGCGAAAAGGAAAAAAAGGAAACATTTTGAAAAAAGCCTAAATAAATTTTCATAAAGAACTATTATCAAATTTTTGAAAAATCAACAAGAAATCTAATTCTAAAGGGCTTTGATTTTATTTCAAATAAATTGTTTAAATTTGAAGGTAACCGAAAAGTATTTCTTTCAAATTCTGCTCTCAAACATCTAATGAGCAGTGAACATAAAATTTGTTTAAGGCCTAGTACATTAGTGGTGTACTTGAAAATTTGTTAAATGTTTTTTGTGTATTTTACAGACAATATAATAATTTAAAATCGATATTTAAAGCCGCCTGGTATACGAATTCATGTAAAAAGCATATACAAACTCACATAATTTAACGAAATTGTTGTTAGCTATTTAATTAATAAATAATCAAAAAACGTGCTATATTTTTTAGATTGTTTCAAACTACAAGTCATTTAAAAAAAAAAAAATAACATCTACGTATTTAAAAGCGGAAATATGACATTTTTATGTAATAATTAATTACAAAGAAGAAGTTGCTGGTTAAACTTTGCATTATTAAACAAAAATGAAACTCAGAACTTAGCATTTTCAATCAACACCAAAAAAAAAAAAAAAGTGATTTAACATTGGAATATTCAACATTAATCAATAAGGTCAACACCATACACCATATTCATAGCGATATTAAACTATAAAAGTAACATTAACCCATGTATTGACACAGTGTTCCTTTCTCGATCCAGTATCTTTAAATGGCTATATTTTTTTACTAGAATGAGATAATTAAGTGATTTAAAAACGTTAGAGAATTCCAGAAAGTTTTAAATCAGACTCTTGGAAGAAAATCTAAATCTGTGATAAATATCAGATGAGAAATATTAAGGGCCTAATAACACTGTACAACAAATTTCGGACCATTCATTCGGACATCCCGGACCATTCCAACGGAAAATGAAAGTAGACCATTAGTAGACTAAAACCCCCAAAGGGTTTTGAAATCTTTGCTCTGGTTTTGTTTTTATATGCCCTTGAAGTTGACTCTTTTTTAGCATATTTTTGCTCTTTTTTTGCTATGGATGAAAATAAAATGTTGAAATGGGTAAAAATAAAATGCAATAACGACGAAAGCAAGTATGCTCATTTTCACACAGACTATTTGGTAGCTTCTTTAGAAGCCTGGTGTTCAAAATGAGCTAAATCGGTCCAGCGCTTCAAAAGTTATGAGTGAAAATGTAGGGTTGCCTCAAAATTTTTCATACAAATGTGCGAATTTTACTAAATTACGTGACTTGTCCATTTTGTAACCAGACATATAGAGGTGAATAGTGTTGAATATTCACCTCAAGTACTTTTTCAACAAATTTTTTTTTCACCTCAAACTTTTTTCACCTCGAAATTTTTTTTTTTCCCCTCAAACTTTTTTCACCTCGAAATTTTTTTTCACCTCCATTTTTGTTTACTACAAGAAAATTTGGACATTTTGTAACCAGAGACATAGTGAATAGTATTGAATATTTTACCTCAAATCCTTTTTTTACCAAAATTATTTTTCACCTAAAACGTTTTTATTTTTAACCATTTCAACATTTTGTTTTCATCCATAGTAAAAAAAGAGCAAAAATATGCTAAAAAAGAGTCAACTTCAAGGGCCTATAAAAACAAAACAAGAGCAAAGATTTCAAAACCCTTTGGGGGTTTTAGTCTATTAATGGTCTACTTTCATTTTCCGTTGGAATGGTACGGGATGCTTTTTTTTGCTGCACAGTGTAATTGTAAATGATTATGAAAAAGTTATTTCATTTATTTTAACCAATATTTTTTAAACTCTGTGAAGAATTTGTATAAAGGAATCGAATACAATTTCAGCAGTGCTTTTTTTTGTAGTGCTTTTCGATCTTCTAAGATACACTCGGAAGCAATTTACTTTACGCCATACAACACAGGAAAAACATATTTCCCTACTGTTTTCAATTAAATCGGTTTGTTGAACATTTTAAAAGATGTCAATTAAAAACTAATTTAGAAATGTTGAGGTTAAGAAGAAGAATAAACGTTTTTCTCTAAAAATTATAAACACTATTAATTTTTAAATCAGAGTACACTAGTTTCTGCCTCTTTTTATGGACAGGCGTCAGCAGTAATTTTCCATTTGAATTGTATTATTATTTGTGTATTTATAATTGTCAGATTGTCTCTATATGATAAATGTTTCAACAACCTGCGGCTGTAAGAATCAAACCTGAGCTCTTCTTACATTACAAACGTAACAATACCAAGTCAAGACCGTTTAGCGATCACACCCAAGTACACAGAAAAAATTATCAACCTAAAATATCCAATTAAAGATTTGATTTGAATTTAATTTGTTTCTAAACAAATATTTAATTGAATCAATTAATAATTTAATGTTGTAGAAGTTATTTACAACTTTTTTTCCTTCTTAATTTTAATAAAAGGTTTAATTGATAGTATCATTGCCGTGATAGGTGCAAAATCAATTAAAATATTAATTGATTCAATAAATTTTTTAATTGAAACCCGTTTTTAGTTTTTTTCTGTGTATGGCCTCGAATGTAATGCAGCTAAATTGCAGTTTTGTTTCCTATTAGCTTTTCTGTTATTGTATGTTATACTCAGAAGTGACAACACTAACAAACACAATTATTCTATTTTTAGATTTTTGTTTATTTTTCTAATCTCCTACGTCTCTATAAAAAAATTTAATTGAATCTATTAAATATTTGCTAAAATTCGTAACTTGCTTGACATTTTATGATATTATTGCTCAAAAGCAAACATCAACAAATTGTTGTGGTATTTTTGTAATATTTATGTAGTTATTTTTATAACTATTTAGGTTTAGTGGTATTAGTAATTAAATTCATTTCAATTAGATTAGATATTAATTCTTATTAGGTTTATTACTTTATTAAGTTAAATAATTTAGTTTCAGTTGTTTAAATCTGAATATTTATGTATACTAAAACATTATCATAATGTTGATAATGTAATGTTTAAAGTTTAATTTCGTTTAATAAAAATTTAAAAAAAAGTTTGAAACAGAAAGAAAATGCAAAAAAATATATGAAAATTGATTTCAAACAAAAAAAAAAAAAATACTCCGATTTCAACATATGGGCGAATTTCTGCAAAGAAAAAATCCACAAAAAAGTTGCCATAGTTCCTACGCTTCAATAGAAAGAAACAACTTATTTCTGCGTGCATTTGTTCACATAAGTATAAATAAATCTGCTAACTAAATGAGAATTTCATGCCGGTCTAAATTTAATGTTATAAAATTCAAGCTTTAAGATAAACATTTGGTATGGAAACAACACTTTCCTAAAAAAAAAACATTTGGTATGGCAACAACAAAATTTCTTTTGGTTTTTGGGAAGGTTGCGATATTCATCATTTGTTAGCCAAATGAGTTATGAAAAATAATTCAATTAAAGAGCTATCAATTTCTAATTGAATTGGCAATTCAGGAATTAAAGTTATTGAATATTGGTGGTTTTCGTGATTGAAATGTGATTTTATTTTTTTGTATGTATACAACGTTTGATTTGTATAAAAACTAATTATATGATGTCCAATACCATGTATTACCTTAAAAACATATGTATATCAATAACTTCAGTTTGTACATACAATAAATTGGTAATACGTTTTAATCAGCATCTTCAAAAAGCGATACAGCCGGACACAAGTTGTTGAGATTGAGTACAGCCTTTAGCGATTTGTTTTGAATAATATACAAGATTTCAAATCCTAATTTATTTTGAATTCACACACCCAGAGAATGGATTCAGTCAAAACCATACAAATTTATTTGAAGGACCTTATTTTATTTGGAACTACCAATAATCGATTAATAAAGCAAATAACTGTACTTTAAATTAAAAAGAGGGAATAGGAACTAAAAAACAATCCATTTATCCAATTATTGGTATTTTCAATCAACTTTTCAAATAAAATTCAGTTATTAATCGTACACGGTAGCAGCAAGCATTTATTTAGTGATAATACAAGAAAATTGTTACAAGTTCGGAATTTAAGCAAATATTTAATTGACTCAATTAATTTTTAATTGACAGCTTTTAAAATTTTACAGAAAACCGATTTAATTGAAGAAAGTAGGGAAATATTTTTTTTTAATGTGTAAACTTAAGAAATAATTCGAACTTAAGGCTTGCTAGATGTCGTCTAGAAATCACCAAGCAAATAATTGAGTATACTAATAGTTTTGAATACAATAATTTGCCTAAATTTTTAAAAGATTGTTTGTCAATTCCGTTGTTCAAAAATCGACTAAAAGATTACTATTTACACAATATTGAAATTCTTTTAATATAATTTAATAAATATTTCGTATTTTATACAACTTAGTTTTATTTTATTTATTCCTTTTTATTAATATTTAATATACCCTTTATTAGGATATTGTCCTAACAAATAATCTATAGAGTTTTTTTGTTTTCAAATTTATTATTTGACTCTTTCAGTAATGTGTTGATAGATCTATTTCGGGAATTTTCTAGGTTCCCATCATCATAACACGTTTTGTATAAAAAACAAAGTACGGTCTTGTTTACTTCCCCTGTTTTTGTTTATAGACAAAACAAAAAATAAAAAGGAGGAAAAAACAAAAACCTGTATTGAATATAAACCAAAGGTGGACCTTGCACATAACAAACAAGTTTTCAATTTATGTTTTGATCAATGGTGATAATCTTTAACTTCGAGCTCTTATATTAGTTTTCATGTAGTAAGTAAACTAGTTTATATGAATGTTTGATGTTTGGCATGGGATTGTCACTTCTTTCAAAACGTGTTCTGATGATGGGCACCTGGAAAATTTCCGAAATAGATCTATCAACACATTCCTGAAAGGGTCAAATAATAAATTTGAAAATAAAAAAAAAACTCTATAGATTATTTGTTTGGACAATATCGCAATAAAGAAATATAGAGTATGGTCTCGAACTTAATTTTTCATTTTCATTACACACTTAAAGGTCGAAAAAAACATAATGTTTATTTTTAATAAAAATTATATCAAACTTTTATTTTATATACCGAAACTGTAATATAAATTAATGAAATATTTGTAATTGGATAAAATTGCCAACGTTGTCTCAACAAAGTCCTAGTGACGCTGACACCATTATATAATTTTTAAACCTAATTTTGAATTAATAATTGAAAAATAATAAAAATAAAAAAATAAAAATTTAACATGAATAAAAAACTTGAGAAAATTTGTTATCGGAAAAAATAAATTTTTGACCTTTTTTGATGAAACTTTTTTTCAAAAATTGTTTCAAGTTATAAAAAAAAAGCCTACACTTTTATATTTTTGATTGTTATGATAATGAAAAAATATTAAAATATATTGTATACAATTTTTCAAAATCTGATCGATAGAACGATGAAGTTATCAAATATACAAATATATGCTGTCAAAGTTTCAACTTTGGTCGCCAATATTTTCACTAGGGGGCGCTTTAAAGTAAAAAAATAATATACAAATTTTTTTTAATTAAGCATGGTTTTATATATATGGAAACTTTGGTTAAAAAAAAAGTCCAGCGATTCTATAATGTGCCATTAATGAGTTAAAATATGACACAAACTGTAATCGAGTGGAGTGATATATTGCAAAATATTGCTGACTTTAGTTATGATTTTTTGGTTTTTTTTTTATTTTTTTTTTTTAATCTTTTACATGTGTATGACTCTTGTAATGAGTGTTGGCTGTAATAATAATAATAATAATAAATATTACTAGTTAATAACTTTTTTATTTATTTTGTAGAGTTACTTAAATATTTACGCTTACTTATTGCAAAATATTAACCCACTTTTGGTTTAATTGTTGGGTGGTTTAAATTTTTTCAAAATGTTATAATTGCAATTAATTATAATAATTAAATGTCAATGACCTTAAGAACATACAAAATTGTTATAATAAAATGTTGAGAACAAAGGTTTAGTGTAATTAAATAAAATGATTAGGGCCCGTTTATTGTAAGTCCCGTTAAAGTTTAATAACAACGGAGGACAAAATCGTAACTATTGAAAATTAATAAGGTTATGACCACCATAATTCTATATATTTCGGGCACACTGATTTCAATGGCGTACTTATTACACAAAATTACTTTAACCAAAATTTAAAGTAACACCTACTTAAAGATGCGATAATTTTGGATAGAAGGCTGATATAAAAAAGGAAAGTAAAAAGGATGTGAAAATTTGATTATACAAATAAGACTGCGCAACTCAAAAAATAAAGCGAGAGTACCGACCATTGATCGTAAATATTTCGGCAACTCTGATTTTAGCGGCGTTCCCAGTTTTTTCACTTATGGGCCAAACTTGCATTAAGTTTTTGCATGTTTCAACGAAATTTTAAAACTTTTTTTAAAAAGCTTTTTTTTTTTTATTTTATTAATTAATAATCATATAATTACAAATTATATACTATTACCCTAACCGAGCACTAGCTACTATGGCCTTCTGCGCGTTGTAGCGAAAACAGACCAGTACCTCTGGTGGGAATCGAACCCACGACCCCCGCACTGATAAGCCAGCACGCTACCAACTAGCCTACCGGGCGCACAAAAAAGCTTTTATAATCAAATATTTTATCTTAGTTTTTTTATGATAAATACATGAAAGACCTTCATTAATATTCGGGTATTTAATTTGATTAGTAAATGTGCAGCATTAAGAAGTAAATCCGCGTTTTTCTCAGTTTTTATTACACACAGAACAAAGTTTTGCCATTTGCCAAGCGAAATTCGGTTACTACGACTCAAATTCGGTTAATACGAGCAAAATTGGTTTCTACCAGACATGAGCGACGTCAATTACATTTCACTAGTGAAATTTGTCATACAATTAATAATTTCAGACCTACGCTCCTACACTTGATGGCTTAAACGCTACCTTGGAAAATTTTCAATTTTGCCATTACCAGGCATGGCCCATAATACCAATATTTGTGTATTTAATTACAGGTCAATTACTGTATTATGTCTAATTACATGTAAGTGGGTCTGTAAATAGCCTGTAATTAAATAATCAGATGTTGATCCCCATGTTTGGTATTTACAATTTTACAAATTTTATAAGCCCACAAGTGTGAGAGTAGGCCTGAAATTATTAATGATATTGAAAAATTTCACAAGTCAATGATTGTGAAATATAATTGATGCCGCCCATGTCTGATTTCTACAACTAAATATTAGTTTTCACAACAAAGTTTGGTTAATACAATTGAATTTTAGTTGCAATACCTGAAATATTCAAATTTGCTAAAAATCTGGCCCATTAGTAAAAAAAAAAACTGGATACGCCATTAAAATCAGCATGGCCGATATATTTAGGATCAATGGTCGGTACTCTTGTCTTTGATTTTAGGGGTTAATTTTGTAGCGCAGTGTAATTAAAAAAAATTAAAACTATTCTTTCAGGGTTGCCATATAATTTACTAAAAACAAATATTTTTGACAATTTTTTTAAAGTCTTTAAAAAAAGACTTTGAAATATTTGATGCGAAATATAATTGACGCCTCCCATGTCTGACTTCTACAACTAAATATTAGTTTTCACAACAAAGTTTGGTTAATACAGTTGAATTTGAGTTGCAACGCCTAAAATATTCAAATTTGCAAAAAATCTGGCCAATAAGTAAAAAAAAACTGGATACGGCATTAAAATCAGCATGGCCGATACATTTAGGATCAATGGTCGTTAACCTTTCTTCGATTTTAGGGGTAAATTTTGTGTAATTAAAAAAAATTAAAACTATTCTTCCAGGGTTGCCATATAATTTACTAAAAACAAATATTTTTGAGAATTTTTTTTTGTCTTTTTTTAAAGATTTATAATTTTTAGAAACAAGACCGGTGCTATAAAAATTATATGCTGATTTGGTTAATGAGGTATGGAAAATTTTTTTGAACGAGAAAAATTTGTTGTGCAGAATGTACTTTTTATGTGAAATCAAAAGATTGGATCAATAAATATCCGAACTTGCAAAAACTTTAATATTTAGAAAATTACTGTTTAATGTAAAAAATTAGATATTCTCAAAACAATTTTAAAATTTCTTTCGCAAGTTTTGGCAAATTCCAATTTTTCAAAAAATTTCTAATAACACCAATATTTATATAAAATTCTCAAAAATCGTTAACATCCGATAGATCAAATTGCATAAAACGGTTAGATAGATATTTGCTTTAATAACAAATAAAAATTATAGTTAAAAAAAAAAATCTTAACCCGTTAAGTACATACAAAGCGTCAAAGTTTGAATTTAAATACCACCGCTAGAGGGCGCAATAAGTGTACAAAAACTTCAGAATCTGCCAAATTTCATCAAAAAATTTCCCATTATCAAATTAATGGAGGTCGGTCTTACATTTTACCCCTCTAGGGACGCAGTTTTGAGGCTTTTTGCTGATTTCTACCCCTTCAGCCGCACCTTTGGGATCCATTTGCACCCACCCCACCTCGTCCTTTTTTTTGTTTCAAGCATTTGGAGTTCTAGCTTATCTACATCTTGTAACTGAGGATCTCCATACAACACTATAACACCCCTAACGCTGCCTAGCTCCAAATATTAAACTAAAACTAATTCGAAATTTTACTTTTAAAAAATTTAAACTACTGTTTTTTTTTTTTTTTTAAAAAGGTTATTAAACCAAAAAAATTAACTCGTTTGTTTGTTATATATTGGGACACTATAGTGTGCACTAAAAAAAATCAGTACAGTCAGCCAAAATGTTTGCAGTGTCAGAAAATTCTTAGTTAGAAGAGTGGAAACTTGCTAGAATCAGAAAACGAGGTTTGCGAGGTTTTATTTTATTATTTAAAAACGCAATTTTAACAACAACAAAAATTTCACAAAATTTTTACAAACTTATTTTTTTGACTGTATGTATGGAAAAATTGAAAAAAACCCATAGTGTCTTACTTTGTCTACTTTTAAGATAAGTTACCAGTCCATAGTTGTTAAAAAACATTGTGTTTTGCACTAAAATTTAGCAAAAACTTGTTTTATATAAGTTTAATCGTTAATATATAATTTCATTACCAGTCAATTTTTACGATATCTTAAAGTAAAGCTAAAGGCTTAGGCTTTCCAATAAAAAAAACCGCATTGAAATACGTCGACTCCTTCAAAATTTATAAAGGGTCTGCCATCTAACGTTTTTTTTTTTCAACTAGTGCTTATTTCGTAAATGGTAACACTTAGCTCATGTCTGATTTGACAGATAATTAGTTCTATCCTTCCGCTGAACGAATATGGTTGTAGATATGCTTGAACAACGCTGGGAAATATTGCGACATTACTTTGAAAATCATGGTAATGTTGCAGAATGTGTGCCGATACACCCAAAACGAGTCACTGTTTGGTGCGGATTTTGGTCCAGAGGCATAATTGGGCCATTTTTCTTCGAAAATGAGCAAGGAGTGGCCGTTACAGTCAATGGCGATCGTTATCGGGCCATGTTGAATGAATTTTTGTTCACAAAAATTGAAGAGGAGGAAATACAGCTGCACACAATCGATAATGTGCTTAAAAATTGGACCGATTGGGCAGGCTACTGCATGGCCAGCCGAGGCAGCCATTTGAATGAAATTATTTTCTATTATTAACCGGAAGGATTGTACTTTCAAATAAAAAAAGAAATTTGAGAAAATATTCAGTAGTTTTTTTTTATATAGCATTTTCAAAAAAAAAAAAAGTTATTTGGCGGACCCTTTAGATTCTTGACTGCCTTTTCTGAAAATGTAAAACTGTGCGGCGACGGGTTCTATTTTTTAAGAATTAAAAAAAAAAAAAAAAAAAAAAAAAAGAAAAAAAAAATTACAAAACTACGTGTCAAATGTTTTTGAAATAAGAATGCGTCTGCCAAATTTCAAAGCAAACAAAAATCATGATATCAAAAATCGTTCGGTTTGACATGGAATGACTCATATTTGTTTTACTTACTGATATATTCCTGATCATTTTTGTTTTTCACAAAAATAACCGGTTAGTCATTTTATACAAAGAAAAAAAGTTCATAAAGTTAATAAAATTTTTCATGAAATGCTATAAATTATTTAATTAACTGAATAAAAAGTTTCATTTGCCGAATTTCAACGTAACTTCATCGAATTTATGACACAATTCAATAGTATTATGGAAAACCTATCGGGTACTTTCGCTGTTTATTCGAACTTATGGAAAAAACTTCACAATTTTCGTTCAATATTTTAATTAAAAATTATTTAATTAAGCTTTTTTTATCAGTGTATTTATTGTGCATCTAAATATTACTTGAAATATTTCATTGATCCATAAAATTAACTACAATTTACAAATATTTTAAATGTCAATCGCTTGCAAAAAGAAAGGAAAATTTTGTGTAAAAATTTCGTGATCATGACAAAGCAAAAAAAAAAAAAAAACTGCCAAAAAAAATGAACCATGAAAAACGAATTTCACCAGGCATATTTTAAATTCAAAACTAAAAAAAGAGAGAATAGAGAAAAACAAAGAAAAACTACAGTGAAAGCGGTAAAAGATAAAAAAATTAAAGGACAAAGAAATTTGAAAGATTTAACAACAGTTTTAAAGAAAAAGCAATATCATAAGTAGGGTAGAAGGGGGAGCTTTCGAAAGTGGGACATAAACACCACCCCAAATTATCTAAAAATTGAAGGGAGATTCAACACTGCTTCCATCAAGTACCACCTGTTAATAGACTACTGTCAAATTTTGAGCAAGTCCCGTCATTTACTTTGCGTTTAACAGCTGTTCAAAGCATACAACGTCGTGGATTTTTTTAAAAATGGAAAAAATTGAATTTCGAGTGCTCATTAAACAATATTTTTTGCGAAAAAAAAACCGTCAATCAAACCAAGGAAAAGCTTGATAAATACTATGGGGACTCTGCATCATCGATTTCAATGGTAAAAAAGTTTTTTACTGACTTTCGTTGTGGTCGCACAAGCACAAATGACGCTGAACGTTCTGAACGGCCAATTGAGGTCAATACACCCGAAAATGTCGAAAAAATTCACGATATGGTGTTGGCCGATCGACGAGTAAAAGTGAGTGAGATTGTTGATGCCATAGACATTTCATATGGCAGTGTGGTTTCGATATTAAATGCTCAGTAGGGGTTCAAGAAAGCTGTCTGCAAGATTGGTGCCGCGTTTGCTCTCAATTGACCATAAACGTAATCGTGGCCAATAAGGTGATGGTCAAGAAATGTAACTACAAAATTAAAATTTTTGGACCTTTTTTGTCAGATGTAAGTATTTTTTCATTGTATATTAACAAAAATAAATATTTTAATTTTTTTTTTAAAAATTATTTTTTGGACCACTCTAATTATGCATTCTGGTGCATTCCAAAAACTAAAAAAAAGCTTATGGGCCTAAGTTTTCACGTAGAATCGAATACTGAAGTCAGATTTGACATATATTTAGCCGTTTTTGTTGTATGGGAAAAGGGACCCAAAATCCGCGATTTTAGTCGCCTATAGGCACGGAAAGGAGTTGGAATAAAAAAAAAATACGCCATTATTTTTATTGATACAAAAACCTTCTAAAAAGTGATAATATCCAGAAATCAAAATCAAAAAAAAATTGAAAACGAACTCTAATAAATATATATCTTTTAGTATGATGTTCTGTTGACTTCAATAAAAAAAAATTTAATGGTTTTTTTTCAAAAACTTTTAGAAAAGAGTAAAAAATGTATGGTTTTGTGGGAGTGGTTGGTGTACATTCACCATCTTGTAGCCATAGCAGTTTCTTTGGAAATATTTCCAATAAATACAGTGAAATCAACCAATAACGGACACTCCTACACCTCTTCTTAATGTACAATTTTGATACAAGGGAATGATCAAATAAAACTTGGGTTAAAATGTAGTAATGCAGACTCATAATTACATATAAAGTAATTATGTCCAAACCACGCCTAAAAATGTACTCTTCTTAAGTAAATCCAATTATGGATTGTGCCCCACGAGGTAGGGCAGTTAAGCAGTTTTAGGTTGCTGTGAAAAACATTCAAGTATAGGAATAATGGTAATTGTATGCATTCAAAAGAATTTTGAACATCAAGGTACTTACGGTGCTACATAAAAAAAATATACCTAAAAGAGCCTTCATATCTTCACAACCGCTTAATATTCTCGAGGTCTGTGAGGAGCAAAAAAAATTAAAACTTTTAGACACCGTAGTGAGGCATCAAAAACACAATTTTTTCTTCATTCGGTGCATTTTTGGAACTACCTTCCGAATAGCATCCAAACAAACAACAACACAATAAATTTCAAAAAAGATATAACAAAACATTTTTCTTGTTAACAATACAATCATAATCATTACATAATTAATTGTTAAAACAAAAAAAAAAAAATGACTGTCAAAATTATTATATTTTATATTTTGCTATGCATAATTATTTTAATTTTATGTTCATATTTTTCTTAAAAGTTTTTAATATCGTTAATTTATTTGGAATTTATGTATTGTTTATTAATTAATTTGTTATTTCTATTTCTATTTTTTATTTATTATTCTTTTTTATTTTAATTTATTAAGAAATATTTTTTAACAACTGTGATGTGCTTAACTTTTTAAATTCCTATACTGTAATTATAAGATGTAAATCTTTTTGTATGGGTTAGTCAAATAAAATAAATAAATCAAATCAAAATCAAATCAAATGAAACCCAGAATGTGTAAATTTTACACTCAGAATATTTTTACAATAACTACATGTAGGCCATTCGAGTAGTAAACAGTAGTAGTTGTTTTAACTAATATTGTAGTAATTTTTCTATGCGAAAATGAAAAACTACTAATTTAGACAGTCATATCAAAAAATAACTAACCAAAAATACTGTACTTCAGCAACAGTTGTTTAAAGTAGTTATTTTAGTTTTTTAATAAACAACTACCAAAACAGTAATTTTTCAATAAACAGTTAATTTTTGCTAGTTATTTAAAAATATAAGACTATGTCGAGTTCTATAAAATTCTCATTTAGTTTCTAGTTATTTGGTATTATTAATTCGTTCTTAGTTTGCAAATATTAATTAGAAAATTTCATTGTATCTCTAAAGCATAAAAACGTCATAAGTCGAATACCGTTTGGAGTTTTTGACTTTGCATTTTAAATAGGATATAGGAAATAAAATTTTTTATTGTAATTAAAAGAAAAAAAAAAGCTTTTTTATTAAAAAATATTTTTAAAATGTTAAAAACAGAAGTTTTTACAACTTAGGAAGTCGTTATATGTTCACTGTTTTTATAGTTTTGTTGCTCGTTTTTATGGTTTATAAATTCATTTAAGGTTAGTTATTTCGTTAATCGTTTTACTACCATTGTAGTTGTTTTATCAATAGTTAAAAATTGGTATATGGTTAGTCATTTTTATGACAAATGCAGTCATCGCCTTTTTAACTACATTTGTAGTCATATTAGCTGTCATTTTTAGTTATTTATACCTTCGTAATTTCCTGAGTGTAAGCTTAAAAATAATTTATTCTAGAAATTTATCCCCAGTCTACCCTACACCGAAAAAAGTACAGAAAAAATATATTAAAATTAATAAATTTTTAGTTAAATTTAGTAAATCTAAGAATTGGTACAGAATTTCACTTAAATTTTGCTAAAAATTTTATATTACCTATTTATACACTCATAGAAATAATCCTGATTTTTTTTTTCTATATATAAATAAAATAAGAACAGCAAAAATACAAAATTTTACAAAATTTTAGTTATGATTCAGTTGAATTTTAGTTTAAAATTAGCAAAAACTTTTTTAAAATATTTGTAGGCTAAAAACAGCAAACAAAATCTGTAATATCAACAAAATTGTAGATTGCTGATGTCAGAAGGGCAGATGTCGCATTAAAAAAAATCAAATTTTAAAACAAAACTTTAAAATGTTCATATGATTTTTTTTTTTCCTACTAATATTTATCAAAGTTTTTGCTGATTTTATCAGATTTATTTGTTACTTTCAATTAACTAAAATTTAGCTCAAATATAACTAAAAATTTGTTGATTTAGCAGAATTATTTAATACTAGCTGACCCGGCAAACGTTGTTTTGCCTTTAAATTTTAATTGTAATTAATTCTTTAAATCAAGAAGTTTTTTTACGCAAATAAATACATAATTAAAAAATAAATTCACATTAGTAAATCATTTTAAAATTTTTAATTTCATGGGAAGCCCAATGCCTCTCTGTCCTTCTATCGCCTTTATTTGCTGAAGTATATAAAATGAATAGCTGAAAACAACTGCCATAACAACTGCGACGTCACATATTACCGATGCTTTGAAGCGCCGCTCATGCTCACCAGCCGGTGTCTTGTCAGCTGTTATCACAACCGTATAATCATCTCTCGGCATCTGGTCTAGGGCTGTTTTGAATATACGGTTGAGGGTGTTGTGTTCGTGTAACATAGCTTGAAGATTAACATAGGTTTTTGTAAATATCTTCGGAACTACATAACCGATTTAAGAGTTTGATATCTCGTTTTGAAAAACATGACAACGGCTTTCAAATAAAATAAAATAAAATAAAATAAAAAAAAGCAAAAAAAAAAAAAAAAAATATGCATATGTCATTAGTGGTACAATATAAAAATTGGATTTTGCCACGCCCCTCCGCCCACAGACCGAAAATCAGACTTCACAGTGTCACCCGCCTGAATATTCTGAAGATTCCCTGCAAATTTCATCAAAATCGGCCCAGCCGTTTTGGAGTCCATACATTACATACATACACACATCCTGTTTTATATATATAGAAGATATAAGATAGATTATTCTTACTAATATTTAGTAAATCTGCTTATTTTAGCAGCTTTTTCTTTAACATAATATTTAATTAATTTTTAGTAGTTTTAGCAAAAAAAAAATGTTTCTATCAGTGTACGGAAACTTGTTTATTTTAACATATTTTATGTTATTCTTAGATTCACAGGTAGTTTCTGTTAAATTACGGATGCGTTATTTTGAGTGTATAAAAAGCTTTTTTAATAGTTAGGTGTTTTAATTGTCAATGTAATCAATTTTAATGAACTAATTATTTAAATTCTGCTAAAATTTTGTAAATTTAAAAATTTTTAACGAAAACATTGTTAATTTGATCGAATTTTTTTTTAAGGCAGTGGTGAATGGTCCTCAGTCTACCCTATAGCGAAAAAATACAGAAAAAATCTGTTAAAATTAATAAATGTTTAATAAAAATTAGTAAATCTACTAATTTGAACAGAATTTCACTTAAATTTTATTAAAATTTTTATATTAACTATTTTTCCACTCATATAAATATACCAGAAACATGCTAAAATCAGCAAATTTTTTTTGCTAAATCTTAATAAAATAAGAACAGTAAAAATAAAACAAAATTTCAGTTTTATTCGAGTTTAATTTTAGTTAATTTAAAATCGCAATTTACACTGCTAAGTACTCTCAAAAGTAATTTCTTATAAATTTCAGACGGTTTAAGGGTAAAGCTTTTTAAATGTTTGTCGAATTTATGAAATATTTCGTTATTTTGTTTAAGAAATATTTTTTGTTTTTATTAGTTAAAATTTATAAGTCTTTCTATTGATCAAAGAAAGTTTCATGGTCATTGCTAATAAGCTTTTACATAACGGCGGATTTGGGTATTCTAGAGATTTTCTTTAAAAAGATAAAATAAATAAAAAATCGAAATTAACATTTTTTAGTTAAAATTTTTAAAGAAATTGTTTCTATAAATGCAAAAATAATATAAAATTTTGCACTTATTTAATGTTTTTAATTGCTAAAAATATCATAATTATTAAAGAATGTGATATCATGGTAAATATCGTTTTCGATATCATAATCGCCTTGAATAACGATTGATTTTCAATACTGGACTCGAGTTTGGCGATTTTGCTATAGGTCTGCCTTGTAATTTCGATAGCAAAAACGGTATCATATTTTCATGGAAAACGATATCGTTAGTAAAGGTACATTTTAGAACAAAAAAAAGTGTAGGCGTTGGGGTTAACTGTGTTGGACTTTTATACAGATGGTCCCGGGTTCGATCCCCGGGGGCGACAACATTAATTTAAAAAAAAATAATATGTATGAGTTTCCTATCCCTCGTAAGTATCGCAGCGTCCACCTTCGGTGTTCCCCACCGAAGTAAAATAATGAACCAGTGCTAAGAATAAAAAGCTTCAATAAGTTCGCCAACTCTTAATCAATTGGCAAGCAACAACTGTTCTAAGACTTATCATGTCGCTCAATAAGAGTATTGCCATGCTTTAAGCCGTTCATCTTTTCGCAGCTTTTATCTCTGATCTATCCCCTTTCCAAAGAAAGAAACACATTAATAAATAGAAAGAATTTCCTATTCATTAATGTCTCTCTTTTAAAAAAGAAAAAAAAAATAAGAGAATTAAAAAAAAAAAAAAAAAAATTAGAATTAGAATTAGAATAAAAAAATATATAATTGCCACCCTGAGCGAATTATCTTCACTTCAGTAATGTATTTCTTCATAGCTTTAATGAAAATTGTCACTGGAACTAGTCCATTGAAATTTTTCTTAGAATCTATGAAACCTATTTCGTTTCATTAAAGTTGATGATTATGATATTTTTGTAGAATTAATGAAAATCTTCATAAAACTAATGAATCATTTCGACAATGAAGCGTTTATAGAATTTATGAAACTGTTTCATCAAATTTTTTAATATTAATAAGTTTCCTTGAATTAATAAAACTCTTCATGAATGTCCTAAAACTGCATTGGAACATAAGCGAATGAACTGCTTCAGATGATTTTTTAAGCAATTTCATTGAAGTCCAAAATTAATTAAAGGCTACATTGAAGTAATTTATAAAATATGTTGAAAACTTTTAAATCTTAAAACTAAAGTTTCAAATGTATGAAAATTAATGAAATTTGAAATTTTATGAAAAATATAAAAATTCATAGCTCTAAAGAAAATTTTCATTAAATTTATGAAGAGATAATTAATGAAAGCGAATGAATTTTTTTTATGAAAATATGAAATTTTATAAAAAAAAAGTTTATGAAAAATGTCTTAATATTAATATTTTTTTTTTTTATTAAATAATAACCATATAATTACAAATTATATGCTATTGCTCTAACCGAGCACTAGCTACTATGGCCTTCGGCACGTTGTAGCGAAAATAGACCAGTGCCTCTAGTGGGAATCGAACTCACGACCCCCGCACTGATAAGCCAGCACGCTACCAACTAGCCTACCGGGGCGCACTTAATATGAATATAATTTCTTTCATCAAGTATAATTCTTTCAGTGCAGTAACTAATTATTTTGCAATTACATATAAGTTACGTCTGTAACACATTATCAGTAAGTCATTATTTTGTATTTTAAAGTAATACAATAGCTAATGGCCTATCATTACTTGATCATCTATATGGTACAGATGCATTATTTTCACAATATTTAAGTTTAGCGATCAGTGAAATAAACTTTCGAATAACTGCGGTTTAAGGAGTGTTTAAAGCTTTTATTTTAAAGCAGCTTTTTAAAGAGCTTTTACTTTAAAAACTCACCAAGAAGTGAAAAAGAAATGGTCTAAAACTTATCAAGAAGTAAAAAAGAAATGGTCTAGGGAAAGTTCCACTTTAAAAAAATTAAAAAGTTTAAATTTAATTAATTTTTAAAGCTTTTATTTAGAGCTTTTTTTTAGCATTACTTATAAAAAAATTAACTTACCTATAACGAAACATTGAATCCTTTTAATTATTGATATAAAGTTGTTAAAAAAAACGAAAATATTTAAAGTTTAGACAACTTGTTTTTTAAACAATTGTTGCCAATATCTTGTACAGAAATAATTTTATGAATTTATAGGTTTTTAAAGGGGGGAGATTTTCAATATTAATCCACTTTAATCACTGGTTTTTTTATGATTATTATTTTATATGCATTTCATTTATTTTTGCTTTTTTTGTTTAGTTGTTGTAAATTTTCTTTTCTTTTTACATTAAATAATTTTCACATTTTCATTTTTTAAAAATTTCTTTTTTCTTTAATTTTTTTTTTTTTTTTTAATACGGTACGATCATATACTCCTTCCTACCGTTGACCCCGGTTTTTTTACATTTATTTTTGTTGTTGTTGGTGCTGTTGCTGTCGTTGCAGTTGTTGGTGTTGTTGTATTGATATCGCGTGCAATCTTACGTTTATTGACCTTGGTATGAGAGTAAAGTATGATGATGATGATGATTATCAATGAACGAACATACGCGAACTATAAAGAAATACCCGAACTTGTTTTTATACCGAAGATATTTGTTGTTTGATCATTTGCAGTTAAAGAATATTAAAACGATTGCAGAAATATACAAGTTTTATTACACAAATAGTTCGAAGAAATTCAATAAAAAAAAAAAAAATCCGTGTTTGATTTATTGCAAGTTGTGGAGATAGTAGAGTAAAAGTTGGATGTTTGATTAGGTTTGTTGTTGTTGTTGTTGGGGTGCGAAATAACGTAACTTTGAAATTATCGCATACTATTACACACTGTTGCTCATATTTATAATTGTATTGTTAATTTTTTTAACGAAAATAATTTTTTTTTGTTTTGTAATTTTAGAGTTAAAAATTTTTTTTTTTTTTTTTGTTGAAAAATTTTAAAGTTAAAAAAAAATTTTTTTTTATTCAAAAAAATTTTAAAGTAAATTGTGGTTTAAAGATAAAAAAAATAGTTCAAAATTATTGTTATTTGAGCAAAATTATTTTTTTTTTTTATACAAATTTCCTTTCTTAAAAAAGGGTAAACTAACTGGGAAGGTTTTTTGATATTTTTTTTTTTTGTAAATTTTTTTTAGTTAAAATTTTTTGTTTTATATTTTTATTATAAAAAAAATATCACTAAATTTAATTATACACAGACTTTTTTTTAATAAGGCAGTTAAGAGAGGATAAGGCAGGTTTTTTAAATTTTTTTATATTTAAAGGTTTTTTTGTTTATAATTATTTTGGCTTTTTTTAAAAACAATTTTATTAAAATTTAAAATTTTTAATAAATTTTTTAATAATTCTGTTATAAAACACTTTTTTTTAAACTTCCTGTTAAATAAGTTTTGATATTTCGATTAATTTCACTCTCACTTTAAACCCCTTCTAGAAGTCAACACCACGACGTCAATGTTGACGTTAAAAAACCGAAAAACCGTTGAATTTGTTTTTAATAATTATAATGCAAAAGTTAAAGTTTCAAAAACAAATTTACATTTAAAAATGCCAAACCGTTAAACGTCACGTTAAAGAAAATTAAAAAAAAAAACTTTTGGCGCCTTTGCCGTAATCTTTTGGATTTAACAGAAAACGTACGTTAACAGACGTTATATTAATTTACTTTTTGTTTTTTTTTTCAAACACTTTTTACACGTTTTTTTGTTTGTAAATTTCAATTTGTACAACCGTTCGATACAATAGTCCGTTAGCGACTAAACAACAAATGTGTGATGGTGCTCCCAATGAGCTCCAAACCTGTGCACGAAAAAAAACCCCAACACAAACCACATCATCAAGTTCATACAATCATTATTATTATTTTATACGCAGCGATTCTCTTAAGCAAACAAACACTCTCTTATTATCTCAATAACCTCTTTCCCCCCTTGCGTTTTATGAGGGTCATCAATGTTTGCGAGCCCTCTCAATTAGTAGTGAGTTTTTTAAGCTCTTTTTTATGATTTTACCTTCATACTTTTGCAGTATAGCGCGCGTTGGTTGTTGTTGAGGCAGTTTTTTCAAAAAAAAAAAAAAAAAAAAAGCAAAAAAAAATCATTCAAGCTCATTGCAATATAAAGAGTGTTTTTGCATTTACATTAGAGTGACATTTTCTTGTATCGAACTTTTGTGTAAAAATTCTATGCTAAACATTGGGTTTAACAAGGACTACGAGGCGTATGTTAAATACTATTACTCAAACGTTAAGATATGATTCATCAAATTGATTAATTTTCGTAGAAACGCATCAAATTAAACTTCTTAATAATGAATAACTACACACCCGATGAAAAAAGTTCCGATATGGGTATATGTATATAAAAATATATATAGTCATATATATAATTTCATATTACAACATATCTTAGGTTAGGTTAGGTTGACAGTAGGACGGGTGATCCTCCATAGGATGACATACAATTATGCCAGAAGATCGACATGTTGTGCGCTCTTCCATTTGGGCACGAAAACCCTCCGGCCTACCTGAAGAATTCAGTATCCTTCAAGTAGCCCATCATGTTATCCAAATCAGCACCCCGCAACATCATATCTTAGTTGATCACGAGATTTTTTGGCATACATAGTCTTATCTAATGTGATCCCATGAGATCTCATCTGATATAATTTGATCTGAAATATGGGTCTATCTAATTTGATCAAGTTATGTATAATAAGAAAATTTATAAAAAATGTTAAGGTTTCTTTGATCTTTTTTTATTTAGTTCTTCTTAGTTTACACGAGCTTAAGATCATTTATTTATTATTTATTTATTTATTACAATTTAATTAATTGTTCCCTGAAGAAGTCACCCAATGTTTAGACGAAATATTGGAAATAAATAATTAATAAATAAATGATCTTAAGCTCGTGTAAACTAAAAAGAATTAGAATATTTAAATATTAATCAATGGATTTCAAAATTAGATGTGATTTTAATTTGACTAATATGTGATGACATATACAATTATATGTAAAAGTAATCGAATTTTTTTCTTGTTTCTACCATATATGTTTATATTTAATTATCAGAGAAGGGCAAATTAACTTTTTTTCTTTAGTATGTTTTTATCACTTTTTTGGATTTTCCGATGTTGAGCTTTAGAAAAGCGTTTTCTTAAGATTTTGGGATTATAATAGCTTTTTTAGATTCTCTGACTTCAAATGATTTTTATTCTCATAAATATTATTTAATCTACGAGTATTAACTTTGAACTTTGGTTTAAGTGAAGCTTTTCTAAGTTTTTATTTTTGCTTTTTTTACAATATTTTTTCCTTTAAATACGTTAAATATTAATTTCTTTGCCTTTTCTGATAATTATATATAAAAGTGATAGATTTTTTTTTTAATTTCTACCATATATGTTCATATATAATTATATATAAGAGTAATATGATGTTTGGTTTTATTGCATTATATACACCTATAAATAATTATACATTAAAGTATATGTGATCTCATATTTAGCTATATCAAGTATATATGAAGAGATAAAAATATGAACTTATATGTCACGTAAGATATAATGATATATGATGATATATAGCGCTATATTAGCTATATATCATCATATATGTTCCTATGTTCCTCCTAGGAATTTAAAGGATTATATATATATTAGAAATATTCGTAAAAATAAGTATGAAATGTAAATATATATCGTTACATATGGCCACATATATAATTATATATAATTACATCAAGCTATATATGACTATATATAAATTTTTTCATCGCGCAGAGAGAATTTTTTTTGAACGAAAAATAATGGCATTTATCAGTAAATCAATGAAACTTTTCTTCACAAAATAAATGAAAATTTTCTTAAAATAATCGATAAGCTTCATACTGTTTACGAAACCAGTTTTTTATGAAACTTCTTCTTTTTAATTAAAAATTTATATGTTTCGCACAATTTTATGAAAACGTGCATTAACTAAATGAAAAGTTTCAATAGACGAATTCCAGTGCAATTACGTTGATATTATGCAAAAATTCATTAATATCATGGAGATAATTCTTTATAAAAAGCTTTTTAATATATAAAGCTTTTGTATTGATTCACTAGCTTAAAAGACCAATACTTCGTTACCGATAGTTTTAAATTACGGAATATATTTGGAAGAAAATTGAATTATTTTTCACATGAAACTTCTTTTTTAATATAAAGGGTCCGCCATATAACTTTTTTTTTTGAAAATGCTATAAAAAAAAACTACTATTTATATTTATATTTTCTCAAATTTCTTTTTTTATTTGAAAGTACAATCCTTCCGGTTAATAATGGAAAATAATTTCATTCAAATGGCTGCCTCGACTGGCCATGCAGTCGCCTACACGATCGGTCCAATTTTTAAGCACATATCGATTGTGTGCAGCTGTATTTCACCAATGGCTTCACGAATATTGTCCTTTAAAGCGTCAATTGTCTCTGGCTTGTTGGCGTAACACTTATCTTTGACGGCACCCCACAAATAATAGTCCAACGGTGTCAAATCGCAGCTCCGAGGTGGCCAAACGACATCAGCTCTTCGGCTGATAATGCGATCTTCAAAAACAGGGCGCAAAACATCGAGTGTAGCTTCGGCTGTGTGGCACGTAGCGCCGTCCTGTTGAAACCAAATGTTGCCAATATCCTCCTCTTCAATTTTTGTGAACAAAAATTCGTTCAACATGGCCCGATAACGATCGCCATTGACTGTAACGGCCACTCCTTGCTCATTACCATGATTTTCAAAGTAATGTCGCAATATTTTCCAGCGTTGTTCAAGCGTATACACAACCATATTCGTTCAGCGGAAGGATAAAACTAATTATCTGCCAAATCAGACATGCGCTAAGTATTACCATTCACGAAATAAGCACTAGTTGAAAAAAAAACACGTTAGATGGCGGACCCTTCACATTTATCTGCATCAATAATGAAATGCTTTTTAAATTCAATTTTATTTTCATTTAAAATAAAAATCGGAGCTTTTGTATAAGCTAAGACTTGTCAAAATAGAAGTATTGGTTATTTTTTTTTTTTTTTGCTTTTTCTAAAAACCGAATTTTTTAAGTTCTGGCTACATAAGTACTAGGCGACTCCAAACAATAAAAGTATGCACCAAGATTTCCTTAAAAAATTGTGTAAAATGACATCAAATGTTTTAAGTCGGTATATTTTCATACATTTGTATGGAAGTGGACGCATTTTTTCTAGTAGTAGTAGTTCTATTCTACAATCTTAGTCGGATTGTCGCAAAATTTTAAACATAGATTCTACTAAAGTCTGCGACTCCAAAATATATAAGTTTGTAGCAAGTTTTTAAAATTTTGTTTTTTGGAAAATGGCATCAAACTTTAAAGAATAGTAGTAGTACGCAGACTGCGCAATTCAAATTCAATTTACTGATCACCACCAATGATGAAACAGTTTTTCTTCTAGGAATTTCTTGAAAAAACTGATATTAATGATTCCAATGATGACAAATTACTCCTTAATGAAGATTCCACAGCCCAAATTGAATTTACTGATCACCACCAATGATGAAACAGTTTTTTTTTTTAGGAATTTCTAGGAAAAACAGATATTAATGATTCCAATGATTACAAATTAATCTCCTATCTTGTATCGACCAATACTCATCAATATTTTTTTATAAGAACCGTTAATGAAAATTCCACAGAAAAAAAATTAATTTACTGGCCATCTCTACTACTGATGTAATAGTTTCTCTTTTAGGAATTTCTAGGAAAACCAGATATTTATAATTCCAATGATGACAAATTAATCTAATATCTTTTGTATATCCATTATTATCAAAAATTTTTGTAAGAATCCCGAAAATATTGTTCATAAGCCAAAAGGTGTCTTGACCACAAAAGATGAAATTATTCCCTTCACGCAACTTTTACTAACAACTATATTAAAAATACAAATTTGTTTTGTATTATTTAAATTAAATGTGTTTTTTTATTTCATATGTTAATTAAGGGGGGACATGACATTGGCCGTTTTTTGAAATCGACTTTTTTTATAATTTTGTATTTTAGTAAACATTCTTAAGATTCTAAGAAAAAAATTTCATGGAAAAATTCCTACGGGTTCAAAAGTTACAGCCGGATTAATGAAAGCGCTACCTACGTACGGCAGCTGGTATATACAAAAAAAACGTTGAACCCGTTTATCTCGAAACCATGTTTTTCGTACTGGTTGCGGCACTAGCGGGTTCACTTTTTGACAAATTTTTTTTTTTTTTTGAATTTTTTAAACTTGATTTGCTATCGTATGATACGAGCTTTTTTTAATTTTTTTTTTCGATTTTCTATGAATTTTTAAAGTCAATATTTTTTTTCAAAAAAACACACTTTTAAATTTGGAACATCTACAAAAATTAAAAAAAAAAATTTAAAAAAAAACTCTTGTCATACGATAACCAATTTTGTTAAGATTTAAAAAAGTCATTTTTTTCCAGATCGGACAATTTTTGAATTTAAAAAAAAGGTCTGTTTTCTCTGCCGCGAATGTAATGTCCCCCCTTAAATTAATAATAAAAATAAATTTTTTGTCACTTTTTGTTAAAAAAAAATATTTTGCTGAACATAAGAGAAATAAAGTGCGAAACGAAATGAAAAATGTATTTTAATAGTAACAACTTATAAATTCAGTAAGTACAACGATATTTACATTAGAATTCTGAATAGTACTGGCGTTGCAACTAAAATTCAGTTGAATTAAACGAACTTTGTTATGAAAACTAATGTTAAGTTGTGTCAACCGAATGAAATTCGTAATAACCGAATTTGAGTAATAGTAATTGAATTTTAGTTGGCAAATAGCTAAATTTTCTTCTGTGTGTGGTTTTGCTGTACATTGATCGTGTCTTTTTATTTGTGTTGAATGATTTTGTTGCACTTTGAGTAATTTTGCTGAACTTTGAGTGATTTTGCTGAAAGATTTTGCTGGAAATTATTACACTGATTTTAATCCATGCGTACAACTACAAAAAAATGTCAAAATAACCTAATTTTTGGTAAAATAAACGAAAATTTGTACATTTTACGAAAGTTTTTGTAGTTATGACAATAATTTCGTATTTTTATGCATGGGGTATTATGAGTGTAGATTTTGGTAACTTCACGTCGATACATTTGTTATAATTATCTTTAATATTTACCTTTTAACATAAGTGCAAACGAAAAAAAGAGCTACTCGATGGGATCGAGCTACTCGTTAACTACTCGAGCTACACTACTACTCGAAAACGGGGGCCCTGATATTTTATTTTTCTTATTTTCACAAAAAAAATCGCGCTTTTTTCTAACTTCCGTTTTAGATAACTGTCATCTCTTAATATACATATATAAAAGCTAAATGTTGTGAAAACCTAATTTCTATCTCATTTCATACCCCTTTGTTTTGAAAACAAATGCAAACAGCTGATCACAATGGAATGCGTGAAACCATAAAAGAAACAAATACGAATAAATTTGTTGTTGCTATTGAATGTGCGTATTGATTTTTTAGTTGCAAAAAAATAAAATTCGTATGAAAAAAACAAGAAAATATAAAAAAAATGCAATTAAAATAGAGAAAAATGATAATTAAAATGTGAAATACAAAACAAATAAAAAGAATTTCGAAATAAATTCCAAAATTTATTACGTTTCTAAAATAAATCAGTGAAAAAAAAACAAAAAAATATTCTACTTTTCCACCCAATAAAACAGTAGAAGAATGTTTATAAATGACCCACATACATTAAAGAAAATTATATTTAGGACTTGACCTGTATTTTGTAAATGGAAAATTGTAAATTAAGTATCAAAATCAAATTGGAAATAGAAAATTAAGAGGAAATTCCATTGGCGGAAGCTAAAAAGATACCGCAAAAGCAGACTGGCTAAGGAAAATATTGACCACAATTTCCTGTAACACACACACACACTCAGCAATGGGTGGTTCCGTTAGTCAAATATTTCGTTCAGGATCTGCTCTACTATCAGCATCGTGATGGTCATAAAGTTTCAAAGGCAACCGAAGAAAAGATTAAAACTTTATTTGAAATTCTACGAGGCAAATCCAAAAATTTCTATTGCAATTGTTGGAAAGTTTATTATTAGAAATTCCAAAGGTTTGTCTTGACTGTATGACGATGATTGACAGAGTTTGTATTCAATAATTTATTTGATTATTTCAGAATGAAAATATTCTAGTTATACACGATGATTGTGGTTTCAACATTCTACAGCGTAGTGTTGGTCTTAATCATATCGAATTAACGAAATGGCTGTTGCAACGTCATCGTCCCGATTTAAATCGCAGTCCTTGTTCTTTACCATTGCATATTGCCTGCCTTAAGGGTCACGAATCGTGTGTGGAGATGTTGCTGAAATATGGCGCCCGCATTGAGTGTGATGCCCGCATGTGTTTTCCCGGTTGTCATTCACCCAACTGTGAACTTTTCCAATATAATACCAGCCATTATGAAGATGTCGAATATCGTGATCGTTTTGATAATTCAAAACTTCAAAATGCCATTTGTTATGCCATAGATGGTGATCAAATTAATGTACTTAATATATTGGTACAGAAATTAGATGATCCATGGGTAAGTAATAATGTCGGACCAAACAACATGTGCAAAAATGGGTCGGTTTTTTTTTTTTTTTGTATCTGAAGACATTATTGATTGGCATTATTGATTTAGAACTGAACATTGTGCATCCCAGTATTTGTTTTATTTGTGGGTACCCGATGCCAAAAAGGAACAACTAGATATCATTAGTAGATTTGTCAAATATTCGACCTATTTAAAAAACCGGTTTTTGAATACTTAAATAAACATATTTTTTATAACCTGTTTTTCGGTTCGAATAAACGGGTTTTCCGGTTTTTATAAATAAGTTCGCTAACTCTCCATCAGGTGGCGAGCAACAACTGTTCTAAGACTTATCATCTCGCGCAATTACAGTGTTGCCATGTTTGGAAGCCCTTCATCCTTCACCACCTTTCATCTCATCGCTATCCCCTTTCCAAAAGAAAGCAACACATTATACATAGAAAGAATTTCCTGAGTGTTGCTTCTCTAAAAAAAAAAAAAAAAATCATATCTGGTGACATATAAGCTACACGAGTAAAAAATTTTATATATAATTATATACAGTGGACTCTAAGAAACGTGAACATCCAAAACGTGAACAAAGTTCAATAGCTCTAAAACGTCAACACATTTTTTTTTTATAAGCAATGTTTCTTTTTCTTCAATGTTTTAGTAATTTAGGGAATCCCCGAATAATAATTTCACCACGTTCTTATAGTAAACACCTTTTCTAACGTGAACAGAAAAACTCTTTAACTCTGTTCCTGTATCTCCGAATTTTAAGAATTTTTTAAATCAAATTTGTTTTAAAACGTGTAGAATAAAATTTAAATAGAATTAGCAGTTATTTTAATAGTAAATGTATTTGAAATTAAGAACTGTTAAATATCAAAAACGTATTAAAAATCAATAATTTGGGTATGCAAAAATTGTCTTAGATTCAGAATTTGGTCTATTTAAAAAAGTCCCAGTATCAGAAAGTTTTCTAATAGGAAAAATTTATTTAAAATGTTAATATTTTTCTATAGGCAAGTGTCTGAATATTTAAATATTTTGTCTGAAAGTGTACATATGTTTGAATTTAAGAATTTTTCAGGAGAAAAATATTCCAAATCTTTTCATATTACTTGGAATAGAATTTATTCTAAGTAAAATAATTAAAAAAAGGTAAAATCACAAACGTGACCAAAAGCAGAAACGCGAACACCTTTTGCAAAAATTACTTCACGTTTTTGAGAGTTAACTGTATAATCATTTATAACACCATTTATAATTAGATAGGATTATATATGCGGTTGATTATTCAATAATTTGTTTATATGGTGCTATATAAAATTATATATTATTATATATGGTCCAATATACAATTATATATGCCTTATATAATTATATCCAATTTTATATAATTTTATAAAATTATATATACCCAGTTTTCGGATATAATTATATATAATATATATATATAATATATCTGATTATATCAGATTTTATAGAATTATATAGAATATTATGCCCACCAATTTCCGCATATATTTATAAGACTTATATAATTTTTTTCAATCGGGTATATAAATTAAGATATAATTATGTATACTGCCTTCCCGAGTAAAAAAATTATATACAGTGGTGTGAATTAAAATATGGACACTTGCATGCAACAGATTTGAAGTAAAAACGAACACATAAATCTTAGGGAAAATTTGCCAGTAATATTTTTTATATTATTGTTCAACAACAACTTTTCATTTTACGTTATGGCTTAACCCATTCCTGCCTATTGGGTATTTAAATACTCAAAAAGGAGCCATCTTAAAAAAATTTATAGCTAAAGGTAAGAGTTGCATCAAATTGATTTTTACAGGCAGGTGGAGAAAGGATAAAAATACTTTAGGAAAATGTTGGTGTAAAATTGGGGGTTGGTAATTATCTGTTTAATTGTCTGCAAATTTACATATTCTGAAAAATTTAAAGAAAGAATTGAAATTGCCTCTGAAAAATTGGAGAAGCGACACATCGGAAAACTTTATTGTTGGCTAATAGTGTTAGGTATTCTTTAAAGTGTAAAAAAGTTGTAGCTGGGTAGGACCACTCGCTTGGGCCACAGAGGAATTATTTTATATCAGTGGTTAATTCATAAGTCCCAAGTATGTAGAGAATGAGTTAATGATAGTAGAGAATGAGTTAATAAAATAAACGTTTTTATGATTTTTATTTTAATTACAATATTGAATTCAAAAGGTTTAATTAAGCTCTTTACGCAGTTTTTTGTAATCTATGTTTCAGTATATAAATTTTTTAAAAACTGTTTCGCCGACACTTATTTTACTATTTGCATACAAGGCATGAAAATTGTTTTGTTTCATATGAGATATCTCACTTGAATCTAAAGAAATATCAGTCGCAATTGATGTGTTTAGTTCTGCATCGGTGGCACCTAACCTGACTAACCATCCCGCTTTTGGCTGAACTATCCAGCGCTTTTCAATATAATCTTTTCTCAATAAAATTTTTATAAAAAATAAAATGATTTAAAAACGTACAACAAACGTTTAACATTTGGAGCTTTTTGATAGAAATAAAGGATTTCGAAATTCGAATCGAAGTCTAAAATGTATTCATTTGTTGTGCCAAAAGTGATTTTTTTTTATAATTAAAAGAATATATGAATTTTTGAAATTATATTTGAGCGATTCAATCTTAAAAATTTCGAAATTATTAAAACACGTATTTTCGTAGATAAAGGGTGATTTTTTAGCAACTTTCTTTTGGCAGCTCAGCTGTTTTCGTGTAACATGTTACTGTTAAACATGTTCAGTTTGGTCTATAATTTAACCATGAATAGACTTACAAACGAACAACGCTTGCAGATTATTGAATTTTATTATTGTGTGTAAAACCTTTTAATATTGAAGCCACACGACCTACAACAACGGCTAACTTTTGGAGAATGTCCGCTGGCAAAGTTGGATGAAGATCAATTTTTTTATCGGCAAATTGTGTTCAGTGACGAAGCTCATTTCTGGTTGAATGGATACGTGAACAAGCAAAATTGCCGTATTTAGTGTGAAGAGCAGCCAAAGGCATTGCAATAACTGACAATGCATCCCGAAAAACGCACTGTTTCGTGTGGATTATGGGCAGGTGATATCATTGGACCCTACTTTTTCAAAGACGACAAAATCAGGAACGTTACTGTGAATGGCGAGCGCTATAGTGCGATGATTACAAATTTTTTTTTTTGTCCTAAAATGGAAGAGCTGGACTTGTGACATGTGGTTCACAAGACGGTGCCACTCAGCACTCGAAACAATGGCCCAATTGAGAGTCGAGTTCGGTGAACAGTTTATTTCACGTTTGGGGCCGGTCAATTGGCCGCCTAGATCGTGCAATTTAACGCCTTTAGACTATTTTTTGTGTTGCTATGTTAAGGCTCATGTCTATAGAGACAAGCCCGCAACGGGTGACGCACTGGAATCTAACAATGAAGAATTTATTCGTGAGATACCGACCGATAGTTGAGAGAGTATGCCAAAATTGGACCCATCGTATGAACCATTTGAGGCCTAGCCGCGGTCAACATTTAAATTAAATAATTTTTAAACATTGAATTATGTAGATCGTGATCTATCGACTCAAATAAAGATTGTATACATTTCTCTAAATTTTATTTGTTTTTTTTTTTAAATCAAATCCGAAAAGCTCTTACCCTTTATAATAGATTCTCATATTTATTTTTTTTTAAGAAAAATTCTGAAGGTCATAGATTACATAGATCTCCAACTCTTTGACATTAGCTGTCCGTGCACGTAACTCATGTGTTGGCCTATACCAAAAATATTTGCATTTCTATGAAAAAATGTGTTTGTTGATAAAAGAAGAGGAATTTGAGATCTATGTAATCTATGGAGAAGTTTTTATATGACAAAAATAATTATGACTTTTTCATTCTATAGATCCCATTTCGTTCAAAAAAAACCAGTCTTTCATTTACTACACATGGCCTGTGAACGTGGAGCCTGGAATTGTGTACAACAATTGGTGATAACACGTTCCGATGAAATTAATCTGATAAAAGATGAATATTATCCCATACATCATGCTATATTACATGAGTTGCGTTTCTTGGAATTATTAATACATCATGGAGCAGTGACAACAGTTAGGACATGCACACAACAATTTACACTATTACACATGGGTAAAAAATTAGAAATCGTGCACAAGACAAATTAACTTTGTTAAAATTTAAAATTATTTTTCTCTGTTTCAACAGTGATCTTTATAGCCCGCAAATCTGCCGAGGATACATTAAGCATTTTAAGAATATTATTAGAACGGGGCTGCAAAGAACTTATTAACGAACCCGATGTTTTGGGTAATACTCCTTTACATTCTCTGATAGTACGTTATGCTTTAGAGGAGGCCCGGTGAGAATTTTACAATAAATTTTAAGTATTTTGTTTTTTATGAGCATTACTTGCGTTTCGTTATCTTTAGATATGGCTATGATAAATGGAGTAAATGGGATGTATTACATTTGGTACATTTCCTTTTACAACATGGTGCTAAAAATTCCATTAATCAGGCTGGCAATAGTGCTTTAGCTTGTGTTTTTCGTCACATTCGAGATATGGAAGTTTGTTTTGAACTTTTAAGTATGCTAATTAAGGAAGATGGTAAAGTTAAAGGATATTTATATAAGTTGAAGATTTAGTAATTGTATATTTTGTTTTTCTATTTTAGGTGATCCCAATATTGTGGGACGTGATGGTTCTGTACCTATTATGGTCTTATTAATACCTTTAATTAATAAGGATACCTTACAACATTATACTCATTCAATGAAGGTTAGTAAATAACTTTATTATTCTAAACTGTACACTCAGGCAAAAAAGTTAGTAGAAAAATCTGTAAAAGGTTTTCAATATCACTACAAATTTTTTTTTTACTAATTTTAAGTGCAATATATTTTTTAGTAGTTATTTTGCTATTTTTAGTTTACAAATTATTAAATTTTTTTACTCATTTTTGTTGCTGATTTCAGCAAAACATTTTACTAATTGTTCAAACCCAAGTGCTAAAATTAGCAAAAAATTTTGATAATTTTAAGAAATTTGTTATAATTTTTATTAAAAATAAAAATTATGTTTTTTTCCGACCTTTAATTGTGCAATGAAAATGAAAATTATTCAAGTTCGAGGCCATACTCTATATTTCTCCATTAGGATATTGTCCTAACAAATAATCTATAGAGTTTTTTGTTGTAATTTTCATTTTCATTGCACAATTAAAGGTCGGAAAAAAAAGAAAAAAAAAAACAATTTTTATTTTTAATAAAAATTATAACAAACTTGTATAAAAGGCAAAGTACCCGCCTAGTTTACTTCCCCTGTTTTGTTTACAAACTAAACAAAATATAAAAAGGAGAGAAAAACAAAAAACGTGTATTGAATATCCACCAGAGGTGGATCTTGCACATCAAACAAGTTTTCAATTTATTTTTTGATCAATGGTTATAATCTTTAACTTCAAACTCATATGTATATAGTTCTCATGTAGTGAGTAAACTAGTTCATATGAATGTTTGATGTTTGGCATGGGATTGTTACCGCTTTCAAAACGTGTTCTGATGATGGGAACCTAGAAAATTCCCGAAATAGATCTATCAACACATTCCTGAAAGGGTCAAATAATAAATTTGAAAACAAAAAACTCTATAGATTATTTGTTAGGACAATATCCTAATGGAGAAATATAGAGTATGGCCTCGAACTTGAATAATTTTCATTTTCAATTTTAAGAAATTTTATATTTAAGAAAATTTTGTTCGGATTAATTAAAACCTATACTTACAAAACAAAGAGGCCTAAACCTATAAAAATAAATCCTAGCTACACTCAGGGGAAAAAAGTTGCATCATATTGGCGAAAATGTTTCATAAATGAAATTTTCGTAAATACAACAAAAGTTTTATAAAAATTGAAGACAACAATTTTGTAGATCATTTCATAAAAACGTTTCATAATCGTTGTGAAAATAATTTTATTCAAGGTAAGCCAACTTTATTTTTTATTAAACGGGTTTATGCAATTCTAAATATATTTAGGACTTAGGAACATAAAATCAATATTGATAATATTGATACGATTGAACCAAAATATATTTTTTTTTTAAATTTATCTAAACAAAATCTACACCATTGAATAATATATTAATAATATTAATATCAATTATTTCCAAGGCGTTCGATCGCGTGTCACTCGTGACTAAGCTAGTTGCTTTTGGTGTCGGTAATGTCTTCTCTCGATTTATAACGAGTTTTCTTAGAGACCGCACTATACGTGTTGTTTTAGATGGAGTCTCATCAAACGAGTTTCAGCTAAATTCAGGGGTACCGCAAGGTTCCGTTCTTGCTCCTACCCTTTGTCTTATTTTTATTAATGACCTTCTTGGTCAGACCTTCAATCCTATCTACTCTTTTGCAGATGACAGCAACATTTGTCATTCATTTTCATTCGATCACAGGCCAAGCTCTTTGGAGATAGAGGTCATGCGGCAGAACATAAATGACACACTCAATCAAGACCTTTCTACAATCTCTAAGTGGGGTCGCGCGAATAAGGTCGATTTTGATGCACGCAAGACCCAATGTTGTATGTTAACCCACAGACGGGCTGTGGAATTAACATTGTCATCTGTAGCTATGGGTGGTATAGGCATTGAGGAATCGGATACTCTTGATGTTCTGGGCATGAGAATACAGTGTCATGTCCGTTGGAATAAGCACGTATTTCAAGTGTCTTGGTTTTCTGAAACGGTGTAAGACTTACTTCACTCCATCCGATCTCCTTACTATATATACCAGCTATATCCGGCCGAAAATGGAATACAACTCTCATATATGGGCAGGGGCTTCAGTGTCTATTCTGAAGCTTCTGGACCGTGTTCAGGGGAGGGATGTGAAGCTTATCAATGACAGTAGTGTATCCAACTCTATTGATTCATTGGAGCATCGTCGGAATGTGGGTTGTGTGACACTTTTCTATCGATATTACCATGGGAGATGCTCATCTGAGATAAGTGAACTTATTCCACGAGCCCGAGTTTTTATTCGTAATACTCGCTTATCTAGTAGAGCACATCCGTTTGTAGTTGATTGTCCTGTGATTCGCACAACGCACTACAGAGAAAATTCGTTTTTTAGTCGAACGATTCGTATGTGGAACAAACTTCCCGCAACTTAGAAAACATTTACTTACAAGTTAGAAACATTTAAATCAAATATCCACAAACACTACTCCCTCTTTCCTCCCTCCCATACCCTATTTTCCTGATCAAAACAATGCACTGCATGAGTAGGGGGCATCCCCTGAGTATTGGTTAAAATTAAAAAAAAAAAATTGAAACTCCGAATATTCGTTTAAATTTATTGAATTTCTAATTCATTTTATTTGGAAATTTAAAAACTATCAGAAATAGTTTTAAATTCTGGATGATCAATAGAAAATCAAAATTTTCTGAATTACAAATAGTGTTGTTTTTATATAAAAATAATATTTTATGAATTTCAATTAATATTTTCTGAATATTATTTGATATGTTCTATTAAATTTAATTTTTTTTAACATAATATTTAGATATCTAAATTTAAATTTTTTAACGAATTCTATTAATAGTATGTCCTTCTCTCCTGCATGCAATGTATTATTTTCAGTGAGAAGTTATGACTCTCACAAAATCTGTAAATACTCGAACAAAATATGAATATATATTTTAAAGAGAGACAAAGAAAAATAATAATTGTGTACATGGGCAATTCCTGGACGACGGACGCGACATTCGCACACTTTTAGTTGAGCCAAAAACAATAAAGGAATATAAAGATGCGGTATATATCATCAGTGTATTGAAGCAAGGAAGAGTACTAAATTTGAGGATAAACATTGGGCAGAATCAATAATGTAGTAAAACGATATAAGCAAATATCAGCAAAAAACGGACGCCACAAATATAGAAGTTATTTTTATGCACTTATAGAAATATACATAAGTCAGAGAAATTTGTGAAAAAAAAACCATTTTTTTGAGAATGTGGAAATTAGGGTGAAAGAACAAATTTTATGTGTAGATTTATGAAATATGAAAATTTTCTTTAAATTTTTTTAAATTGGGTAAAGTACAAATATGGACGGACGCGACAATTTTTCCAAGAGACCAAAACACACTAAATTTGGTAATAACAATGATTCAACTTTAATTAAAATAATCTAAAGAAACCATAACATAAATTTAACTTCAAGTAAATAACAAAAATGATTTCGAAATAAAGTTCCATATTCTCAATTAGGTACTTTAGGATATATAATAGTTAATATCGAAATAAGAAAACCAATGCAGGCTTTTAATCCCTTTAATATTTGAAACATTTTGCCACAGCTCAGCCAGTGCAGGTGAAGAACACTCAATTTGTTCTGTCGATATATAAAAAAGCTTAAATCCATCAATGTTGTTCCTTGCACATTGATAAAACGATAAAGCATCTTTGAGAACAATATTGATATAAATCGCAAAAATTCTCAGAAAAAAAATGTTTTTTTGCAGTTGTATATTTCGGAAAATGAGAAAAACTAAACATTTATAAAGTATAGACCTTTAAGCTTTATTATTGAAAACAAATAAGTTCTGAGCACTTTGCGTTTTTCACTTATGGTTGACCTTTTTCTGGAATAAACCCCCCCCCCCCCCCCCATATGTATATATTTAACCAGAACTTATGTGTTAAATAAATAGACTTAATGGTTGGGCTTGCGTGTATGTAAGTGTAAATTTCTATAATGCAGATGGTGGTGGGTTTTCTCAAGATTGCATCGTTGCATCTGTTTTTTACATAAAAACAACAACAAGCGCTTGTTAAGGAATTTGCGGACAAAATCATGCTCAATGTTATATTGAACGTGTAATTATAAACAAGAAAAAATTGTACGTGGATTTACAAACAAGATTAAATTTGGCAGCTTTAAATTAATATAAAAATGAGGTTAGTTTAGTAATATAAAAATATATTTATGTGATATATTAAAAATTTAAATATTGTTTTTTATCTTTTTTTTAGCTATTTAATATTTTCGGTATTTCATCAATAATGAAACGAAATAAACGATAATACATGTATCATACACACAGACAACAATGTTCCAGAAAAATTAAAATGATATTAAGTGTATTTTTATATTGTTCCCGAAATGTGTTTACAAGAATAGAATAAAATGAATCCCTTGTGTCCGTAAAATTTTTCAATAAAAATGTTTTCTTCTTCTTCTTCCTGTAAAGAGACTAACTAAAGAAATATTCTACAGTAATTAATATAAAAAATTAATTACGATTGTCATTATCTGACGGTTGCAAAACACTTTCTAAAATGAAAAATATTTATCATTTATGCTTATTAAAATAATTGTTGCAAAAATGATAGTTACAAAAATTTTACTAAAATTTAGAAGCGCTTACTATTAGTTTTTTCTACTAATTTCATTTTACTAATATTATGAAAATTTAGTAATTGGTTTTGCTGATTTTAGAAAATCAGTTTTGAATTGAATTTAACAACAATTTTACTAAAATTAAGTAGTGGCTACTAATTATTTCTACTAATTTCATTGTACTAATTTTATCAAAATAGTTAAATTTCCCGTAATAACAGCAAACTTTCCCATAGCCATTACATACTTTTTTTCCTTTAGTGTATCAATAGAATTTTAGATTTTTTTTTTATCAATTTAAAGTTGTACTAAATAAAAATCCTTTTTTAGTACAATTTCAAATAAACGGAACCACTTAAATATGCTTAAAATAATATTTAGTCAATTGAAAGACTAAATTTTATTTTAACTACAATTTTGAAGAAGTATTTGCTTTTCAAGTGGATCTAGCAGTCACGCCACAGATTTTTTACTCCAAAGAAGTTTTTTTTTTTTTTGTTTTTTAGAAATTCAACAAAACTTTGTTAATTTATTTAATTTTATTCTTTTTTAAACTTAAAATTGTTTCTTTTTTCTCCATTTTAGGTCTGTTTTGTTAATTGCATTCGTATATTATTACAACATGGTGCCAATCCAAATTGTTCGTATCATCATAATTTGACACCTTTACAAGTTTTAGTATTTACTGTTAGTGAAAATTTTACCTTGAGCTGTGACACAACAAGACGCACAAATTTCGATTTTATTAAAAATATTTTACTCCTGTTACTACAACACGGGCTAGACTGTAATCAAACATATCAAAATATTCTACAAGCTGTAATGGACATGGTACGTAATGTTAGAGATTGTTCCGATATGCATCGTATACATGAGTTGACTCTAACATTAATACAATATGGATGCAGATCCTAATATAGTATTAAGTAGTATGACAACGGGTGGTGCAATATATTCCAATGAAATTGCCAGATATGGTGATGCTTTAGGTTTAACTTCGGGCTCCTCTTCGGAAAATGCTACGGGAAGTAGTAGTGGTGGTGGTGGTGGAGGTGGTGAATCACGCCAATCATTGGGTGATACCTCTTTTCGTAATTCATTTCGTACAAATTCACGTTATTTATTATTTTATTATATTGTATTGATTACAAAAAAAGAATTTATACTCAATGATCCCGAATTAAATTTTACCCGCATTATACATTTATTTTATGCCACCATGCAACATGATACTTTATACAATTGTCTCAAGTCTTTGCATAATTTTTATGTGGCTCAGGTGCCGAGTAAAAAGACCGAACAATTGATAGCGGTTATATCATCGTTGTATCGTAAACCTCGCAGTCTTAAACAATTATCGCGTCTTGCCATTTATGAATCTTTAAATAGAAAATTAGCACAAAATATAAACAAACTCAAATTGCCGAGCTTACTAAAAGATTATGTTTTAAATTTTGAACGGTAAGCTGAAAAAGTAGATTATTTTTTTTAATAAAAAGCTAAAAAGAACAAAACAGGATTAGAAGAAAACATAATTATAAAATATAGAAATTTTATTTAAATTTAAATGTTTAAAAAACAAAATTAACTTAAAAAAGTAGAAGTAAACGGCTGTTTTCAGTTATGGAGAACATTTTTCTATTAATTTTCTTTGGTATTTATAAAATTGTACTAAATATTTTTAAAATATTACTTTTTATTACAGTTTTAAAGAAATAATTACATTGTGAGCAAATTTTAAGGAAGGTGCTGAATTAAAAATGTATTAAGTTTTTTGGAATTCAAAAATTAGTACTTTTACTTTAGCACAATTACAATAACTGAAGAAGTTATTAAATATAGCATTTTTAGCACAGTTTAAAAAAATTTACCAAAATCTGAAAGCAACTTGTAATTTATCTTAAATGGTACTTCTAGTAGGTGTACTAAAAATGAAGTAAATGTTTGGGAATTGAAAAAATGGAATTATAAAAACTAAAACAGTTTCGGACTATCGCATTTTTGAAAAATTACTAGCAAACAGGTTAATTTTAAAAAAATTTAACTTTTTAGTGCAATTACAATAAGAAGATACTGGAAAATTTGCAAATAAAAAAATTATATATATGAAGGACTTATTATAAAAAGTTAATAAGCCACATTTTATTTTTAATTGGTTTTCGCGTTTTAAAAGCTAAAAAAATGCAACCATTGTGACTTTTGCATGACGTTTATACTCTAGGTACTTGCAATAAGAGTTTAAGCAAGACATCTATCATATATTAATCAATGGATGTCCTAGAAAATAGCTAAAATCCGTAAAACAGTGAATGTGACTTATCAAGTTTTTACAATAAGCCCTTCAATCAGTATAATACTTTTTTAGTACTAATTTAAAACATTTAAAATATATAAATTTCAACATGAATAGTGCTTTCTAATTAAAGTACTAAACTAGTATCTAAAAATGTACATTTTGGAAAGTAAAAAAATTATATTACAAGTACAAAGTACAAAATTATATTATAAGTACAAACAGTTTCGGATTAGGGTACTTTTTAAAAATCAGTACTTTTTAGTACAATTTCAAGCATCTTAATACGCTGTAAAATAAATGTATAAATTTGTTTTAAATGGTGTTTCTAGTAGGTGTACCAAAAAATGTACTAAAATGTACCTAGTAATTTTGGGCAGTTCAGAAACAAGTATTATAAGAAATGAAACAATTTTGGATTAGGGTACTTCTACAATTTCCAGAAAAAATACTAAAAAAACGATGACGTTGATATTTTTTTTATCACAATTTCAAAAATTTTAGCAGGCTGTAAAGTAAATGTATAAATTTGTCTTAAATGCTAATTGTACTTAAAATGTAGTATATTTTTGGAAATTCAAAACATGATATAAATACTAAAACAGGGTTAGCGTTCTTTTGCAAAATTAGTACTTTTTAGTACAATTGCAGGAATTAGATACGAAGAAACGTTGAGAAATTGGTACAATTTTAAAATTATTGGCACGCTCTCAAATAATTGTATAAGTTGTTTTAAATACTGTATTTGTACTAAAGAAAGTACTAAAAATATAGAAGATTTGCGAATTTAGGAAATGGCATTATAAATACTATAAAGGCTTGGAAGTAGAAGTAAAAAAGTAACGTAGCATTCTTGTAATGATTAAAAAGAGTATAACAATTGTTTTGTTATCTGTTTCTTGTACCTACATGGAGTTAAATGTCAAGTATAGAAGTAGAAAATTTAAATTTTGTACAGAATTATTTACGATTTTACTTTTTTAACACATTTAATTCTATACAGATACGTTTTTTACTTTACGAATAGACTAATGAAGCCTTAAAACAATATCAGATTAGAGTACTTTGAAAATGTTGTACTTTTTAGTACAATTCCAAGAATAAGACACTGCAAACTATAAATAAATTGGAAACTTCAGACTTTTGTTTTTATAATATAATAATTTTTTAGTACAACTTCCAAAATTTTAGAACGCAGTAAAAGAAATATTTATTTTAAAAGCTAATTTTCTTTTTGGGATACTATCGATAAACTTGTACTTTTTAGTACAATTTGGTGGAAAAAACTAATATGTTTAGTACAGTTTAAAAAAATTTTTATAAAAAATGTAGTCAATAAAACGGTTAATTTAGTACAAATACACAAAAATTACTTTTTAGTACTCTTTTTCAGTACATTTTTGTTTCGATACGTTATTTATTTAGAACTCTTATTTTCAAAATTCATTACATTTTTGTTAAAAAAAAAATTTAGTACGTTTTTAGTACACCTTCAAATAGTTAGTTTTTAGTACAAATTGAAAACGGTTCTTACAAGGTTAATTTACAACATTTTAAATAAAGTTTTAGAACACTTAAAAAATCTATACTTTCGTGCAACAAGTTCCGAAAAAAAACTGTTTTAGCACACTAACAAAATATGTATAAACTTTTTTAGTACACCTTTAAAAAAAAGGTACTTTTGGAAGCAAAACTTTTATAAACTCTTTCTGAAATTAATATGTAGTACTATTTTTTGGGCCGGTTTTAAAGTAAAATTTTTAGTACAAAATTAATGTAATTTAAGTTTTCCATTCACAAAAAATTACTTTTAGTACCTTTTAAAATATTTGTTTGTAAAAAAGTGATGTTTTATTTTAGTATTTTTAATTTTTGATAAAATTTGTTTTTACGATTTGGTAAAACGCTTTAAAAAGCTAAAATTTTATAAACACTTTCGTAAGTTTGTAGAACATAATTTACTTTTTACAGTTTCGTGTAAAGTTACGAAACAACAAGTACCTGCTGAACAAAATATAATTTTTAATACACTAACGAAAATTCACTGCGTAGTACTTCTTTTCAGTTCGTTTTCAATACGTTACTGTTTTAGTACATTTTTAAACAATCAATACATTTCTATAACACTTTTTGTTAAAAAAAATATGTGCCTGTTTAAGAAAACTTTCGAAAAAAATGCTTTTTATTAGTACAAATTTGAAAAAGTTACTTTAATAACCGAAAGTTAATGGTTATAAAAGTACAATTTCGTGTCAACGGTACAATTTTAACCAAATTAAAAAATAATTTAGTACAATAACAAAAAATTTATAATCAATACAATTTTTTATTACTTTTTTAGGAAACAATTTGTTATTTTCATCATAAAATTTTCATGATTTTTAGAACAACTTTAAAAAATTCTTTTTAGAACAATTTTGAAAAATACAATTGGTCGCAATTTTTGTACAAATCATAAACTTTTTCCAAAAGGATTAGTTTTTAGTAAAATTTTGATAAACTTTAAAAAAATCTAAGTTTTATTGCACTTTGTGTTTTATTTGTGTTAAGTACAGTTTTCAAAGCTAATTTTAATTGCTATTTCCTTTGCACTAAATTTAACTTTTTGGTACTCTTTTCACAATCTCTTGCTTTTTATTGTTAGCTTTTCTGCACAACTTTGGTGTACTTAAAAAAAAAATACGTTTCAGCTAAGAAATAATAGTTGTACTTTAGTACAAAATTTAAAAAACGCACATTTTAGTACCATTTCAAACAAAAATTGCAAATAAATAGATTCCGGAAAAATTTACTTTTTAGTACAAAACGTGTGTACCATGGAAGAGGAAATTTTTTTATTTAAAAAAAAATCTACTTTTTAGTAGAGGAAAAAAATTGTACTTTTTACCAAATTTAAATAACGCAGTACCATTTCAAAATTAAAAAGAATTGCTTAAAGAAAAGACAATTTGTTAGCTCTTTTTAAAATTGGTATTATTTTACAACTTAAAAAGTTTTATGTTTTGTCCTTTTTTCGGAGAAGAGCACTTTTTTGTACAACTATTGTTTGTATTTAAAATACAGTTTCCTAAACAAAACTTTATTTCAATTAGGAAAAAGTTACCTTTGCACTAAATTAAAATTTAAAAAAAAATCTAAGAAAATACTAAAACTTTCTAAATAAAAAACTTCTTTTTTATACACTTTCTCCAAATGTACATTTTAGTACATAATTTCTGCGTTAGTTAAAAAGAACATTTTTTTATACTCTTCAACAAAATAAGAAATGTAATTGAAACTTTCATGCAGGCCACTAAATGTGACCTTTTTAGTACTTTGATAAAAAAAAAAATTTTATCACAGTTCCCCCCAAAAAAAAACTTCAGAAAATGTTGTTACTTTTTAGTACTATTAAACAAATTATTTTAGTACACTTGAAGAAAAATTAAGAAGATGTGTGATAGGTACTTTTTAGCACAATTTTCAACAAATCATTTTAGGCTGTTTTTGTAATCTTTTAAACTGGAATTTTTAGTACTAACGTGACATAAAAAAAACGGTATTTATTTAGTACATTCCTGTAAAAATATTTAACTACTCGTGTACGTAGTACTGTTTTATATATGAATAAATTTACTTATTTAGTACACTGAAAGAAATAGTACGAATTATGTCAAGAAATATTAATAAAAAACTGTTCCCTAGTAACTGATATTTTTTTTTATAAAAAACTTTAAGTCTACAATCAGATACAATTTTTTTCTTAAAGTCGTTGAAACCAAATTAAATTGCTTAAAACATCGGCTTTTAGAGTTTAAAAAAATACAATTTTTTTTTTTTTAACAATCTAAATCTGTTGTATAGTGGTTAAAGATTTTTGCGATCACTATTAGAACATAAAATACCTAGTAATTTAATATAAATATTTTACATTTAACTTTTTTTTAGATGTATGTATTTCTTTTTTTTAACTATTTTCTAAATAAAATACATAAAATAGGGCAATCGTAAAATTTATATAAAAATTGTATATAGTTTATATATGAAATTCTTATAAATCAGGGCAATTATATAATTTAAATTTGATGTGCCATACTGAGCAATTTAAACTGAATATATTTATATTTAACAAAAAAAAAATCTAGTTATAGTTATTTAAAAATAAAAAGTAAAAGAATTTAATGTTTATTGCAAAAAAAAAAAATATATATATATATATAATTAAGATCAAACCTTAACATTAGTTGTGCTAAATAGTTCATAGTTTATTTAGTTCATTTTAAATTATTGAACTAGTACGTTCTTTTAGCTCATATATTTGTAGGACAATTTTTTTTTTCAATTATTAATACAGTAAAACCCGGAGGACCAAAAAACCTCGGAGAAACAAAGTACAACCTCGGAGGACCAAAGTAAAACCTCGGAGGACCAAGATTAGATTAGATCAGAAGGCACTATGCACCGCGACCAATGTAGGTCTTTTGTGCTGCCTAAAGTTACTTACAGATTCAAGCTACCTATAAAGCCAATTATCCTATTAGGCAAAATGTTCGCGATGTCGGAAGGCGAAATGAAGCGATCACCTAGAATCCTAGGTCTCCTGTCACAAAGCCTGGGACATTCGCAGAGAACATGCTCCGAGGTCTCAGACACCATCTCACTAAACCTACACATATCCGTGTCCGATTGACCCTTGTGCAGATGGTATCTAAGATTACAGTGTCCAGTTAAGTACGATGCGAGGGTCCTCAAACCCCCCCCCCCCTTTCAAGCGACAAGAATCGCCTCGACCCCCTACTGGAAAAAGAGATCTATCTTTTAGCCTGGCGCTGACCAGAAGAGTTTTCCCAGTAACCAGAGAATTCAGACTCTCTCTCCATGCCCTGAGCCTTTCCCTTACATACCCCGACGGTATTCCACAGAATTGGTTCAGGACCAATAAAGGGCCTTCGGGCCCCGCGGTTGGCAAGACAATCTGCCCTCTCGTTGCCCTCATGCCCCTCATGACCAGGAATCCACCCCAAGGTTAGAGAGTTTCCCCTACCGAGCCTATTGAGAGTCGGAATGCATTCCATGACCAACCCGGAAGACACCTTATAAGCCATTAAGGCCCTCAGTGCAGCCTGACTGTCAGAAAGAATGTAGATGCGAGATCTGCGAGTTCCCCTTCGCAGGCATTCCTGAGGAGGATCAAAAAAATTAGTTCGTCTTAAGCGAGGTTCGTATTAAGCCGGTTTTTTTAACGATAAAAAATATGTATTTATTAAAACAAAAACAAGATTTTTATAATTTTTATTAAAAATAAAATTATGTTTTTTTCCATTGCAAAAACAAGATTTTTACATAAATAAAAAATAAAATTAGCATTTCATGCATTCACAACTAGAAAATTCAATTAAAATTCTTCATTTAAAAAAAATCTGTTATTTTTTTCTGAATGACTGAATTAACGATTTCATTCGTTATAAGTTTTTCTATTACCAAAATATGATTGTCAGCTTCTTCGGCACACGATTTTGTTCGAATACATCACTCGACAACTTTTCAACATCGGGAGGATTAACAATTTCCAATATTTCTTCACCTGATAAAGTATGTGACGTTAAAACATTAGCATCTATATCTAGAAAGTCAGATAAAGAGTGTACTAAACATGGTAGTTTGTATGAAAACGAGTTTTTGGGACTGCTTAAAACAGTTCGTAATAACCGAGGGTTCGTATTAACCGAGTTCGTATTAAAAGATGTATTTTATATGAAAATTGTTGCAAAAAGTCGGGACTTTTAAATTAGTTCGTATTACCCGAGGCTTCGTCTTATCCGAGTTCGTCTTAAGCGAGTTTTACTGTATTGTTATATTGGTCAATGGTTTGTTTAACAAATATGCATAATATGAGAGAAAATCACAAATAAACGGTTAAAACTGAACTAGTTCAATTTTTACCGATCATTTGTGATATTCGGTCATACTATGCAGATTTTTTAAACAAACCATTGAATAACATAACAATATGAATTATTGGAAAAAAAATTAAAATTTGTCCAACAAACATATCGCACTTGATTAACAAGAGGGTATTAACTCAAAACTTTTAAAATTTTCAGTAGAGTCAAAAAACTGTTTATGGCCACATTTTAACAGAATTTAAAAATTCAAACATATCATAATAAGCAAATTCCATTTGAAAATATATATACATTGTTTTTGTTTTAAATTTTACCACTCATTGCAAAAAAAAAATCAATTTTTTGAGTTAATACCATTTTTTTGAATTTTTATCGATTTAAATTTATAGAATAAAACAAATTTTATCAACAAAACAGTATCAACTCAAAATACAACCAAATAAAATAAAACAGTTTGATTATTTTTAACATAAATAAAGGCTCAAATCAAAATAATACATTTTTTATGAAAATATACGATTCATTTCTATTTGAACTTTTGTATTAACTCGAAATAATACCTTTTTGTTGAAATAAAGGTAATCACTACATTATCATGAAAATGGTCTCAATAGTGGTTTTCGAGATGAAAGAGTAATCGGAATACGTTGAAATTTTTACAATAGATAGATATTGATGTTGTTAGTTGATTTCTTGAAAAAAGTGATATTTTCAAAATTTTGAGTTAATACCCTCTTGTTGATCAAGTGCGATATGAACTAAACCAACGAACTAGTTCAATAAATAGAAATTAACAAAATGAACTATGAACTATTAAGCTCAACTCTACTTAACATAAAATAAAACACAATGTCAAGTTAACATTAAAATGTTTTTGAAAATATTTTTAATCTCAAGTTGTTTGTTTAAAGCACTTATTTACTAAAACAAAAAGAACAACAACATAGCAATTATTTACCCTTAATGAAACCAACATACAACATATTGCCAAAAAAAAATAAATAAATCAAAAAAACAATTAAAGAAATTAAATGAAATTAATATTTATTGTTATTGTTCCTGTTAACCGAAAAACCCATATAAACCCATACATAAAATAACTCACTCATGTTATTTGTATGCAATAATATTTATAAAGAAATATATTATTTACTGTTAATTTCTTTTTAAGTTTAAACAAGCAAACAAATATTTTACCTTTTTCAAAAAAAGTATTGAATGTTAAAAAAAAGTAACAAATAAAATCGCTGTAAATAAAACAAAACAATTAAATTTGAATTTTTTCTAATTCTTCTTCTTAATCTAGCGACCTAAACAAAACAACTCCCAAATATATATTTTTAATCAAATGTCAATTTGAATTAAAGGCAAAAAGGCGCCTACCTAACATATTTCTTGGAATTTTATTTGCGAAAAAATTATAATTCGTAATTTGTATTTGGAGCGACTCCTTTCCAGGACATCCCAGTAAAATAATACCTTACCAAATAATGAGTCTAGTAATTGGAGCGACTTCTTTCCAGGACATCCCAGAAAAAAACATACCTTACCAAATAATGTGTCTAAGCTCGTAGGTTTGCACGTATTTCCCTTTATATTATAATTCTAATCTTTTTTTTTACATAAAACGTCCCAAAAGTAATGAGTTATGCATTACTGGCAGCCTTACGTAAATATGAATTGTAAGGGGTACCTACAGTGGGGAGCACTTGTGAGTACATGTAAGTACTTTTTACACCTAAAGATTCAGGCCGAAAAATGTTTGACACTAGAACTAAATTATACTTTTCTAAAGGTACAAGGTACACTCAAAAAAATAAGTTAGTAGAAAAGTTAGTAAAACGTCTTGTAAATCAGGTATACTATTTTTTAGCAAAATTTTTTTGCTAAAATCGTGTTTTCAGCTAAAATTTTTGTTATACTTATTCAGCACTTAACTGTTTTATACTAATGCTTTACTAATATACTAATGTTTTACTAATTAATTTTGCTAAAAAAAAATTGTGCTGATAAGCACATTAATAGTGTGGACGACAACCAGATTGAAAGATATACGCAGAATGAAGTAGATGTCGCGGCATGTCAAGATGTAGTAGAGAAGAGGAAAATGATACTAAAAAGTACAACTCTAATAAGACATATAAAAAAATCAACCATGGAAGACTTTTGTATCTGTTTTTCATACATAAAACAAAATTGAGGATTAAAATAACTTAAATTTTGCGTTGTCACCGGCTTGTGAAAATAATTGTCTATTAATAAAATAAAAGACAAAAGAAAACATTTAAATTTAATATGTATTTCTATAATAAATGGTAATAGATTAGTAATCTAGTGTGGTCAAATTGCAAACAAACATATACAGACATGTAGACAGAGTAAAGCGAAAGACAAAGACACACATCTTAGGTTGATTTGTATGGTTAATTTTTCTTATTGCAAAAAAAGGGTTGTTTTTTTCGTTTCGTTTGTTTTTGTTTATTTGCTGACATTAACAATTTTTTTGCTAGCGCCCTCCTGACTAAACTTTTGCTGACTTTACAAACTTTTTTTTTTTGAGTGTATTATGAAAAATGTATTTCCAGGAAGGTCAAAAATCGGAGCATTTTGACCAAAAAATACACTTTTCTCGTTAATATAGCTCAAACGCCTGATGTCGGAGAGTGAATCTAAGGCCAGATTTGGATTCAGCGTACCTTGTACCTTTAGAAAAGTACAATTTAGTTCTAGTGTCAAACATTTTTCGTCCTAAATCTTTAGTTGTAAAAATTACTTACATGTATGAATAATAAGCCACTACCAGAAGGAACAAAATAATGGGTCTAAAAATAGATTTAAAAAAATACGAATTAAAAAAAATATTATTCTTATTACAAGTTTGTTATAATTTTTATCCCTTTCCGGAATGTGTTGATAGATCTATTTCGGGAATTTTCTAGGTTCCCATCATTGAAAGCGGTAACAATCCCATGCCAAACATCAAACATTCATATGAACTAGTTTACTCACTACATGAGAACTAATATACATATGAGTTTGAAGTTAAAGATTATAACCATTGATCAAAAAATAAATTGAAAACTTGTTTGATGTGCAAGATCCACCTCTGGTGGATATTCAATACACGTTTTTTGTTTTTCTCTCCTTTTTATATTTTGTTTAGTTTGTAAACAAAACAGGGGAAGTAAACTAGGCGGTACTTTGCCTTTTTTACAAGTTTGTTATAATTTTTATTAAAAATAAAAATTATGTTTTTTTCGACCTTTATTATTCTTATTTTAATTTTTCTTAAAAAATGGTCGAGCCGGGAATCGATTCCGGGTCGTCAGATTAACATGCGACTGCTCTATACCCTAAGCCACCGAGTCATATAACATTTGATAGTTTAAAACATAAATGCATTTTTTTTAATGTAAATTTGTTGAAGATATACCAAAACTGTAACCTTACCATTTAGCTTACAAAAAAAACCGCTTTATAATGAGTCTAAAAATAGAATTCAGAAAAAAGTGGTATCATTATATTTTGCCGGAAGTAATAAGATAAATTACCTAATATTGTTTAGATGAATTATTGTTAAGATGAATTACCTATTATTGTTCACCAATTATTTTTTGTATGAAAGTAAGTTTCGTAACCCATTATTTTATTATTTAAAGTATTGCAGAAGGTAATAAGTACTCATTACAAAGTAATGTATAAAATATTAAGTAGTCATTATTATGTTTTTGCTGGGATTTTATGAAAATCGCTTATTTTGTGAAAAATCGAACAAAATTTGAATGTTTTCATCAAAGTTTACTTTAATTTCGGAAAAATATCACTTCAATTTATAAAGACAATAATTATCTTAACTGTTATTTAAAACATCTTTAACACTTAGTTGCCTGTGGTCAAAAAAGACCATGAAACTTTAATTAAAATTATGACTTCAAGATTATAAAGCCATTAAATGGATTTTAAAAAAATCTACTTGATAAAAATTATTATTTTGTGTAACTTGCTTCATATAGGGTTAATGTTTTCGCTTTTCACCAAAAAAAAGACCCACTAGGAAATTTAAAGAATAAAATCTTTCAGATTTTTTATTAAATTTGGATATGCGATAGAGTATACACAATTAACGAACAAGCGCAATTTTGTATAGTCCCAATCTTATTTCTAAGGGTTATTTTTGACCCCACCTTTTTTAACCTTAAAAAAGTGTTATTTTGCAAATTACCTAATGGGGTTTTTATGATGAAAAGTGAAAATATTAGCCCTATAGTTATAATTTTAATCAAGTAGAAATTTTTTTTAACCATTTAAAGGCTTCATATTCTTGTAGTCAAAATTAAGGTTAAGTTTCATGGGTATTTTTTTCCCCGGCCACTAACGGTTAAAGATTTTTTTAAAAAAAGTAAATATAATTAGTCTTATTAAATTTAATAAATATTTTTATGAAAATTATGAAACATGTTATTCTGTAAACTTCTTTTTTGGCCAAAAGTGTAAAACTTAACCCTATATGGATCAAGTTACATAAAATATTTATTTTTATCAATTTAAAAGCTTTACAATCTCGTTAGTCGTAATTAAAATTAAGTTGCATGGGCCTTTTTGGTCCCCACGCCATTAAGGGTTAAATATTTTTTAAATAGAAGTAAAGATAATTATAGTCTTAATAAACTTAAACGATATTTTTCGAAAATAATGCAAACTTTGATGAAAACATTAAAGTTTTGTTCAATTTTTGACAAAACAAGCTATTTTTATAAAATGTCCTGGAAAGGAGTCGCTCTAAATACAAACTAGAATTATCCTTTTTCCAATTTATTTTTTTTTTCTTTAATAACAACTATTATATTCTAAAAACAGCAATCGACATCTGCAAATAAATTTTTTTTAAATTAATTTAAAAAAAAAACCGTTTTTTGCATTTTTTTTTAATTCGTGGGTGATTTTGGATTCCTGGCTAAAGTAGGCTAATGATATCCAATGAAGTTAGAATTCCATATCTGAATAATTTCGAGTATATTAAATGAATAAATGAAATAAGAAGTATATTTATTCAAAATTTAGAATTTTGGGAATATTTAATAATAAGACACCTTTTTTTCAAAATGGGCCATTTTCGGCCGTCTTGTGGCATGGCGTTCCGGGTTCAAAAATAAAAATAATTTCATTTCTTCCATTTGGGGTGTAATGACAAACTGGGGGTGTAATGACAAATCTATTTTTAAGGGACACCCTAATCCATATATTAAAACTATGATTTAAATATTCAAACTTTGTTTTTACCCAGAAACCATCGAAGGGTCCGCCATTTAACGTTTTTTTTTCAACTAGTGCTTATTTCGTGAATGGTAACACTTAGCTCATGTCTGATTTGACAGATAATTAGTTAAATCCTTCCGCTGAACGAATATGGTTGTGTATACGCTTGAACAACGCTGGGAAATATTGCGACATTACTTTGAAAATCATGTGGTAGTGTTGCAGAATGTGTGCGAAAATTGCGTACGGATTTTGGAAGAAGAGAAGCACCGTCAGCTGATGTCGTTTGGCCACCTCGGAGCTGCGATTTGACACCGTTGGACTATTATTTGTGGGGTGCCGTCAAAGATAAGTGTTACGCCAACAAGCCAGAGACAAGTGACAAGGACTATATTCGTGAAGCCATTGGTGAAATACAGCTGCACACAATCGATAATGTGCTTAAAAATCGGACCGATCGTGTAGGCTACTGCATGGCCAGCCGAGGCAGCCATTTGAATGAAATTATTTTCCATTATTAACCGGAAGGATTGTACTTTCAAATAAAAAAAGAAATTTGAGAAAATATTCAGTAGTTTTTTTTTATAGCATTTTCAAAAAAAAAAAAGTTATTTCGCGGACCCTTTATAATATACTTTTTTATATCATTTTGGAGTTGGTTAAATAAGCTTTCCAACGATGCCAATTTTATTCGAATTCAACAATTTTATTCGAATCCAACGAGTACGTTTTCAATGTAATCGCAAAAAGGTGCTTGACCGAAGATTTTGATTTTTTCCCCAAAATTGTCCTAAGGCATCCCAAATTCATAATCAAGAAAAACTTTTCTGTTGATCGCACTTTTGGGTAAGAGCTTTTTCCCATGAAAAGCGTCTATCGCTTCTAAACCGGGCTCTGTACAAGGAAAATTTGTTTACAAAAATTGTGCTTAATGTTGATGTCTTTAGGGATAATTAAACTTATTAAATAAAAACTGTAAATTTTAAAAATATAACCCAAAATGGTAACCGTGTCTATAGGCAGACTCGAGCATACACACAGAGAAATAAATTGCCAACAGAATTGAAAAGTTTATTTTAATGTTAGCAACTTATAACTTCAGTTAATACAACGATATTAACATTAGATTTCAGAATATTTTGGGTGTTGGAACTAAAATTCAGTTGAATTAACCGAACTTTGTTGTGAAAACTAATGTTCAGTTGAACCAAACGACTAAAATTCGTAATAACTGAATTTGAGTCCTGGTAACCAAATTTCAGTTGGAAAATAGCTAAATTTTTCTCTGTGTGTAGGAGGGTTAATTTTAATTATTATTCAGTATTCAGTTTTTTTTTACTTGTGTAAGTAACCGTTATAAAAAGAAATAATACCCTGTAGTATTTTAAACACCCTTTATTTATTCAGTCCATTGCTTGCCAACCATATTGCTAGGCGAATTTTAGAAGCAAAATAAAACAAATAAACAAATTTTTAAAACAAATTTTCAAAAAAGAAAACTTATTTTTAAAATACATTGAAATACATATTTCAAGAACACAATATATTTTAATAATAACAAATTTATCCTGATTTGAAAACGTTGAAAACCCCGTTAAAATGTTTAGCCGTAAATTGGATCGTATGTATCATCCACCTTCAGATCTCAATAGATATGATAATGAGGAATATATGAAAAATCCATTGCTAAAATTTCACCTATCCGATGTTTATGAACGGCGACACCATACATTCTTAAAATATCGAGCAGCCGAGGTGAAAATGAGATTGTGTCGTAAATATTTACCCCCTGAACCGGATATACGTTATTTACCCGAATCACATTATGTCGATAACTTAAGAAGATGTGTGCGTAAAATTGTGGTACCCAAAATGTTGACGAAAACGGAAAAACAAATTCTCAGCTATGCACCGAAACGGTTAAAACAAAAATTACCGGAATTGGTGAAATCCTATATGAAAGATGTTCACGAAGAATTTGATAGGCTAATGAAAATTTATAGTATGAAAAGTATATTGGTTAAACCAGAATTACCCGATGAAGATCCAGCCGAATATGATTTACCTAAAGCAGATTTTCGATTTTCTTTGCCCGGAAAAACAAATCAGTATACAAAATTTTTACAAAATCGTCGTAGAATCAATCAACGTTTGTTAATATTACAAGTACCCGTAAGATGTGTTTTAAATTCGACCGAAGTGGAATTTCCCGAGTTATTAATCATATTTGATCCACTACAATTGAAAGTGGCTCAAGCAGCTTCGGTGCAATTAGGTTTGGGTCAAAGGGAATGTATATCCCACAAAACTTTACTAAAGTACTGTCCGTACTTCTTTAGATAATAACAATACCTACTTTAGATGGACTTGGTATCCAAAATTTATTAACATTATTAGACGTATGTATAAAAAACGTATAATGTCGGCTAAATTATGGCCAGCAACTTTCCTCATGTATTGAGGGTCTTATAAATCGACAATTGAATAATTTAAAAGAACGCACTTTTAAGGAACTTTTAAGAATCTGTTCCAATGAACGTAAAATACCCATGTTGCGTTTAAGTTTAATATGTTGCCATAGTGATGATGGTATCGATATAAGTCCAAATTTTGAAGAGATTCTTGAGATCTATGAGACTATAGCTAAGGAAATAGCCGATGTTGGTAATAAAATGGAACCCATACAACCACAAATAGATGCCTCGACCGTCAGTCAAGCTGCCGAGTTTTTAAGGATCAATCTTAATCAGAATTATCTTAATGAATATATAGAAAAATTGAAAAAAGTCATAAGTCGTACATATCAACCTATTAAAACGTATCTTCATAACTATCAGCGAAAATATTATGGTCTTTATAGTCAAACAGTTTTGGATGATTTAGATGAATTTTTATCAGAGCCTCGAGCATTTGAAGAATATTTTGCTAACATTAATTCCTACTTTGAGTATATTAATTTACTGCGCAGTGAACCTAGACAGGATTTTTTTATTTTAGCCATTATTAATAATGAACCGGCCATTAAAAGATTACGGCAAATTGCTGATGGTCTAATAGCTCGCATCACAGCGGAAATTACCAAAGAACACATTAAAACGGAATTGGCCATTTGTAGCGAATTTGAATATATAAAAGCGAGAGCTTTAGAAATACCCAAAACGACTGAAGAACTTTTGGCTGCTGCTGAATATATGATTTTTGTTAAAAAGAAAAACTATTCGAATTACGAGATCGTATACAATATTGTCTGAAAGTTGGTACTAATCTGGTCGAATTATGTGAAATGTCTTCTTATCACTTTGACTTGACCATCAGCACTATTAATTGGCTTTATGATATAAATGAAATCTGTGATTATAATGCTTCACAGCAGGAGAATTATAAATGTTTATTTGAGGAACATTTACAGGAAGTTGTTAAGAAACTAAATGAAGATATTGAGGAATTAATACCCAAGATTATCATAATTAATGATATGAGTGATCCGAAAAAGTTTAAGGAATACTATATACTGTTGCAGAATTTTATCGATCAACTTAAAACGTTTGATGATTATGTGTCTTGGATAAATAAGGAGGAAAAGCTTTTTAAAATACCTCAAACTTTGTATCCCACCTTGGAAGTATTAAAGACATTTGTTTATCCTTTTGCTACATTAATGAAGTAAGTACATTTTAATGCTATTAAAAAGCTTTCAAGCTTTATATTAAGAAATTTTAATAATTAGCCATGTTATTATTAATGAGCTTAAAGCTTAATTTTTAGAAAAGTTTAAAATAAACCCAAGCTTTGTATTAAATGCACAGTCAGAGAGATTTTATAAGAAGTGCTAGCATTTATAAAGCTCTATATTTATATAACAAAGCTTTAAATTTATCAATTGTCGGAAGTTGATACTTCGTTACTGAAAAATTTGAAATAATTCGGTTTTTCATATAGTTTTATGAAAAATATGATGAAAAAGTTTCAATAAAAATAGTTTTATAAAAATTTTGAAGCTATTTCATAAAGTTTAATAAAGTGAATGAAAATCAGTTTATGATGAAAACTTCATTAGTTTAGTGAAAAACTTCATTAAAAGAAATTTCTCTCTGTATACTATCTCAAGTTGTATTTAAATCGTTAGTTACAAGTTGTCAACTTATCAATGGAAATGAAAATTATTCAAGTTCGAGGCCATACTCTATATTTCTTTATTAGGATATTGTCGTAACAAATAATCTATAGAGTTTTTGTTTTAAAATTTATTAATGGACCACTTTCAGGAATGTGTTGATAGATCTATTTCGGGAATTTTCTAATTTTCCATCATCAGAACACGTTTTGAAAGAAGTGACAATCCCATGCAAAACATCAAACATTCATATTAACTAGTTTTCTCACTAAATGCCCGGCATTTGCCGGGATCCGGGTCGAAATACTATCCAGTCACCCAATATCCACATTGGGGGATATTAGGGGCATATGATGGAAGAGGTTGAGGAATTTCGTCAGTGCGACGGAGTTCCTGGGGGTAGGAAATAGACATGGGACCGGTTTTTTAGAGCGCACAACAAGCCGACATTCTGGCTTAAGTGTAAGTCCTCAGGGACTTGAGTCGTATTAGGGAAGCATTTCCCTTCTCCGATTCCTCTTTTCGACCTAACCTAACCTATTATTGATATGCTCATAGTTTGCAAAATAAATATTATAACTGGAGTACCGTTTCGATTTTTACTTTGCATTTGAAGCAGGTTAAAAATACAAATTTTTATTGAAGAAATATTTTTTTATGAAATTTTTTTTTTAAATACCAAAAAAATAACTTAAAAACCAGATTTTTTTTTAACAATTTTTACAGTTTGAAATATTTGTAGTAAAACAGTTTCAGTTGTTTTTTGACATTGGTAGTTGTTTTTCAGCAGTTAAAAACTACATTTTTAGTTGCTTTAATTGTAATTACCTTTGTCGCCTTTTTAACTGAAATTACAGTTGTTTTAACTATAATTTTCAGTAGATTCTACTGCAAAACTTTTTTGAGTGTAGTTTTCTCGTTTCAGGATCATGTAACCTCTATAAAGCTTTGAATACTCGCCAATCTTTTTAAAATATGCAGACCTTAAGTAGTTATTCTTATTATTTTATGATGAAACTTTTCAAATTTTCCAGATTATGTATATATTGGATGCGTTATCATAGTGTATGGTTGGATGGACCTTTCGAATATTTGGAGCCGAAATTTGTGGAATATACTACAGATAATTATCTGAAAGACTTTCAAAAGAATCAAAAATACTATAGACAAAAAATCAAACAAGATCTTATCGATAATCCAGTTTGTAAATTTAAGGTAGGTTTAAAAAAATCCCTCTTTTAAACAAATGTTAAATTAAAAAAAATGTGTTAAACTTTAGGGCCAAACTGAAGATCCCGATCCAGAAAATCATCCTGTGCCCTTAAGGCTATGCACCAAAATGATACAATCTATAAAAGATTTTACCACCGGAGTATTTATTGTTAACAACATGTGTAATCCGGCTTTAAGAAAACGTCACTGGAATGAAATGTCAGAGATAGCAGGATTCGATATAACTCCCGATGCGGGCACTACTTTAAGGAAAATATTAAATTATAATTTAGATGCTAAATTGGATCAATTTGAAATTATAAGCTGTTGGTGCCAATAAGGAATTGCAATTATGGAATTCCTTACAGACTATGATTCACGAATGGGATAATAAAAGTTTTCCTACGGGACCTTATAAAGAAACAGGGGTACAAATTCTATCTAATTTAGATGATATACAAGCCATATTAGATGATCATATATTAAAAACATTATCCATGAGGGGTTCGGCATTTATGAAACCTTGCGAACAAGAAGTTTTAGCATGGTATGATAAGATTAAGCGAGTTAATGAGACTTTAGATCAATGGGGTAAGGTACAAGCTAATTTCTTGTACTTATTACCCATATTTTCCTCAAAAGACATAGTGGCTCAAATGCCTGAAGAAGGCAAATTATTTCTAATTGTTGAACAGACCTTTACCCGTAATATGGCTATGATATTACGACAACCTCTGGTCATGGAAACGGCCCCTGCAGCTGGACTTTTGGAATCATTGATTAAGGCATGTGGAATTACTAGATGATATTACCAATGGTGTTAATAATTATTTAGAAAAGAAACGTTTATATTTTCCCAGATTCTTTTTCTTATCCAATGACTGAAATGTTGGAGATTTTATCCGAAACTAAAGATCCTTTAAGAGTTTTACCCCATCTAAGTAAATGTTTTGAGGGTATTAATAGTTTGGAATTTGATGAAAAGAAAAATGTATTATCTATGATTAGTGGTGATATGGAAATTGTTCCCTTTGTCCAACAAGTATCCACAGCTGCTGCTGGAGGTAGCGTCGAAAAATGGCTGTCAGGTGTAGAAGCTGAAATGTTAAAAGCCGTACGTGAACAAATGGCTATGTCGTTTGAACATTATCCTTCGGTAGAAAGATATGAATGGGTCTTACATTGGCCACAAATGGTGGCCTTGTGTGTATCACAAATTTATTGGGCTGCTAATGTTCATGGAAGTCTAAGAAAATCTGTAAGATATTCTCAAGCTATGGATAATTTATTTCAAGAACTTACTGAGGATTTGCATCATATTGTCAGTTTGGTTAGATCTACCACGATCAGTAATTTAAATCGCATTACTATCAAGTCCTTGATCGTAATAGATGTTCACGCTAAAGATGTGGTGGAGGAGTTGATACGTTTAAAAATCAATAGTGAATATGATTTTCAATGGATGTCTCAATTGCGTTACTATTGGGAGGAAGGTGATAGTTGGGTTAGAATTATTAACGCTACGGTGCCATTTGCCAATGAGTATTTGGGTAATTCAGATCGTTTGGTTATTACACCATTAACCGATCGTTGTTATCGCACATTAGTAGGAGCCTATCAATTACATTTAAATGGTGCTCCCGAAGGACCAGCTGGTACAGGTAAAACGGAGACTACCAAAGATTTAGCTAAGGCCTTAGCGGTCCAGTGTAAAGTATTTAATTGTTCTGATGGTTTGGATTACAAAGCCATGGGTAAATTTTTAAAGGTTTAGCTTCTTGTGGTGCTTGGGCTTGTTTTGATGAATTCAATCGCATAGAATTGGAAGTCTTGTCGGTAGTAGCCCAACAAATAATGCTTATCATCCAAGCGGTACGAGCCAAGGCTAATAAATTTATGTTTGAAAATACGGAGCTAACCCTAAATCCAGCCTGTTATGTTTGCATTACCATGAATCCGGGTTATGCGGGACGTTCGGAGTTGCCGGACAATCTGAAAGTGTTATTCCGTTCTGTAGCTATGATGGTTCCTGATTATGCTATGATTGGTGAAATTTCTCTTTACTCCTATGGCTTTGTGGATGCTCGAAAATTGGCCGTTAAAATAGTTACCACATATCGATTATGTTCCGAACAATTATCCATGCAAAATCATTATGATTATGGTATGAGAGCAGTAAAAACTGTACTCTCAGCCTGTGGTAATATTAAAAAGCAATTCCCGGATGAATTGGAAGATATACTCCTGCTAAGATCTCTCATAGATGTCAATTTACCAAAATTTATGTCATTTGATATACCTTTATTCGAGGGTATAATATCGGATATATTTCCGGGCATTACCTTACCCAATATAGATTATTCTCTAATCGAGATGGAATTTAAGAGGCTATGTAAGGAAATGGTTTTGGAACCAGCTGACAGCTTTCTGACAAAAGTTATACAAACTTATGAAATGATTATAGTACGTCATGGTTTCATGTTGGTGGGTGATCCTTTAGCGGGTAAATCAAAAACTTTAGAGATATTAGCAAAAATTTTATCGGCTTTAAAACTGAAGGCTCCCGATAAGAGTCCTTATTACCAAGATGTGAAAATGGGTATTATGAATCCAAAATCGATAACTATGAATCAATTATACGGATCATTTGATCCGGTTTCATATGAATGGACAGATGGTTTAGTGGCGAGAATATTTCGTGATTTTGCTATGACTCCAACACCAGATAGAAAATGGGTAAGTATTTTAATTAAATTTATCTCTAAATAAAATTAACAAAATATGGGGATAAATATATTTGACAGCTTTTTTCGTACATTTTCTTTATAATCCAAATATGGACCATTCAGTTTTTTTTTAAAGCTTTATATTTTAACTCTTAAATTCAAAAGACTTAATTCTATAGTCAAAATTCCAGTTCTATAAACTTTTGGATTAAAAATCACCTTACCATGAAGATTCTCTCCATGTATATTACAATTTCTTTTGTTGAAAACCTTTTGGATTCTGAGGAATTTTTTAATTTATATTTTTGAATTTAAAGCTTCCAAAAATATTCTTCCTTAATTGAATGAATTTGAAATTTCCACTAACTCTTAAGATTCTTTTGCACTGAGACAGATTCTTAGAAATTCCATTGAAAACTCTCTGGAGTTTGAAGAATGTGTCAAACTAAGTGATCTTATGATTCTAATAGTTTCTATCAAAAATCTATGACTCTGAAGAAATTTTGAAATTTTAAATCTAAGAATTTAATATCTATCAGTTTCTAAAAATTTGACCTAATGTCCGCGGTTTTGCTTACAAAAGGAAAAAAAAGCATTGTATATGAACATATACGATCATATATGTTCATATATAGTTTAATATATAACCATATATGGTATTATATATGACCATATATCAGCTTTATTTTGAGTTGACAGATGTAGTTAAATTAACTAGGAATTTAGCTATATCAACAGGATTTTTTAGCTGAATCAACTGAAAATTTCTGCTAAAAATGTCTTTCCGGATCTGACCAGAGGCAGGTCCATATTAAATTTGTTTTTGAGATAAAATAAGATAACTAATAACTTTAGTTAAGTTACTGATTTAAACGATAACAACAGAAAAAATTAGCTGAACTGAATTAGAACCCCTTTAACAGACTTTTGAACTAAATTTTTTTTATGACTGTGATAACAGCTTTACCCATATATGATAACATATTTTCATATCAGATCCCATTTTTACTTCGGTAACTCTAAATTCATAGATATTCTAGTGGACTTCTCTGCACCCCTTTTTCTGGTAGATGTTATAAAAATATATATTTATAATTTATTTATTTATTTATAATTTCAAGGTAATTTTTGATGGTCCCGTTGACGCTGTATGGATTGAAAATATGAATACCGTATTGGACGATAATAAAAAACTCTGTTTAACCTCTGGCGAAGTCATAACCATGACTAAAGAAATGTCTATGATTTTTGAGGTAATGGATTTGGCACAGGCCTCGCCCGCCACAGTTTCTCGTTGTGGCATGATCTATATGGAACCCTCAACATTAGGCTGGCGAGCTTTTGCAAATACTTGGATTAAAAAATCCGATCCCCGATGGGCAGATGAAGAAAATAAACCATATATTATGGCATTATTTAGTTGGTTATTGGAACCGGTGAGATTAAACAAAATCCTCTGCAATTATATGATCTCAGTTAGATTTTTTTAATTCTTACAGTGTCAAGAATTTATACGCAAACATTGCAATCAATATTTAAAACCTGGAGAATTCAATTGTCTTACAACCACGTTTGATTTATTTGAAATGTGCATGAATGAGGCCATCGAGGAAAATTTGGATGATTATCAAAAATATTTACAAATGTATTTTCAAGCTTCGATAATTTTTTCTTTAATATGGGGTGTTGCTGGTATATTGGATACAAAATCAAGGGAAAAATTTGATGTATTTTTTAGAAAGGTAAAATTTTTTTGAAAAATCGCTAAATTTCAATATCTTCTAACTTTTTAAGTTATTTCTAGCTATGGGCCGATGAAGAAAATTTACCTGCAAATGTGGGTAAATTGGAAATTACTATACCCATAGAGGGACTTTTGGCGGATTATGTTTATGTCTTTAAACAAAGAGGAACTTGGCGTTCATGGCCTGATATTGCAAAACGTATGGACGTAGAAGAAACCTCTTTGGGTGTTCAAGTGCCCACGGTAGATACAACTCGATATATGCATTTATTAAAAATGCATATTGATGTAAGTTAATTATTTGACGTATTCGATAGCCGATAGTTGCTTTATTACATTAAAAAAAAAAGTTGCCAAATACAAATTTTAAAGCAGCCGATTGCCGCAACTGATTATTATGTCTTCAGAGGGTTAATGTACCAACTTGCTAATAAAATACTATGGTACATACATAATCCTTAAATTTAGGAAAAAAATAAAACCACTGAATTTCGTCATTCAATAGTTAAGAAATTCACACCCAAGATACACTTAGAACAAAATTCGTTTGGGGCAACTCATTTTTGTCCGGTAGTATGCGAAAAATTAAAGTTTGGAGAGCACATTTTTCTCATAGAAAGATTTTTATAAAGTCAATTAAAAAGGATTTGTTGTTAACAAACGATTAAATCCACCTATAAAAATCTTGATTTCAATTTTAAGAGGGCCTACGACAAAGTCTTGTCTACTCTTCCGCAGATGACAGAACATTTGCCATTTATTTTATTTTCAATTTATAACGAGCTTTCAACCTCCGTATATTTACAAAAATAAAGCAAATCAAACATATTAGCTAGGTTGATACTAGTATTTCGATCTGGCTAAAGATCTCATCAGAACCCGAAGTTTTAGAAAAGTTAGAGCCTCCATAATAGGCAGAACTTTAACAAAAAACCTATTCATAATCAATTTTGCTGCATTCTTGTCTTCTTAGTAATCAAGCACGTGGTTAGGTCTTTTCCTAACAAGCATCATGACATAACTAAACTTTGAAGACCAAAAATGTTCTATTTATATAAAAAATTTTTAGTTTGGCTCAAGTAATATTTTTTACAGTTATATTAGTTTTTTGTTTTTATATACATCGAGATTATTTTTATGTTATTTTCAATTTATAACGAGCTTTCAACCTCCGTATATTTACAAAAATAAAGCAAATCAAACATATTAGCTAGGTTGATACTAGTATTTCGATCTGGCTAAAGATCTCATCAGAACCCGAAGTTTTAGAAAAGTTAGAGCCTCCATAATAGGCAGAACTTTAACAAAAAACCTATTCATAATCAATTTTGCTGCATTCTTGTCTTCTTAGTAATCAAGCACGTGGTTAGGTCTTTTCCTAACAAGCATCATGACATAACTAAACTTTGAAGACCAAAAATGTTCTATTTATATAAAAAATTTTTAGTTTGTACTCTGGCTCAAGTAATATTTTTTACAGTTATATTAGTTTTTTGTTTTTATATACATCGAGATTATTTTTATGTTATTTTCAATTTATAACGAGCTTTCAATATTCTTTGGAACGCTGGCCAAGCCTTGTGGAGGTCGGGAAAAAAGGCAGATTATGAATGACACACTCAATCGGGGCTTAATTACTGTTATATCTGAGTGGGGTCGGGCGAGCAGGATACATTTTAATGATCGCAATATCCAATGATGTGTATTGAATTAAAGGGCCGTGTCGTCATCAATGTAATATGTGGGGCAACAAAATTGAGGAATCTGAATCTCTTACTGTTCTGGGTCATGTGATTCCAATGTGATATCCGCTGCAAACATCACGTTATTTAAGTGTCGAAAGAGTAATTCAAGTGTGGGCTTTCTAATCGGGTAAAAGAATTACGACACTTTTTCTTCTGATCTCCTTTCTACCACCTTTATATGGCCATATATTTACAGGGGCTTCAAAGTCTATTTTTGACGCTCATTAATGACAATAGGGTATCTTATTGTATTGATTAGTTGGGAACTTATCCCTTTAGCTCGTGTTTTTGTTCGTAACACACGCTTGTAAATTTTTCAGTTCGAACCACCCGCATGGGGAATAAACTCCAATCAGACGTCATTCCTGATACTTATAATCAAAAAAAAGTTAGTAAAGTCGGCAAAAAAAATTTATCTAAGTCAGCAAAATATTAGTCAGGAGGGTGCTTGCAAATGTTGCTCAAGTTAGCAAAGTTTTTTGCCGAAAATCAGAGAGCTGATTTTTACCAACATTATTAGCACTTTCAGCAAAAGTTTTGCTAACACTTAGTTGATTAAAAATAAATTCTAGATACAAAACAAAAAATAACAAAATATTACTTCTACAAACGATTTTTTGCAATAAGAAAAAGGAAACGAAAAATCTCTGGCTTGAGTCTGACTACCTAAACTTGTTTTTGTTTACAATTTGACTACACTACCTTAATAATCACTATAAACATTTAGTTTACAAATACACATTTAATCTTATAAAATTAAAATATTTTATTTTGTCTTTAAATTAATTAATACACAATTACTTTGACACATTTAAGTTTTTTTTTAATTTACAATGTAGACCAGTACTTATAATTTGGACTAAATTAACCCTTAGATGCTCTTGGTGTCAAAAAGACCCATAGTTGAAAAAACTTAAAAATATGTTGTGTTATGTTAACACAAGCATAATAATATTAAAAATAAGAGAAAAATTGATTTTTTATTGAATATTTTTAAAGTTTTTTCAACTATGGGTCTTTTTGACACCAAGAGCATCTAAGGGTTAATTTAGTCCAAATTATATGTTAAATCATTAAAGTACTGGTCTAAGCCAGGTTTGTAAAAAAAAGAATTTAAATACTTTTTGTTCAAATATGTATAAATTCTCGCAGTAACTTCTTTGACCTTAATGCGGCTCGGCAAGGGTTAACGTTGTTTAATATGTCCAAAACTTTTGGCACATAATCTTTAAATACTGTGTTATTATATTTTATATCACGTTTATTAAAATTCAAAAGTAGTAAAAACATCTTCAACGTTTTTTGTAAATTGAAATATATAAGTGTGGGGTCTCTTGGGGCCTCTGGTCCACATGGGTTAATGATGTCCAAAATTTTTTATTTTCAATCTTAAGTCATAATGATAAACAAAACCACCAAACGGTACAAAAGTAGCTAATTTTCGATTTTAAATATTTTATGACAACAAATAAGGCAAAAATTACCAAAAAAACACAATTTCCTCGAAATTTGCAAAAATTAAATCGTTGCCCTACCCAAGTGTGCCAGGGGATATTTTTAAATTTTTTTATTTTCGATCTCTAACATGTTTTAAACAAGTCACTGGAGTCCAAATCTCAATTTTTGCGATTTTGTTGAAGAAATTTTTTTTAAATTTGAAATTGGAGATTTGAAAAACACCCCAAATATTTTGTCCGTTTTTGACATCACATTAGGACGGGTTAACGTCATCCAAAAAAAAAACTTCTTCTACATCTCACAAATTTGAGTCTTTTAAGTAAAAAAAATATATTTCAGTAACCAATTTAAAAAATTTTCAAAATGTGTGCTCGAATTTCTCGGTCAAGTAATAATTGTCACCTTAGTGGTCTGGGGCATTATTTATTACTGGGCTAGTTTTTAACCGATTTTGTGTTTTTATACCTTTTTGAAAACATAATTACATCTTCATTTCGGTTAATTTACCTTTTTGCGTAAAAACTTTTACGACATTTAAAAAATTTTACAAAAACTAAAAAAAAGTGACTTATTCGCCTTGTATTCCGTTTTCTAAACTTTAGGGCTGAATGGGGTCGGGAAGGCATAGTCCGATTGAGCTAAAACTTTTACAATATCATTGTTACACTAAATGGCACAATCCTAGCCCTGAGCACCTATAAAAATCGAAGATCGATTTTATAAAACCCCTCTAGTATGTATACACATGGTTGGCGTCCTTTTGTTTCATGTATGAAAAACAGATACAAATTTCTTCCATGGTTTATTGTTTTTGTATGTCTTACAAGAGTTGTACTTTTTAGTATAAATTTCCTCGTCTCTACTACATATTGACATCTACTTCATTATGCGTACTTATATCTTTCAATCTGATTGTCGTCCACACTATTAATCAGCACAATTTTATTTTATCAAAATAATTTAGTAACACATTAGTAAAATATTTGAAAAACATAAGTTCACAACAGTTAAGTGCAGAATAAGTATAACTAAAATTTTAGCTGAAAACACAATTTCAGCAAAAATATTGCTGAAGTATAGTAAACTCGATTTACAAAACGTTTCACTAACTTTTCTACTAACTTATTTTTTGAGTGTACGACAATACGGATTTCAATATCTCGTAAATGAAGTATAAATGTCACTTGTCAAATTTTTTGAAAGTACCATGTATATTAGGGTGTCATGACAAAGCGTGTTATTACGAATTCGCTTGAGTAATAGCACTTAAGCGATGCGTATTGAAGAGCTGAATGCGAAAAATATAACGAACATTTTTTGGAGCGCTCTTTTAGGTTTCGACACTCGTTTTAAGATTTAAAAATTGTATGTTTTGTCCAATAAAAAAATTGTCTTACTTGTTATCGAAATAGGGCTCAAAAGTTTCGTTATGCAGAGCTTATTATGAGAAAAATATTTATACCTTTTTTAGAAAAGCTTTGGTCCACCGCAGCATCTTTAAGTTTTAGTTTAGTACATAACAACTAAATATTTTTTTTAAATTTAGTATAAAAACACTCAAATAATACTTTACTATTTTTTTTTTTTTTTTTTTTGAACTGTTGACCTTAGTTAAGTACCATTTATAAGACTTTTTGTGAAAAAGTCAAAATATTAATATCATCATGTATATGCTGAAAACTTAGAAAACGGTGGACCAAAACTGTTCAAAAAAACAAATTTATAAATATTTTTCTCATAATGTGCTCTACATAATGAAACTTTTGAGCTCTATTTCGATAAAAAGTAAGACAACTTTGGGTTGACAACACATTCCATTTTTGACGTCTTTAATCGCATGTCGGAAACCTAAAAGAAACTTCCAAAAAAAATAATTGTTTTATGCTCCGTATTCAGCTCTTCAATATGCATCATTTGCTTTGTTATTACTCAAAACTGTTTCTTAACGGGACACCCTAATGCACATTGTATATCAATCGTTATGTTTATTTTCCAGCATAAAAAGAAATTTTTATTGGTTGGTCCCACCGGCACAGGTAAAAGTGTTTACGTCCAAAACTTTCTAATGAACAAATTGAATAGTGAAATTAATGAGTCAGCTTTCATGACATTTACGGTAATGATGACGGCTAATCAAACACAAGAGCTATTAATATCTAAGGTGAGATTCCTGAATTAAAAAATCCAAGGGCCTCCATCTTAATATCCATAATTTGTTCTACTTTTAGCTACAAAAATGGAAAAGAGGTATTTATGGAGCACCCAAAGGCAAACATACGGTGCTATTTGTTGACGATATGAATATGCCCATTAAGGAAGAGTATGGCGCCCAACCTCCTTTGGAACTCCTGAGACAATATTTCGATTATGGTCATTTGTATGATTTGAAAGATAGTACCAAAATCTTCATACACAATCTTTTATTCGTTAGCGCTTGTGGTTTGCCCGGTGGCAGTCGTCAAGATGTTTATCCTAGATTTTTAAATCATTTCAATTGCTTTGCCATTGATACCTTTAGCGATGATACTATGAATCGTATATTTGTTAATGTATTATTGAATGGTTTTCGCAAAACGGGACATGGTAATGATGTCTTTGTGCTAGTCAATCAAATAGTGGCCGCTACGCAACAGATTTTTAAATTGGTACAAAATGAAATGAGGGCTACCCCGGCTAAAAGTCATTACATATTTAATTTAAGAGATATAGCTCGAGTGGTTACCGGCTGTTCGTTAATGCGCAAGGAATCTGTCAGTGATAAAAAGATCTTTGTACGTTTGTGGTATCATGAGGCTTTGAGAGTATTTTACGATCGTTTAGTAGAAGATGATGATCGTAAATGGATGTTTAACAAATTAAATGAATGTGTTAAGGTTAACTTTAAAGAGAAATTGGAAACAGCCTTTAAATCGTATTGTAATGAAGAGGAACCAGTTTTCACTTTAGAAGCCGCTAATAGTATATTATTTGGTGTGTACTTTGATGAAGATAGTGTAGCCGATGAAAGACGTTATGAAGAGGTTCCTAGCATGGAAGTTTTTTATAAATTAGCTTTGACTAGTTTGGAGGATTATAATTCCACTAGACGTTCCAAAATGGATATAACATTATTTACATTTGCCTTGCAACATTTAAATCGTATATGTCGTATTATATCCATAAGTGGAGCGAGTGCTTTACTAATAGGATTAGGAGGTTCCGGCAGACAATCTTTAACCAAATTGGCCACCAATATGGTACAAACATCCTTCTTTCAACCGGAGATAACTAAAAATTATGGAGCCAATGATTGGCATGATGATTTAAAGAATGTGTTGAAAGAAGCTGGAGGATTGGATAAGCATACCGTTTTCCTAATGACCGAGAATCAAATTAAAATGGAATTATTTCTACAAGATATAGATTGTTTATTAAATCAAGGTGAAGTACCCAATATCTATGCAATCGATGAAAAACAAGAAATTTTAGAAATGGTACGTTTGGCAGCTCAGGGAGGAAATCGTAATATAGATATATCACCTCTGCAAGTATTTTCATTTTTTGTTAATCGTTGTAAAAGAAAATTACATATAGTCCTATGTCTATCGCCTATAGGTGATGCGTTAAGAACACGAGTACGTTTGTATCCCTCCCTAGTTAATTGTTGTACTATAGATTGGTATCAAAGTTGGCCCGAAGAGGCCTTACAAATGATAGCTAAAATATCTTTGGAAAATGTTAATGTTCCTTCGGAAGATATGAAACAGTCTATAGTAGAGACAACTCAATATTTTCATACTACGGCAGGATCGATATGTAAAGAATTTTGTGAGGCTACGGGACGCTATATATATCTAACCAATGCTTCCTTTTTGGAATTAATACAATCCTTTCAAATTGTTATAAGTCGCAAACAAAAAGAAGTTATGGGTGCTAAAATGCGTTATATTGGGGGCTTAGATACTTTAGCCTCAGCTGCTGCTGCCATATCCATAATGCAAAAGGAATTGAATGATTTACAACCCAAACTTTTATCTTTAGCGGAAAATTCCCGCAAAATGATGTTAGAAATTAACACAGAAACTGTGGCGGCACAAGTGGCAGCAGAACAAGTGAAAAAAGATGAAATAGTAGCAGGTATACAAGCTGAGGCTGCACAAGATTTAAAAAGTGAATGTGAAAAAGATTTAGCTCAGGCCATACCGGTACTAGAAGAAGCCTTACAAGCCCTAAATACTCTTAAACCAGCCGACATAACTTTAGTTAAATCCATGAAAAATCCTCCTTCGGTAATAAAATTAGTAATGGCTGCTGTTTGTGTTATCAAGGGAATACCATCTGATCGTATAGCCGATCCGGCCTCGGGAAAAATGGTCAATGATTATTGGGGTCCCAGTAAACGTATATTGGGTGATTTAAATTTTCTACAAACACTCAAAGATTTTGATAAAGATAATATTAATCCAGATATAATGAAGAAGATACGCAAAGAATTTATACCCCACAAAGACTTTAATCCCAAAATAGTAGCTAAAGCCTCTAGTGCGGCTAAGGGTCTATGTCAATGGATTATAGCCATGGATTTATATGATAATGTAGCCAAAGTAGTGGCTCCGAAGAAGGCTAAATTATTGGCAGCAGAAAAAGAATATGCCGATACTATGACTTTCTTAAATGAAAAACGAGAATTAACAGCAGCTCTGGAAGCTAAGGTAGCAAAACTAAATGTGGATTTGGATAGAGCTAATATGGAAATGCAAAGAACCCAAGATGAGGCTGATTTATGTGAAAATAAATTAAGTCGGGCGAAATCTTTAATAGATGGTTTGGGTGGAGAAAAATATAGATGGACCAAGGCCGCCGAGGATTTACAAAGTCTATATGATCATTTACCTGGAGATATATTACTATCATGTGGTATTATAGCTTATCTATCGGCAGTTAATTATAAATATCGTACCAAATGTGTTGAAGATTGGTATCAACAATGTGTTAAACATGAAATACCTTTATCGGAGAATTACAATATAACCGAATCTTTGGGCTTAGAAATATCTATACAAAAATGGAATTTAAATGGTTTACCTAATGATGTATTCTCTACAGAAAATGCTATTATATCTCACAATTCCAGTCGTTATAGTTTATTTATAGATCCTCAAGGTCAGGCTAATACCTGGATTAAAAATATGGAACGTAAAAATCGTTTAAGCGCAGTAAAATTTAATCAAGCCAATTATATGAAAGTAATAGCAGAGGGCATGGAATATGGTTTTCCCATAATAATAGAAAATGTTTTAGAAGAACTGGAAGTTCCTTTGGATCCTATACTTCTAAGAAGAGTATTCATACAAGGTGGTCAAAAATATATTAGTTTGGGAGACAATATAGTTCCTTTACATCAAAACTTTCGTTTATATATGACTTGCAACTTAAGAAATCCGCACTTTTTACCCGAAACTTTTAATAAAGTTACCATAATTAATTTTGCCTTAACTCAATCGGCTTTAGAAGATCAATTGCTATCAATAGTAGTGGCTAAGGAAAGACCAGATTTACAGGAATTAAGAATGACTTTAACAGCAGAAGCGGCCAAAAATAAGGCTGCTTTAGTGGATGCAGAAAATATGATTTTAAAAACCTTAACCTGTTCGGAAGGAGATATACTAGAAAATGAGGGTGCCATACAAATATTGGCTGAATCGAAGACATTATCATTTGATATAGTAGCTAAACAAGAAGCTTCTAAAGAAACAGCCACTAAAATAGAAGCATTTCGTTTAAATTATAAACCGGTAGCTGTACACTCATCCATATTGTATTATTCCATAACCGATTTACCCAATATAGATCCTATGTATCAATTTTCTCTTAGCTGGTATATCAATTTATATATATATTCTATAGAAAATGCTAATAAATCCAAGGAACTGCCCAGACGTATTAAATTTCTAGTGGATGCTGTTACCAAAAATCTTTATAACAATGTTTGTAGGTCAATATTTGAAAGAGATAAATTATTATTCTCCTTTATATTATGTTCTCGAATTTTGCTGGGTAATAATCAAATAGAAATGCGTCATATGACTCATTTGTTAACGTCTGCCAAAGAAGCGGGTCAGGGTCCTCCTAATCCTGACAACTCGTGGATAACCGCAACTATATGGTCTAATGTATTACGCTTAGAAGAGTTACCAGAACTTAAGGGCATAGTCGATTTTTTCATATCTAATCTTTTAGTCTGGAAACGTATATATGATCATTCCGAACCTGAACTACAGCCATTACCAGAGCCCTGGCATAATAAAACCACTAGATTTGAGAAGATAATTATATTGAAAGCCTTACGTCCCGATAAAGTATTTTTGGCTTTACGTTACTTTATAGCAGACGAAATTGGGGCCCAATTTGTTACTCCTCCCGATTTCGATATTAGTAAATCGTTTATGGAATCTACGGCCCTAACACCTTTAATATTTATTTTATCGCCTGGTGCCGATCCTTTGGGTTCTCTACTATCGTTTGCTGAAAAGACGGGTTATGATGAAACTTTTCAAAGTATTTCTCTGGGTCAAGGTCAGGGGACCTATAGCGCAAAATCTTATAAAGGTGGCTCAGGAACTTGGTTATTGGGTATGTTTGCAAAATTGTCATTTAGCTGCTTCGTGGATGCCTAAATTAGAATATCTATGGGAAAATATGGATACATTTAATACTTCACGTAAGTACAAATAATTTTTCGGATAATATTGGTTCTAATGAATCACAAAAATCTCTAATAAATGGGGAAAAGTTATAAACTTTAAATTTAGATTTTTCATAATATTACTTGAAGAAAAGTCTTCCCAATTTGTTATGGATGCAAACAGATACCAAAACTCCAACTTTTATAATATAAATTTCCATTACAAAATCGCTTACTTTACAGCTGGTTTTCGTTTATGGCTAACAAGTTATCCGACACCACAATTTCCGGTGACATTACTACAAAATGGTGTAAAAATGACAAATGAACCACCAACGGGTTTAAAGGAGAATATAATGCGTTCATATAACTCAGAGCCGGTAAATGATCCAACTTTCTATACAGGAGTAGCGAAACAAGATCGCTGCTTTTACCCGTTTACTATTCGGCATATGTTTCTTTCATGCTGTGGTACAAGAACGTCGTAAATATGGTCCTTTGGGATGGAATATAGCCTATGGATTTAATGAATCTGATTTACAAATTTCGGTCATGCAATTGAGTGTAAGTTTTTATACGATGTCAGGAAATTCAAAATAATCTTCTGTTCATTTTCTAGATGTTATTAAATCAATATGAACATGTACCCTATGATGCCATTTCATATTTAACGGCTGAGTGTAATTATGGCGGCCGTGTTACAGATACATGGGATCGTCGTGCTATTGTTACCATTCTGGCTGATTATGTTAATTCTGAAGTAGTATCAAATAATCGCTATAAATTTGCTAGCGAGGAACGTTTTATAGTACCACGTAAAACTGAACATCGTGAAATTTTACGTTATGTAGATGAAAATTATCCCAGTTTAGCGGCTCCCGATGTTTATGGTTTGCACGCCAACTCGGGCATAACACGAGACTTGCAAACTACCAAAACTCTATTGGATTCTATGATTTTAATATTTGGCAGTGAAGTTACTTCGATTGCTGGCAGCGGCCAAAGCGCTGATCAAGTTTTGTTGGACACTGTCAAACAAATAATTACGGATATGCCTTCGGATATGGATATTGATGCTGCTAAGAAAAAATATCCAGTCGACTATAGCGAATCTATGAATACTGTGATTACACAGGAAATGGAACGTTTTCTTAAATTACAATTGGAAATAAGAGCCTCTTGCCGTGATATTGAAAATGCTGTTCATGGTATTATTGTGATGACACCCGAATTGGAGGGCGTTATAACAGCTATAAAATTAAATCGTATACCCGCCAAATGGATGAAGAAATCATATCCTAGCCTAAAGCCGTTGGCATCATATATACAAGATTTATTTAAAAGACTCGATTGGTTACATAATTGGTGAGTAGAAGAAATGTAATTTTAAAAAGAATTTTTAAAATAACATGACTAATTCTCGTATAAAATCATTTTTATTAAAATCAGTACAGAGGTTTCTAAATCAGAGTAACAGATCAACTTATTGAGGGTTTTCTACTTTTCATAAGACTCTGCTAGCTTAAAATTCTGTTAGAAATCTGGGATCTACTTTATATCACAATTGTATATGTAGTGAACTACGTTTCAGTAGATCATTTCTCGAAGTTTGAAATGGGTACATATCGTATCCGTCGTGAACTTTCTGTAACAGACTAAATAGCCATCAAATCACGATTTTCAAAATAGCTTCTATGGAACCAGATGGGCAAGTGTTCCAGTCTTTGTACCAGACTTCATTCTCTAAATCCATGGCGATCACACTATAAATTGTTCATTGTACGGGGTATGGTAGAGAGAAATATTAAAGAAGATATAAGATATTTGTTTGATCAGTAGAGAAGAATTTAAAAAAAAATAGTGTCTGTCTAAGATTTTCCAAACTTTCTTATGAACCTGGGGAAATCAATCAGGAATAGTTTTTAAACAGAATATTTAAACAAGACGTCACTAGTCCTGGAGAAAGGAGGACAGCAAAAGGCATAGTATTCTGACAAAAACACACATTGGGCCGTTGACAATGACGAGCACAATCATTGTAACCCGTAATCATTACGTCTACGACACATTAAACTGTACTTAAACTACATTCCCATCTTAACTGCCTTACAAAATGCTTCATACCAGTGTATGTAGTTCCGACTGAGCACCTCTCAATGAAAAACTGATACCCAGTTGTCCGGAGTACTCACATGACCCCAAACCCTTAGTAGGCACACCCTGTTTCCTATAGAAATCCTGTATAGTTTGACCCTGCACTTCTGAACAATCTTGGATGAAGTGATGGGAGACATAAGTGCCTTAAGCGTAGCCTGGCTGTCAATAGTGATACCAACAATCCTGTCCCTCCATCTATTATCTACTATCTAATTCTGACCATATAAAATAACAAAAACATCTGTATTGCAAAAACTAAAGCCGAAACAAAACTGTCTTTTCTGAATTAATGGATAACCAATGCCCGTTGTCTTTTCTGAATTAACGGATATCCACTAAATTTGAGTATATCACGAAACATCACAGCAGAGAGGAAAGTACACCCCCTTGAGGACATCCTCTACTGACCTTTGAGCCCCTTTGACTTTTAGTGGTCAACAGAATCCATTTAGCAAGAACTGGGTCAAATTCATGTGCCGCAGCCGAACCCCATATTGAGTCAAAAGTGGCATTGTCGAAATCCCCATTAATGTTTACAAAACACTTTTTGTCTAGACCCTTCTCGAATCTCATAGGTACTACTCTCTAGCTTGTGTACAACAAAATTAGGTCTATACACATTAAAATTTTCATAGTAAACTGATAACTTTACCGATTTTTATCATTACAAATTTAAACAAAATTGGTAGTTCTGATTGTGTAGTTATGACGTTCCTGAATCCATTTTTAATTTTGTATGGTGAATTTCCTAAGGTTTTTGCGATTTTAATTCAGGAGTTTGAAGAGCAACTTGGTTACACTCTAGGTATTTGGGATCTTAGATCCTGAAATATTTATAAGAATCTGACATTTTGTTAGCGAGAAGGATTGACAAATGTAGCCAGGTGACATTTCATGTATTCGTATTATCCTCATCCTTTAAGATCTTCAAATACTGACCTAGACTGCAAGTAACAGGATATTCTGGATACTGGGGCACAGTGGTGATGATAGTACTCAAACATGAACTGGAAAAGGGACTTTATTACTACCTCTGGTCGTACCACGGGTTGACTTAAATTTTTTTGTTTCATCACTGTCGTAGTTAGAAATATGGTCTGTTTTTTGGCTTTAATCAGTGTAGTATGTAGGATCTTCATCACTTCAGCTGGTCATTTCTTGGGCTCAACTGGTCAACTCTACATAAACAACCTTGATCAGTGAGAAATTCGACATAGGGTCAGTATTTGTTTCAGACAATGCTACAAGACAACCACTTGTCAGAATGGTTTGTCACATCCGTTGGTTGTTTTGTGGAGTCATATTGTTGACTATTTTTCACCTTGATCAGTTAGATAAAGACTCTTGAGACACAGTGACGATGGGATATAGTTACCAGGGGCTGGTTCAGGCAAAGTCTCGTCAATCCCTTTAATTAGATCAGTGAAGGAAATACTTTCGGCACAAAAGCAATGGAGATAATAGGTCTTTCAAGGACTAGCATGGAACTTTTTGTTGGATTTCTAGCCAGACACTTCAGGTTGAGGAATCATCTGTGTAAACTAAATCGTATCACGATTGTGTTAACTGTTTTGGAGGAGAGAGAAAAATGCACATGTTTTGTGTAGAGTGGATCCAGAGAGACATAAGCCATACTTCTCTATCCTGTTATAAAGTTCCTAAGGCGCTTTATAGGTTGTTTGGTTTACTATTTTTTTCCTTGATCGGCGAGAGTGAGATATCTGTGGCATATGGCTGATAGAATATCGAGGATTTGCGTTAGGCAAAGACTCTGGTGAATCTAGTTTTTTATTTATAAGAGGATAATGGATAATTCTAGAAATGACATCAGACTTCTTGTCGGGATTTTATCTGCAGAAACTCAATTAAATCGTATCACCTTACGCCTTCATTATTTTGTAAGGGATGTTACAAGTTTTTTGGTTGATTTTTGTCCCTACGATCGGTGAGTTAGATGCCTGCGGCACAGATAGAACCCAAGGCTTGTATCAAGCTTAGTCCCTAGTCAATTAAATTTATGATTGATTTACCTTCCTAGGTGTTAAAGTAGTCTTCATGAATCATTCTTTAGCGGCTAATTTAGGCTGAATACCAATTGCGAAAACTCAATCAAATCTTATCAATTTTTTATCGATTGTTTCTGGTAAATTATTAAACTACAACACATGTCTCACATGGAGATGTATTTTAGTGGAACCAGGCGGATAGAAGTTTTTTGGTCGAGTATATTTATCTTAATTAATAAGGATGAGATAACCTAAGGGACGGTGGGAGGGTGCTTAGGTTTTGCTTAAAGCAAAGGATGTGGTAGTCCCCTCTTCTTAAGAGGGGATAATAAAAAATCCTAATAGTGACAAGGTTTTTTGTAGGATTTCCCAGCGAACACTTAAGGTCAAGGGATTTTCTGTAAAAACTTAATTAAATCGTTTCATTTTGGTGTAAATTATCTAGAGGAGAGTGCAAGGAGAGTAAATTGTCTAGAGGAGAGTGTGAGTAAGTTGTTTGAAGTCTGAAGTTTTATGGGACTTATTATCTATGGAAAATTTTTAAAGGATCCGTCAATATTAAGACTAATCATTATAAATATATCGATTGTCATAAGTTGATAACTTCGCAACTGAAGATGTAACTAGCACTTGAGATAAGGATGCCAAACGACTTCAGTACGATTAAACAGTCGTTTGGCATGCTTAACTCAAGTTGGTAATCACTTCCTCATTTACGACACTCGTACTTATGACCATCGATATATCGAATAAACATTCATTTCATTAAAATGTAGTATCTAATTTCAGTTCAATTCTTTATGTTTCTTTTACAGGCACCACCATTCCAAGCCGCCAACATTTTGGTTATCGGGTTTCTTTTTTACACAGGCTTTCCTAACTGGAGCTATGCAAAACTTTGCACGTAAATATAAAATACCAATTGATACTTTAACATTTGATCATGAAGTACTTGATGTTTCTTAGTAAGTTTCCTGCAATATTCTACTCCCAAAAACTTATCCTAAATATCTCAAAATACAATTTCAGTAAAGAACAACCTCCTGCTGATGGTGTTTTATATACATGGTCTATTCTTAGAGGGAGCACGCTGGAATTGGGAGCAAAATATTATGGATGAACAATTGCCGAAAGTTTTAATATATCCAATGCCGGCTATTTATCTAAAACCTACGGTTTTAACACAACTTTTAGAGGGAACACGCTACAAAAGTCCTTTATATAAAACGGCAGAACGTAAAGGTACCCTCTCGACTACGGGTCATTCTACAAACTATGTAATACCAGTATTATTGAATACCAAAGTAAAGGCTACACATTGGGTTAAACGTAGTGCCGCCTTAATATGTCAAACAAATGATTAGAAAAGTTTTAAAAAATTAGAGGCTTAAATTTATACTCCAGAGTTATTATTTTTATTTACGATAACGTTTATTAATTTCATTCAATAATATATTTTAATGAATTCATAAATAAACATAGTTTTTCTTTTTTTGGATTAACAAATAACTGATCTAAAAACTATAAACATATTAATTTCACATTTTCAGTTTTTCTTTGAAAGCGATAAGAAAAGTTTTTCTTTCTATTTTCCAAAATTAATTTGGATTAAAAAAAATATCTAAACTCATCTTATAGATGAGTTTAACCTTAATTAAGATCAGAAAAACTACATAATACATAAAAGAATTAAGATAAAAAGAACATAAGAACATAAGAATAAAAAAGAAGATACAAAAACAAAAGTAATTAAAATATTTTTTTTAATTAAAACTAAAATTAATTTATCGCCAACAAAAAGATTACAAACATTTACAAAGACTTTGTCGTTGTAACAGTGTAACGACACAAATAAAATTCTCAAAAAACCAGTCTCATTCTCATAAGATTCATTCTCCTTCACATCATGTTCTCTACGAAATATAAACCAATTTATTGAGTACCACAAGTTAAACGTTGCAAATTTGATACATCCTCATCATCATCATCGTCGTCGGTATCATCATTTCCTGTATGTAAATCTGGCACGGATGAATCATCACTACTGTCATTATCATCATCACTTTCTGAAGCATTTCCATCACGATTACCACGATGACGTCGACGGTGACGACATAAAATTTGTCTAACAAAAAATTGTAATTGTCCATTATCAAAATCAAGGCCCGTATCCATAGCTGTACGACGTATATTACGACGTACACAATGTGTTAGTTTTGTTAAATCTGGTGGATGCTGGAAACGATTAAAAATTTGAAAATAGTATGGTTACTTGAAAATTTTTGAATAAGACCGAAATGAAATAGTAAACTGTAAGTTTTAGGGAGTCTAAGAAACTACATTTTAAATATATATTAGTTTAGAGTTGGGCTTATTTCGATCATTTCCATTTTTGAACTGTTCCGATCTTCTATTTATATTCCAATTTCTTTCAATTGTTCGCCAACTCTCCATCAAGTGGCGAGCAACAACTGTTCTAATACTTATCATCTCGTGCAATTGAAATGTTGCCATATTTGAAGCCCTTCATATTTCCCCACCTTTGATCTCTCCGCTATCCTCTTTCCAAATAAAGCAACACATTAACAAATAACGGGTCTTACCTTCTGTGACGCTGACTTCAATGTACGCAAATGCTTCCGTCTTCCTGACCATAATACCGTACTACAGGCGGAGGTCACCGCGATTACGGTGATATTGTGATTTTCACGGATAGCAAAGCGGCTATCCGGCCTTTATCTACGGACTCTGTGAGATCAATGACGATACTCAGGTGTAAAGGGGAAATTAACGATTTCTCTGCACTGGAACGCATTGAGATTATATAGGTGCCGGGACACTGTGGTATAGCGGGGAACGAAGTGGCTAATGATTTGGCTAGGGGAGGATCTTCACTGGAATTAGTCACTTTGGGGAACGCTAAACCTTTTCGAGCTCTCAAGGCGGAGCTGGTGTACTGGGCTGTCAACATGCATAGGACCATCTGGGAAAATGCGGGTGTTGGCAGGACTACGAGTATTCTCTGTGACAACCCGGACAAGACGAGGGAAATTCTGAATCTCAGTAGGAAGGAACTGAGTCTTTTGACGGAAATCCTCTCGGAACACTCGACACTTAGGGCCCATCTCCACCGTATTGGTAAGGCGAACTCGGAAGTGTGCAGGGCCTGTGGGGAGGACGAGGAGACCTTGGACTACTATCTATGTGAATGCCCGGCATTTACCGGGATCCGGGTCGAAATACTATCCAGTGACCCAATATAAACAATAGGGGATCTTAGAGGCATAGGATGGAAGAAGTTGAGGAGTTTCGTCAGTGCGACGGAGTTCCTGGGGTTGAAAGATGACATAGGACCGATTGTTTAGAGCGCACAACAAGCCGACATTCTGGCTTAAGTGTAAGTCCTCAGGGACTTGAGTCGGATTAGGGAAGTATTTTCCCTTCTTCGAATCCTCTTTTCGACCTAACCTAACCTAACAAATATTAAGAATTTCCTGAGGGTTGCTTCACCATAAAAAAAAAAGTTTGTTTGACAATTTTAATAAAATTAAGAAAATCAGAAAAGATCTGTTAAAATAAAACTAGTTCTTAAATCGAATGAACTAATTATAGTTCATTTGACTAATTATAGCTCATTTGATTCACGAACAAGTTAAATTTTAATAAATCGTTTCTGATCTTCGTTCATCTTGTTTAGAATTGACAAACCATTGACCAATATTAGCTTATGGACCAACCCTAGTAGATTAATATTTCATTTGGGTCTTATAAATGTAATACATTACCTTTTCAGCACTTGGAGTCCAAATTTTTATATTATGATCCAGACCAGATGTGGCCAAAATAGGCGTATTAGGGTGTGGCTCCAAACAATTAACCTATAAACAATTAAGCATATTTTTTTTCAAACGATTTTCAAAATATAACTTCCAACAACACACACAATTATTTACACAAAAAGCCAATATAAAAAACGCAAAACAATAAAAAAAAGTTAAAATTAAAAACAAAAAGCTTAAAAATAGTTTTTGTATGTTAATTTTCAAATATTTAATACAACGTGCAGATTAAGCATGAAAATGTAATGAAAATAGATTAAAAAAGTGTGAAAATCGGTACAAAAAAAAATAAAAAATCATAATATCGGATAAAATATATACAAATCGTAACAAAGAATTATAAAGCACTTAAATGAATAATAATCGATAAAGTCAGTAAACCTACAACAACAAAAAAATAATATTTAACAAGGAAGTTCTACTCTGTTGTATCTTTTTAGCGGTATAATCTTACGTTTAAAGGCTGAAAAGTGGCCTCAAAATGTACCTTATTTTCGATATTAAAATTTTTTGATTTTTGCGAAATATTCATGTTTATGGCCTAAAAGATGTTTCGCAAAATGTTCTAATTTTTGAATGGGTACAGGAACGCAAAGATGGAGTTTATCCAAAAAATGTTTTCATAAAACCGTATAAATCCCTACTCAAGAGTTCGAGTCTGCTAGGGATGCCAATCGGGATTGATATTAAAAACTCTCGGAATTTTTCTGGATTCCAGTATTTGTTTTGTTAAGCAAAAAATTCGGTTGATAACAAATTCTACTGTCAGCACGAATCTGTTGTCTCTGTGTACCTTTTGCATGGGAATTTCGGATGGTAAATTAGCAATTTACAATGAACAAAATATGGATGTTGTTTAGATACATAATTATACAAAAATATATGATAAATTCAATAAAAAAACGTAATTAATTTTAAATTTGAAGAAAAAAGAAATACCGAAAGATCTCGGAAGATCTCGAAGAATATTCGGAATTTACTACATCCTATGATTTCGAGATTTACTAAATCCAGGAATTTAGTTATTTACTAATCCCGGGATTCTGGATTTCCCGTTTGGCATCCCTAGAGGCTACTAATCAAAATTAGTCAGGGTTATTATGATGACCTTCAAATGTAAAATTTCAGAATTTTCAAAATTCAAACCCCTATAACCTCAGGCATTGTATGGGAGTGAAATAAAATTTGTTAAATAGGTCTTTAAAATACCTTTCATCTGATAACCATTTCCATTATCATGAAATTTACACACTTATTGCTAAAATTTCATAAGAAACAGGAAATGTTCAAAAATTAACGTATCGCTTAAAATGATAAAAATTGTAAAAATTTAAAAACTCTATATAAAAAAAATATTAAAATAATCGTCAAAAATAAAAAAGTCGTCAAAAATTAGAAAAAAAACCCACAAAATTAAAAACCGTTAAAATTAAAAAAAAAATACCAAAGCTGAAAAAAAAAATGCATAAATGAAAAAATAGGCAAAAAGGAAAAAATCGAAGAAAATGGAAAAAAATCACCAAAGTTAAAAAAATTGGTAAATTTTACAAAATCACAAAAAAAAAATCCAAAATTAAAAAAAACGGTAAAAATAAAAAAAAAAAAATCAAAAAAAACCAAAAAAAAAAATGGACAAAACGGAAAGAAAAATTAAATAGGCATAATTTAAAAAAGTCTAAGATAAAAAAAAATCGGCTAAATTGAATAAAATCGCTACAAAATTAAAAAAAAAATAAATCTCAATATTTTAAAAATCACTAAAACATACTTCGAATGCGGGGTATCGGTAAGGGTAACGCTATTTTCTTTTATTTCCGTAACGGCATTTTAGGGGGTAACGATATTTCAGTTATTTCGGTAACGGTTTTTAGCGTTAACGGTATTTTATTTATTTCCGTAACGGTATTTTAGTTATTTCGGTAACGTTATTTTAGGGATAACGATTTTTTCAGTTATTTCGGTAAAGGTAACGTTATTTTAGTTAATCAGTAATGTTTAATGCACACTGATATTTTTAGCCCCATAATGCCCGAGTTTTAATGACTGGCAAGTTTATGATCAACTTTTGGGAAAATGTATCTATTTACTGGGTACTGATATTTTAATTATATCGGTAACAATATTTTACGTATAACGGTATTTCAATTATTTCGGTAACGGTAGTTTAGGGATAACTGTATTTTAGCGCTATTGTCTGCCATCCCTGCAAAATCGGTAAAAAATTTTAATTTAGGACGGAATTGTGGTATTGAGAGTGGATTTTGACCAGTGCTGCAAACATTGTTTCTCTAGCTCTTTTAGTTTTCAAGAGAAAAACGCGATCTAAAAACTTAACCAACCAAGTCTTAAATTAGGAGCAGGGTAACATTTTGTATATAGCTTTTTTAACTTTCGAGAAATGGGCGATTCAAGTTTGATTTCAGTGGTTTATGTATTTTTTTAACAGATAGTAAAAAAATCTCTTTCTGTGATGCTTAGAAAACTCCATTCAAATAGCCAATTAAGTCGTAATTTAGGACTGGTATTGGGGTATTAAGGTGTCCCTTTCAGTTTTCTAGATGTATGCGATTCAAATTTTATCTAAGCGATTTTTTTTGTTTTTACAAAAGGAAAAAAGGTATAAAGATATTTTATGGGCAACGATAATTCGATTACTTCGGTCACGATATTTTAAGTTCAACGATAATTCGGTTATTTGGGTAAAGGTATTGTAAGGGTAACGGTAGTCAGTTAAAGGGGTTTTAAATCGATAATGGTATTTTAGCAATTTGTGTATATGTATCATAATCTGCCAAACTGACATTTCCCCGTCGTTGCAGCCAATATTTGATAAAAGTGATCTACTAATACAGTTGTGGACAATAAAATAGGTTCACTTAAATGCAACAAATTTGAAAGTAACAAAAAGCACATAAATACTGAGTGAAAATTATGAAGAGTCAACACTTGAATTACACTTGATTTTAATAACATGCTTAAGTAGATTGTAAATTTAAGTAAATTTAAACTTTTAATAACTAACACTAAACAGTTTTCCTCATTGAGGTATTTTTATAGTGCAATAAAAAGTTTGAATTTAGAGCACATGGAGCAAACTATTAAAGTCAAGTGTAGTGCAAGTCTTTACTTGGTAATTTGATTAGTATTGTATGTATATAAATAATCCTTAAAATTTCGCAACGAACATTTGGAATGTAAAGTTTAGTAAAGTGGTTAATTTTGCAAATTTAGATATTAGTAAAATGTTTGTTAATTTGCAATTTTGTGAAATTTTAGTCAATTTGTTAAGTTCGTGATAATAGTAATATAAACAACCAAAAACAAAATAAAAAATAGAATAAATTAATATAATATAATGATATCTAAATATTTTGAAATAACAAAAAACATGCAAATATGTGTTTAACTCCCAAACCGGCTTAAGCTTTTATGCATTGAAATTTATAAAACGTATTCGGCCCGAAAAAAAAAAACAATGTTCTTATACCAATTTTTTTTTTTGTTGCCCACTTTAGGCTATATCTTAAAAACTAGTCTTTTAAAATTAATATGTTTAGGTTTAAATTATTCCTTTTCCCAAGATATAAATACAGTCCAAAAACTACACTTACTTTGCTTTTACTTAAGAGGATATGACGACTTTTGTTTTTCGAAAAAAACGCGAAATTAAGCGAAAAAAACAACTTAACTTCAATATACTGTTAAAATTCAAAGGCTTTGTTGCTACTACTAAACATAATATTTCTTGCAAATTTCATAAAAATCCGTCTCTACGTTTACGAGTTAAAACGATGTCCTTTAGAGGCATCCTTTTAGAATCCTGTATGTCCTTGGACCTAAATAAAATATTTTTCCAAAGCTTAGGCTTCAATCTTACTTTGCGTTTACTATCCACCGTTACTTGTTAACATAGATAAATATGATTTTAAGATTTTTGAAAATTGTGTTTTTGAAAATTTACGAAATTTTAACTTGAACACTTTCTTGATTCCAAACCATGCACTGCACACAAAAAAATACTTTACAAAATATTTTGTAACTTTGGTTTTCTATCGAAAAAGCTTAATTTATTATTATAAATCACTCATTTGGCGCATTTATGATCAATTTAAAATACCCCGCCTAGAGGCGGTCTTGCCGGTTATAGGGTTAAACTATTTACAAATTAAAAATATATATATATTTTAACTTACCACACCAGCAGTATCACCGGGCATAAAATTAAGTATAGCTTCAGTATTTTTATCCCAATAAAATATATTACCACAATCACTCCCACTTATAATGTATTCACAATTTGGCCCAAAGAAATTAACACCTTTAATAGTTTTTTGATTACTGGAAAAGAAGAGTAATATAAATAATATCAGTTTGATATAATTTTTATTAAAAATAAAAATCATGTTTTTTCGACCTTTAATTGTGCAATGAAAATGAAAATATTCATGTTCGAGGCCATACTCTGTATTTCTTTATTAGGATATTGTCCTAACAAATAATCTAGAGTTTTTGTTTTCAAATTTATTAATTGAACACTTTCAGGAATGTGTTAATAGATCTATTTCGGGAATTTCTAGGTTTCCATCATCAAAACACGTTTTGAAAGAAGTGACAATCCCATGCAAAACATCAAACATTCATAAAACTAGTTTTCCCACTAAATGAGAACTAATATATGAGATTATCACCATTGATCTAAAATAAATTGAAAACTTGTTTGTTATGTGCAAGGTCTACCTTTGGTAGATATTCAATACACGGTTTTTTTTTGCTCCTTTTTATTTTAACACTTGTTTTGTTTAAAAACAAGAACAAAATGTAAAGGGGGAGTAAACAAGACCGTACTTTGTCTTTTATACAAGTTTGTTCTGATGATGGAAACCTAGAAAATTCTCGAAATAGATCTATCAACACATTCCTGAAAGTGGTCAATTAAAAAACTAAAAAACAAAAACTCTATAGATTATTTGTTAGGATAATATCCTAATAAAAAACTATAGAGTATGGACTCGAACTTAAATAATTTTCATTTTCAATAAATTATATTATTTAAAAAGTTGGTATCTAAAATTTTTATAAAATTTTTAGGCCAAAGAAGGAATGAGTGTCTTAAAAGACTTAAAAGGATTTATTTCAGGCATCCTTATTTAAGTTGCCTGTTTTATATCTGCTATCATACTTACTAATGACCCTTATAAGAATGTAAATATTCTCCTGGCACATAATTTCTATTATTAAATAAATATATATTATCTTCACTATACGTGGCCAAAATCTCAGTACCAGTATTATTATAAACACAACAAGTAACATTCGGATTATTAGTCTGAAAAACAAAAGGAAAAATATATATAAAATCTCGTTAAAGTTTAAATTATTCACAAACTATTTTCAAACTTACTTCCAAAATATGTTCCGGACACATTGTATGAATAGGTTCTTTCATTGAACGTTTGTCGTAGACACGTACAAATCTATCGCTACCGCTAACACAAATTTCCGGGGCAAACGGATGATGTGATATACTAAACAAACGTACTTTTTTAGGTTTTTTATTTGAAGAGAATACTTTTAACATATCCGTTTTAGGATTGTCATCTCTTAAATCCTTACTACATATATAACCATCCTCACCGACACTAATAATTTGCGATGGATTATCAGGACTAATGACAAGTTTATGCACAGCACCCCCATGAACATATAAATGGGACACTTGTACTTTACCACCGGACGATGGCACAACCGAACGTCTAACACGACCATCACGACCAGCCGATATTATATCAATACACGAGGAGGAGGGTAAAAATTTCGATTGAAATATATTTGCACTATGGCCCGACTTCCAGACATGTTTTGTTTTATTAGCAGCCCAATCCCAAACAATCAGACGAGCATCATCTGAACCGGTTACCAGTAAATTACCAGTTTTATTAAAATTAACACAATTAACACAACCGCTATGTTTGCGCAGCACATGCGACAATTTCATACGTTCGACAATGTGACGTGAGGCATAGAAACGATTTTTAAAACCATAAGTGAAACCATTGCGTAACGAAGTCCGGCCATCATTACTTAAACCATGTTCACGACGCATTAACTCATAGCTAGCACTCCAGGTGTAAGGAGGTTTTTGTTTATTAAGCACTTTATTGACTTCTTCATCTTTTTCTTTAAGCACAGTCGAATCGGCAGAGTCAGGTGAGGCATAATCAGGACTTAAACGATCACCAAATAAGGAAGGTTCGAAATCAGTGTCATCATCACTATCACTATCGGATGATGAAGAACTATTATTTGAGGAATCATTAGAATTAGGGAACTGAAAATTTAATAAAAAAAATATATTTTCTAAGTGTAAATTTGAAAAAAGTTACAAGTGTAGTTTAGTAACATAACATTTTGAACTACTGATGATTATGATTCATTTATTATTTGTCAAAACTTTAGGCCTTATTAACAAAATTCATTTTTTTTTTTTTTTTGTAGAAAATTTTATAGTTCTTTGCATTATTAGAAAATTTTATAGTTCGTTAATCAAAACTTCCAATTATATTAAAAAATTAGCTAAAATGTGCGCCCCGGTAGGCTAGTTGGTAGCGTGTTGGCTTATCAGTGCGGGGGTCGTGGGTTCGATTCCCACCAGAGGCACTGGTCTGTTTTCGCTACAACGCGCCGAAGGCCATAGTAGCTAGTGCTCGGTTAGGGAAATAGTATATAATTTGTAATTATATGATTATTAATTAATAAAAAAAAAAAAAAAAAAAAAAAAAAAAAAAAAAAATTAGCTAAAATGTTTTTTGCCGGTCTGGCGAGTAAAACTAAACTTTTTTTTTTTTTTTTATAATAATAATAATAATAATAATAATAATAATGATAATGTATAATACAAGTTTGATATAATTTGTATTAAAAATTACGTTTTTTCGACCTTTAATTGTGCAATGAAAATGAAAATTATAGAAGGTCGAGGCCATACTCTATATTTCTTATTAGGATATTGTTCTAACCAATAATCTAGAGTTTTTGTTTTCAAATTTATTAATTGACCACTTTCAGGAATGTGTTGATAGATCTATTTCGGGAATTTTCTAGGTTCCCATTATCAGAACACGTTTTGAAAGAAGTGACAATCCCATGCAAACATTCATATAACTTATTTATCCCACTAAATGAGAACTAATATATGAGCTCGAAATTACTTGTTCGTTATCTGCAAACTCTACCTTTTTGTTTTTTTTTTCTCCTTTTTATTTTTACAGTTGTTTTGTTTTATTTAAAATAAAAGCAATATATAATAAAGAAATATAGAGTATGGCTTCGAACTTGAATAATTTTCATTTTCATAAATAATTTATAATTTTCAATGATTTGATTTTTCTTTTTGCCGGTACTAAAATTTGGAAATAAAGTTTTCTTAAAATTGTTACTGCAAAAAATTTAGATTTTTTAATTTTGCAGTGAATTCAAGTCAAGAAAAATTACCGCCCTATATACATATAGCATGTACACTATGGTGGGGCGATTAGTATGGAAGGAAAAAAATCTTAATGGGCGCTTCGCGTTTCTGATTCTTAGGATTGTACTGAGCAAATACGTCTACGGTGAAAATCGAGCTTCCAAATTTTGACTTTACGGCAAAAAATCCCTATTTTGAAATTAAAAATGAACCCCTTAAACCCCACCCACAAATATGATTGATGCATTAATCTGCTAGAGAATCTTCCAAAGAAGAGATTGATACCATAATCTTGGATAAGCTCCTCCTACTTCCTGAGATATCTCCATCCAACACATTGTTACTTTCACAAAATACTGCAAAAAATACCCTATTTTGAAATTAAAAATTAACCCCTTAAAACCCACCCACTAATATGATTGATGCATTAATCTGCTAGAGAATCTTCCAAAGAAGAGATTGATACCATAATCTTGGGATAAGCTCCTCCTACTTCCTGAGTTATGTCCATCCAACACATTTTTACTTTCACAAAATACTGCAAAAATGCCCTATTTTGAAATTAAAAATTAACCCCTTAAACCACCCACTAATATGATGATGCATTAATCTGCTAGAGAATCTTCCAAAGAAGAGACTGATACCATAATCTTGGATAAGCTCCTCCTACTTCCTGAGATATGTCCATACCACACATTGTTACTTTCACAATATACGGCTAAAAAGTCAAAATCTGGAAGCTCGATTTTCACCGTAGACGTATGGTCTAGTGGACTTTTTTGCTCAGTACAATCCCAAGAATCAGAAACGCGAAGCGTCCATTAAGATGTTCAAATCGCCCCACCCTAATGTACACAGAAATAAATTACAAAATTCTGTTTGTAATATTAAACAAGAGTCATAGAAAATTTTTGTTAATACAAAACAGTTTTTTTTTTTTATTAAATTGTCACCAACAATGATGACTTGTAAATTCAAACACCCTTTTGTTGATTTTTTTTTTGTAATTTTGAATTTTCTTTTTTTAAAGAATTTTTATATGAAAAACTACAATTTACAAGCATTTCAAACAAAGAATTTGTTGAAAATAAATTTGAATTTAAAATGAGTTTATTTGAATTTACAAATTCTATTGTGGGTGCCAACTGTGTTTTTTTTTTTATGGTGTATACAAATGAAGGGATTATTGTAAAAACTTGATTAGCCACATTCTATTTTTAGTTTTTTTTTTCACCTTTTAATGGTAAAAAAAAATGCAACCAATATGACTTTTGCAGGACCTCTATTCTCTGTGGCTTAAAAAGTTTTTACAATAAGCATTTAAAATGTACTTTTTTGTGCTATACTAACGTGCTTAACGAATCATGTTTCTAGGCATATTTCTGATTTTTTGGGATGCATTTTTAATAATTTTGTTTGAATTCGATTGCTATTATTCTATCATAAAGTCATGCTCTCTAACTGCCCTGAATATGTACTTAGACATTTTATACTTTTAAGCACTGAAAGAAACCTTTATATCCCATTAGAATATTAAAATTATTGTGTATTTACCATGATGTTATCAATAAAAAAAAATAAAATAAAAAAATATATTCCCAGGTGAAAAAGTTCATATATGATCATATATTGCCATATATGGTTTCATGAATGAGCATATATGGTTCCATATATGGGCATATATGAACATATATGTAATGTATGGGAGTATATATGGGTAAATACATTTAAATGAAAAGTTTATATATATAACACCATATATGATGATATATGATAATTGCATATATTGATTCATATATTGGTTCATATATGCCATATATCTCCATATATGAATTCATATATTATTCCATATATGGTTAATATGTTTTAATATGTTTTAATTTCTGATCAGATATGACCATATATGAGGATGATTTTTTTTTATTTTTAACCCTTACTCTGCCGGTCTACGAATTCTTAACAAAAATATATAAATTAATGTTTTATTAATTTATAAATACGATAGCAGAGAATGAGTTATTAGGAAAAAGGCACCCCCTTTCCTGGGGAAGGGGTTCAAAGTTGAAATTTTGATTTGCGATTTTATACAAAAGTTTTGAAAAAACAGGAAAAAATTAAAAAAATACCATGTGTTAAACTTACTCGTAATGGGTTAATGAATGGGGATATATTACTCTTCGAAAAGACATTTAAAACACCTTTCCGATGATGCCTTAATGATGCCAAACCATTCAAAACTTTTGTATAAAATCGCAAAACAACACTTCAAATTTGAACCCCTCCCTCCCGAATAAGGTCCACCAAAAGCGTGGAAAAGTTTCATTAATTTTGGAAACATGCGGCTAAATTTTATTTACGCCAAAGTTTTGATTTCAGTATTCAAAAACTGGTTAAAACCAGATGAATTAATTGGATTTATTTATTTTGTTATATTTTGTATTTAAAAAATAAAATATTTTCCCACATTCCCATTTTTAGTTGTGTTTCAGAATAATTGGAAAACTAAACAGAACTATTTAAATTTTAAGATACAATTAAAAATGGAGTAGAATATTCTTATATTGAAGTATATTTTAAGTTTTTAAAAAAAAATCCTGTATTCAGTAACATGAATATAGAATTATAATAGCTTTATTTTTTAATAAACAGAATATTTTTGGAAAAAAAAACTAAAAAAGCTTTTTTATATACGAGAATATAGGAAAATTAATAATATCTGACAATATATGAACATTCATATACATATGTCCGTTTATGAGCATATATGTCCATATACCCTCAAATTTCGGATCCGAACATATATGGATTCATATATGAACTCATATATGTGGCCATATATGACAATATATGAACTTTTTCAACTGGGAATTGTTAGAAAACAGGATATTTAAGGTTTTATAGTTTTAAGTGATATACTGAAGTTGATTGTTAATGTTGGCCCAAAGGGCTCGGCTTTTGAAATAAATTAAATTATAATACTTTTTAATTTTTTTATTTTTTTTGGTTGAATTTCTTTTTCAAATTTAATTTGTTATATTTTTGTTCGATAAAACAGGGACTAAATTTATACTTTTTGTACCGATTTAATGAATGAATTTAGTATAAAAACTTTGGTGTTCGTTAAATCGGTGTTTGTGAATTCAATTATTCGTTAAACCGGAATTCCACTGTATAGATATTAAGCAATCAAATTTGAATGAAATTGCTAATTTAAACAACGTCTTAAATTTGCAGAAAACAATACTGACAATGCACTTTCTGAGTGGTATTGTCTTATTGAGAAAACCATTGTTGTCCCAGTACCATTTTATTTGTACCGTGGGAAATTTCTAACTGGGAACGTCGTAATTTTGGAGAACACAGTACTGATAACGCGCTTTTTGAGTTGTACTGTCGTATAGAGAAAAACCGTGTTGTCCCAGTACTATTCTATTTGTACCGTGGGAAATTTCTACCTGGGTATTGTTGTGTTCGGAGTTGTAGTTTTTGAAAAACCAGATTACAACTTGAAAAAAAAACTACTATTCAGGGTTTAAAAAAACAAATCGTGGCTACTATGTTACTAAACTACAATTGTTCCAAAAATAAAATAAAAATCTTCATACAAATGGAAGTAGTGGAGACTCATCAATAGATAAGCGATTGTCAGGTGAATCCTCTCTCCGTGGTGGCAACATCTTCCGTATTATTTTCTTGCTCCGTTGCGGGTTGTTGTACGACATCTGTCGCTTCTGCTGGTTGTTCATTTAAAGAAGTTTCCGAAGAGGAAGACGATGAACGTCCGGCAGTACGATAATTACGTGAACGATTACGTTTGTGACGTTTAATCAGGGAAGTTGTGGTAGATGTTGAAGGTTTACTACTCTCATCCGTGTTTGGCAATATTATCGCCTTCAGCTACCGCTTCCACTAGTTGTTCATCTTTAGTGTCCTCACTAGTTTGCATTGTAGTATCTTCCAGTTTCAAATCCACTGTATCGTCAGTTTTTAGTATTAAACCATCCGATATTAAATCGAGCATCACCACATGAGGAATCCTCCATTTTTAAACTTAGGCCACTATCACTATTATTGCCGATGTGGTTGTTGTTATCGTTGTTGTTGGTGTTACTATTACTGTTGTTGTTGTTGTTGCTACTGCATGCACTTATATTCAGTAGTTTGTCGTGTGGACTACAGCAACAACAACCACAAGAAACAGCAACAAAAAGACAAAATTAATTTAATCGATATATCAATTTATTTGCCAGTTTTAACTAACCCAACATCTGCCTTATTAAGAAAATCTTTAACTTACCTTTGTTGTCCACTATCACTGCTTGTACGAAGTATCCTTATCTTTTTTAATAATTTCCTCACCAGAACGACTACGTTTTGGTGCCGATTCCTCTTGATTTTCGCCAACTTCTTCCATTGCGTTTTGGCTTTCAATAGGTTTTAGGGAAAAAAAATTCCAAGATTTCTGTTTAATAACAAATTTTTATAAATTGTTTAATATTTATCTAGTCCTAGAGTAACTTCTACAGTTTTTTTTAGGTTTTCACTATTATTAATAAGATTTTATTATTTTTTTATTAAATTATAAAATATTCGTGCACAAAATTACGGTTGATAACAAACAAAATAATTTATTTGTCAATTATGAAACACAGGGTGCTTCAGACATTAATAAAAAGAGGGAAAAGGTTAAGTGCATTAGTGACATGCTGTTGCAGCAGCAAGTAATCGTGCTTTTAAAATTCTAACCATTTCCTGTGTTTTCATATATTCGAATAAGAATTTTTCGCGAAAGGCTAAAATCCAGTCCAGTTGAAATTTGAATTCAATAATCACTTACTGAAAATAGTTTTTTCGCGTTTAAATCTTGTTTTTTTAATACGCGTGTAGGGGTTTCAATTGCCGGGAATTTTGCCGATTTTTTCACTACCGATACCTAGAAACTTTTTTAGGGATTCCCGGGAACTAAAAAACACTAAGCCATGGTTACTAATAACTACGTTTCCACGGACCGTGATTTGAAATAAAACATATTTTGTACACGTTTTCCCGTACATTTTTTTTCAACTAAACATATCGTCGTATGAATATTGGTGAGACCTATAGACCATTTCTGGCAAAATTGAGCTAGGAATTGATTATATATGATTAATGAGCCCTCTTTCTAAATCTTTAATCCGTTTTTATATACCTCGTATCAATTAGGAGATATCCAGCCCCATATGTGCTGCGTATCCCTATTTTTACAAATTTCTTAACATTGGTATGGTGTATTGGACCACTTTTTGGCCAATGAGTCGAACTTTCTATAGAAAAATAAAAACATTATTCGTCAATCTTGGTTTGACACATTTGAAGTAAGCAACGCATATAAAACAAAAAACAATAAAAAAGTTTAAGCATTGGTTTGCACTATGACAACCTAGTTTTATAATGGTTAAAAGAAAAAAAAACTTTTGACCTACTTGAAAGAAAAACAATAAAATTGTGATAAAAACGGCTTATAGGCCATATAATAAAAAAATCTTTTTTTAAAAAATTGTTATTAACTCTGGATACGCAGTGCAAAAAGGCGTAAAAATTAACAATATTTTTTATAATAAATGCAGCTATAGATATAGCAAACAAAAAAGAAAACCTATATTGTAGAAATTTAATAATTTTGTTGCAAACTTTCTTTATCGTTTTTCTCGCAAAAATGTTTTTGGTCGGTGCGGCTCTCCAATAATCAATCGACGATATGTTCTGCTCAAAACACGTAAGTGGAAACATAGTATAAATTAAAAATCTGTGAAAAGGAATACGAATAAAAATCCTTAAAGTTTTTAAAACTCAATAGCCGGATTCATGTATTGTCGTACACGCAGAAAAACTGGGGAAAAATTATAGTAGTGCTTAGTAATTATACAACTACATAAGTTTCAAATTAGTTTTACAAAGTTCTAGTAAAATCTTTACAATAGTTTGTAAAAAAATTCAAAACAAATTCATTTATTTAACAAGAAATTTGTGAAACTTATGTAGTTGTATAATTATTATGCACTTCGATAATACTCCCCCAGTTTTTTTTCAGCGTATACCCGCAAATAAGGTGTGTGCACTTATACACCAAATACGAAGCGTATTATGAATCCCTCACACACAAAAAATTTCCAGAGGGAATACGATGAAAGTATAGTTAGTAAAATATTTTTCATTCAAATCCTGTTGATTTCATCAAGTTTTGTTTAAATTATGCATGCCATTGTGTTAATTTTGTATTTGATTTTGCACAGCGTTTCTAAACTACTTTCCACGTAACAAGTCATTTTATACATTATAAAATATTACTTAACATTTTTATACATTCACATAACTGTTTCTATTATGCTAAATCTTTACAAAATGTCAAATTCACATTGTATACTTCTAGCATTTTGTGTACATATTTTAATCAAGCATTACTTGGTAAAATGCAACAAAATAAATATGGACGAACATAACAGATAATAGTTAATTTCTTGAACATAAGTGTTAACAGATAAAAATACTTTTTATGTGAACAAAAACAATAAATACAACACAAAATTGTCTGTTAAATAAAATATAAATTAGATAAAATTTCATTTAAATACAAATAAAATTTTAAAAGTAGTTCATCTCAAAATGAAGCTAAAACAAAAATCTGAAAAATGGTAAGTTTATTTTTAGTTATTTAGTAAACAACTGAATTATTACCCCAATTTTAGTTTTTTGTAGCTAAAAGTCATTGCAGTGGTGAAATTGGATAGCTTATATTTTCTTGGTGCTAATTTAAAGAAAGTGGTAATATTAATTCGAAAAGGAATTATTTAAAATTAATGTAGGGTTTTTTTTCTATATTTTAAATATAAAATAATTTTTAATAAGGTAACAAAAAGAACAGCATATTTGATCTAAGTATATTGAACAATTTATTGAACTATCTGGGGATTGTTATAAAATTGAATGGATAATATTATTACGATTTACTGTCATAAATAAAATATTAAGAATTACCAAGTTTTTGTGGTCATTCTAATGTTATACAAATCGTTTTCCTAAATTGATTAACAAACTTTACTGAAAATAGTTATTAGTTGAAATGCTCCTGCTATATTTGGTAATATTATACCATTTTTTTGATAATTGCTCCCCTAGAATTTTTTTGTGTGTAGTTAATTTGTTTTTTTTTTTGTAGTTTTGTACACACAAAGAAAATCTAGAGCAACATTTATTAAAAAAAGTTATAACATTACCAAGTACAGTAGAAGCATTTCAACTAATAACAATTTGTACGAAAGTTTCTCAATCAACTTAGGAAAATGGTTTGAAGAAATATATAATGACATTTATTTGTAAAAACTTGGTAATTCTTCTGCTTGTAGATTGTACTATTTTTTTTTTAATTTAAAACGCAGCTTTTTGATTGTGCTGTAATAGAATTCAAATTTATTGTATTTATTGATTAAAGAAACTCATTAAATTAGTCATAATTAATATCTTTACTAATAAATTGTTGAATCATTCATCACATTTAGCAACAAGAGCAAAGGCCAGAAAATAACAAAGTACCAATGTATAGTTTTCAACTGCAACAAATAAAATTAGGGTTTGAATTTGTTTTTTTATTCAACAACTTGAATAAATATACTTACTTCATTTCATAGCATTTTATTTCGAGCTACTGTTAAAAAACACACAACAATTTGAATGTCAGTATGATTTATTTTATTCTATATTTATCGAATTTAATTTTACTTTACAAATGTTTAATTCAGTTTATATTTCACCATTTTGACTTTGTGTTTCATTTTATTTTTTTATTCATGCAAAAAAACATTACTAGCTTTTACCACTCATTAACATGAAATGACCTATTATCTGTTATGTTCGTCCATATTTATTTTGTTACATTTAACCAAGTAATGCCTGCTTAAAATATGTAGATAAAATGTTAGAGGTATGCAATATAAGTTTGACATTTTGTAAAGATTTAGCATAATAGGAACAGTTGTATAAATATATAAAAATGTTAAGTTATATTTCATAATGTATGAAATGACTTGTTACGTGGAAAGTAGTTTAGGAAAATTTTGTAAATGCAAATACAAAATTAACACAATGGGATGTACTATTTAAACAAAACTTGATAAAATAAAAAAGAATTTGAATAAAACAAATTTTACTAAGTAACCCAAGAAACAACTTTACGGACTGTCCGTTACAAACGGATTCATGAATCCGGCATTGACGGTACGAAAACGGACCGGAATTGACGTATCCGTCGAAGCTTGTACGAAAATGGACCATTAACGTACAGTAAAATTGGATTACTCAAATTTTCGAAAATTATCCGTTTTAACTCCATTTTGCTGTATCCGTTTCAGTGCCGTTTAACCGGCTCTAACTCGAGAACGGCTGCAGAAAATAAAAAATGGCTGAATACGTTTTGTAGAACATGCAATGAGGATGGTTTTTAAAAAAAAATTCTTTAAAAATATTTTCGTTTGGTCCAGATGTGGTGATTTTTCTGAACATTAGTCATTTTTATCTATATATATTAAAAGAAGTGTACATTTTGATTGTCACTCCATAACTCGAGAACGGCTGCATAAAATAAAAAATGGCTGAATACGTATTTAAGATTTTTAGTGGTAATTTTTTTGGTTATTTTTAAATGTACCACTTTTTTAACATATACTTGTATTTCAGATGTTTTTGCAATTAAATATAGAGACGCAGATCTCATGAAAATTTTAATGATGAAGATGTTAAACAACACCAGAGATAAAATGAAAAAAAAAAAAATCAAAATGTTAAAACCACATCCTTTTATTGATTTTTATTGAATTTTTATGTGGTTTCATATTGTTTTTTAATAATGTAATTCATATCTTTATAAATGAAAAAATTTAAAAATAAAACCAAACTTTTGTTTAAAATTAAAAAAAGGAGAAATCATTTATATAAAATAAATAAAAAAAAATAAAAATGGACCATTTAAAAAAACGGTACGAATACGGACCATATTCGGACCGTATACGGTATATTAAAAACGGAGTCCACTCCGTTTTTTAAATAAATGACGGACAGTTTACGGTACGTTCTGATCGTACAGTCAATTCGTACACTCCGTTTTATATACAGCATGACGGTACGAAAACGGTCCGTTTTAGCGTGCTTTATACTGTTTCGAATCCGTATTCGATGTTCCTTTTATTCCGTTTTCCGGTCCGTATACTGATCCGGAAAACGGAACTTGTGATCCGTATATGCTGTACCGAAAACGGCACATAAACGGACCGGATTGTTTGCTAGGAAGCCTTCATCGTATTCCCTCTGGAAATTTTTTGTATGCAAATAAAAAGATATCTGTATCAACAAAATTAGTCATTGTATGAAATATTTATAGTCTGAGTATATAAATCAAACTTTTATTTATTTTAAATAAAGTGTTTTAAAGTATTTTTTAATTTATTTGAATAATTATGCTTCTTAAAAGTTTTTTTTTTTTAATTTTTATTTAAATGTTATTTGTTTTTTGAAAAAAATCGTCAATTTTTGTGGAAAAAATCATCAAAATCTTCATTTTGAGAATAAGAAATCGTCACGAAATCTTCATTCCGAAAACTCCTTATATTTCAATAAAAATATAGATTTTAGACCAAACATCGTTTAAATCACTTTATTTGTGATTATTTCACCATTTCGACGTTATTTATTATTTGTTCCTTTACAAACTACTCAGAGCCTTAAAAACACAAATACCATTTCGAGGAATAGAATTTTAAAATCGCCAGCCTATTTTAAAATATATAAAATTCCATGACGAAAAGTTATTTTTTTAATTTTTTTCGATATTTGGTTTTACAAAATTTGGGCATACAAAAAAAAGAATATTAAAGAAAAACATTGATTAATCAATCTTTAATCAGTGATTTTAAAAAAATAAACATTTTTGGATATATAAAAAATCCATTTGGGTTTCGTTATTTTTTAAATAAAATCAAAATAAATCTTTCAAAATGAGAGAGTTTCTATTTAGTTGATCATTAAATTGGTAAATAAATATTTTTTGTTTTCGATTTAAAATAATTTCATCACGTTTTCCTTAGATGTTTAGAACAAAAAGAAACTTGATAAAATTTTTTCAGTAAATTTCAAAGAAAATAATTAAAAAATTCGATAAAAATTGTAAAAGTTCTATAAAAATTGGAAGTTTTTAAAAATCGTTTTTTTCCTTACAATTAATTTTGTAAAATCGTTAATCGTCGTTTTATCATATTTCACTTCAAAAATCTTCAAAGTGGAGAAAAATCGTCAAAGTTGGCACCGCTGGACACAATATAAAAAAATACACAAATACATCGCAATACAACGAACTCTGTTGGTTTTGATTACTTAAATAATATTTTAAGACTTAAATAAATTCAACAAAAAAAAAATAGTTAAAAATTTAGTATTTCATTAAGTTAAAATAGCAACATTTTTAAGAAAAATCTCAGTTTGAACTCAAAATTTGTTAAAAACTTGCAAAGTTGTATTACTAACGGCTTTACTAATTTTTCTAATAACTTTTTTCTATGAGTAAACGGTACACAGAAAAAAACAGTAGGCACCAACAATGAAATTTTTATTATTAAATTCAAATTTATTTCAAATAAAAGGTTATTTTTAATAGTTTTCATATAAAAATTGTTTAATACAAAAAATTCAAAATTACAAAAGAATAAACAAAAGTATATTTGTATTTACAAATTCCCATTGTTTGTGTCAATTAAAAAAACTTTGTTTTGTATTTACAAAGATGCTCTATGACACTTGTTTAGTATTACAATATTACAGAGTTTTTTGTATTTTAAATGTATAAATGCTGTTAAAAACATTAACTACTGATTACTACACAAATAACTGTCATATTGTAATTGTGTTTTCTTTAGTGGTAAACTACAGTCATAGTCAAAAGTATTTACACAACAAACACCTTTTACATTTTCTAAATGAGCTTGTTGTTGTTGTTTTTGGAAGTAAGTTGCAAAAAAAGTGTTGTTGTCGCTTAGCTTGATTTATGCAGAAGCAAATTAAAGAGAATTGGAAAAGATAACGGTTTATACTACAAAAATAGAAGCAAATGTAGTGATGTTTATAAATTTGTCAAAAGTATTTACTCACATTTTATTTGCTTCAAAAGTATTTACACAATAGAAATTATCATTTATTCTTGAATTTGCTTTGGGTAAGTGCAGTCCTTAGCTTTTGTCGCAGTGTCAACAAATTAATAGGTATTTAAATTTCAGAAATTCCTGAGGAAAATGGCGAAAACGAAGGAATTATCAGTTGAAATTCGGTCTGAGACTGTTACCAAATTTAAGGGTGGTACGTCAGCGACGGACTTAGTAAAGTCGTACAATATTTCTCGTAAAACCGTGTATAATTTGGTAAAAAAAAAGGACACACACGGAAACTTGGAAAATTTAAAGAGAACTGGGCGGAAACTTGCCATGAATAAAAGAGAATGCAGAAGATTATTAGGAACATTCATAGAAATCCTACATTAAGTCCTGTCAAAGTTGCGCCTGCATCGGAAAAATTAATTGGAAAAAAAGTTAGTGATGCTACACTGCGTCGCAGGTTGAAAGAGGTTAACATCAAAACCTATAAAATGTGAGTAAATACTTTTGACAATTTATAAGCATCAGTACATTTGCTTCTATTTTTGTAGTATGAACCGTTATCTTTTCCAATTCTCTTTAATTTGTTTCTGCATAAATCAAGCTAAGCGACAACAACACTTTTTTTTGCAACTTACTTCCAAAAACAACAACAACAAGCTCATTTAGAGGAAAATGTAAAAAGTGTTTGTTGTGTAAATACTTTTGACTATGACTCAGTGTTACCATATTGCCAGTTTTAACTGTTTTTTCCAGTTTTTTAGGATGCGTAACAGTTTTCCAGTTTTTCATGAAAAAAAAACAGTTTTTGTTTAATTTCAGCCTTTTTTTTCCAGTTTTTCCAGTTTTTAACAGTTTACCTGCTCGATTTATTTTCTTTTACTTAAATTTATAAATTTAATACAAAACTTGCACAAAATTTTTCAATAAAAAATAATACTACACATTGAATGCAACTGTGTCGTAAGTTTTAATTCCCTTTTTAGCATTTGTTTGTGTTAAAATTTTGTGGAATCAAACGAAATGAAAATCAAATTTAATCAAAAAGTGTATAACTGATATTTTTATGTAATTAAGTAAGATCTCAAAATGTGATGAATTATTTTGTTTTTTTTTATGGTTTTGTAGCTATTTTTTGCTATATGTTAAATCTTATATATAAAATTCTCGTGTCACAATGTTCGTTCCCGTACTCCTCCGAAACGGCTTGACCGATTCTCATGAAATTTTGTGAGCATATTGAGTAGTTCTGAGAATCGGCCAACATCTAAAAATGGGCGTGATCGGACCAGTGGGCGTGTCAGCTCCCATACAAAGTAAATATTTAAAATAATATCTACAGTTCTATAATAGCCAGAGTCTTAGAAATTTGTGCACGTTGATTATTTGTTAATGTGAATAGTCATGGGAAAATTGGGCGGGATCATACCAGTGGGCGTGGCAGCTCCCATACAAAGTAAATATTTAAAATTATATATCTACAGTTCTATAATCTTAGAAATTTGTGCACATTGATTATAATATGAATAGTCATGGTAAGATTGCGCGGGATCATACCAGTGGGCGTGGCAGCTCCCATACAAAGTGATTATTTAGCTCATATACAAAATTAATATTAATATTAAATATCTAGGGTTCTATATTAGCTATATAGCCTTCAAATTTTGTACGAGTCCATCAATTACAAATATAAGTAGTCCAACTGAAAATGGGCGGAATGGGATAAATGGGCGTGGTACCAAAAGCAAAAAACAAATAAGCATTAAAATAAATTATCATATTCAAGACTTTTTGCAAGGTTATTTAATAATGTTGTTCAAAAATTGTTTTAGCATTCCTCATAGTCCTAGAATAAAGGCGATAGAAGGACAAAGAGGCGTTGGGCTTCCCATGAAATTACATATTTTAAAATGATTTACTAATGTGAATTTATTTTTTTAATTATAAATTTGCGTAAAAAAATTTTCTTGATTTAAAGAATTAATTACAATTAAAATTTGAAGGCAAAGCAACGTTTGCCGGGTCAGCTAGTAATTAACCCATTCCTGCCTATTGGGTATTTAAATACCCAAAAGGAGCCATCTTAAAAAAATTGTAGCTAAAGCCAGGTAAGAGTTGCATCAAATTTACATATTCTGAAAAATTGAAAGAAAGAATTGAAATTGCCTCTGAAAAATTGCAGAAGCGACAGATCGGAAAACTTTATTGTTGGCTAATAGTGTTAGGTATTCTTTAAAGTGCAAAAAATTTGTAGCTGGGTAGGACCACTCACTTGGGCTACAGGTATGATTTCATGACATGACCATTAAAATACGTATTTTACAGTTTTATGAAGTACCATTGCTTGAAATATCGATTATTTTCAAGTAAAAATGAAGAGTTTTACATGAAAGAGCATAACAAAATAATTTAATTAAAAAACCACAGAGGAATTATTTTATATCAGTGGTTAATTCATAAGTCCCAAGTATGGGAAATCGAAAAGAAAATTATATCAAATAACTTCCAAAACCTTAAGTAAAGAATGTGTGAAATTTCATCGATATTGAACAATGGAATCGGGGGTCAGGCATTAATGGGTTAATATAAATATAAATATGTTTTTTTATATTATATTTTTTTTTTTTTACTTTAAACAAGTACACAGAAAAAAAACATATTATTCCTATTGTTAATTAAAATGTAGTTTTATAACAGAGCACAACTTGTGATCTGTAATAACATAAGTTTGAAAATATTTTTTTTTTTGTTAGTATAATTAAAAGTTAGTCTACAAAAAAATATTTTTTTTCTGTGTATATAAATATGTTATGTGTTTAATGTTTTTTATGTTGTTTTATGTTTAAATAAAATGTAATTGAATTCAAATGCACATATTAACTGTTTTTTCTACTGTTTTTTATTTAAAAAAAACAGTTTTTTCTTAAAAAAACAGTTTTTTCTTACAGTTTTTTGAAAAAAGTACATGGCAACACTGCTATGACTGTACATTCAGACGGAACCCCAAAATATGTATTTTCGTTTTTTCAAGTTTTCGACTGTCAAATAAATCCCATAATAATTTTAAATCGAAAGCTTTAAAAAACCAAAAATACGTATTTTAAAGTTTAATATAAACGTAGTATTAGGCTACATTTCCACTGAATGTATTTTGAACGTGTTGTGAAACAATGCATGTTTTGTACATGTTTTCCAATAACTTTTTTTCACCAAAACACATGTTTTGCTGAAAACACGTAAATGGAAACAGATTGAGCGGATTCAGAACAAGCTTCGTATTTGGTGTGTAAGTACACAAAGCGTATTTGAAGTTACGCAAATTAAGAATTAATCCTTCGGTTCTTCTCAAATTTCGAGCTGATTTCTTTCGAAAAATATTCCTATATTTACAAAATAAAATATTTTATTATAAAGAGTCAAAACTTTTTTTTTTTTTTGTTAATTTGTTTAAATGTTTGAAACTGTCAAATAAAAATACAAAACAAATTGTATAATAAACTTACCAGGGTTGGCAAAACATTTATGACATTAATGTTATAATTTACACACTTTTTGTTGACCAACTTACACGTAATGTGTGTATTTTTTTTTTTTCATTTGAACACATAGAGTAAATTTACCCAACTTATAGTATGAGTACAGTTTGCTACTATAAGTTGGGTAAATTTCAGCAGAAATTAATTGGAGTGTACAATATATACGACATTACATGAATCCGGCTATTATAATTATCGTTCAAAAAACCGGGAGAAAAAGGCTTTGGAATAAGTAGTTTTTCCCAACTATGACTAAAAGCATTGTAATAACAAAATTCTCTCTTTTATATCCTGATACAGCAAAATCGTTATGAAAAAAATTCTTTTATGACTCACACTTTCAATACATTTTAACGGTTTTTATTAAAGCCATATTTCCGCATCTCGCCCTCACTTTATTCTTTTCACTTAAAAGAAAACAAAATCATAAAGCAAAAATTTTTGTAAAGAGTTACATATGGCTTTTTTTTTTGCTTATTGATAATTTTTTTACAACTTATTCTTCTTTCAAAACCACAACTCAGTGAAGCAAAGCCATAAGTAAAGACGTTTTTTTCAAAAAACTTGAACTACAATATAGAGAAAAAATATAGAGAAAAAAAACTGCCTCACTTAAAGGAAAAAAAAGGTAATAAAATATGAGAATTTATACACGGTAATAACGAATTTTGTGTACCCTGTACACAGAAAATTTAAAAATTAGGAAGAACCATTAAAAAGAAATTGAAAACAAAGCAATTGTATTTTAGTTTTTAATTTAAATGTGTTTCTGCTTATTTTTAATATGCGAAAACATAATCTAAAATATTGACATATTAGCCGGACTCATGTAATGTCGTATATAGTAAAGGGTCCGCCAAATATTTTTTTTTGTGAACTCCTGAACCAATTGGACTTTATATGGCGTCATACCAAGGTCTTTATGCAAAATTCGTCTCAATGATGTCTCCGAAATGTTCAGTTGTTGAGAACGACGGTGAACTGATGTTGATGGCGCTTCACGCACACTTTCTGCCACATCAGCAATATTCTCGGGTGTAAGCACTGTTTTTTGGCTTTTCACGCTTTGGTTTATCGATGAGGATGCCAGTTTCTTTCACTTTTTTCACAAGATAATGAACATACGGACCATATTCGTTCAGCGGAAGGATAAAACTAATTATCTGTCAAATCAGACATGAGCTAAGTGTTACCATTCACGAAATAACCACTAGTTGAAAAAAATAACGTTAGATGGCGGACCCTTTATAAAGACTGTCTACGGTATTCATAAGTTTAAGTTACAGATTCGATGTGAGCTACACACAACGAGTTCACAATTATAATGTTTTTAAGGCTTATTCACTGGTTGTTCATGTGTGCCTTCATAAGTCTTTTGAACATCCAAAATAATCGTTGCCAAGTAACTAGGAGCATTTCAGCTAATAAATTGTTTTCACATAAATTATTCAATAATTAAGTATAAACATGTAAAAACTTGGTAAAATGTTACTAGTTTTCACATAACTTTTGTGAATTAACTTTATTAGTTGAAATGCTCTTAATTAATTGGCAACGATTAAAAAAAAATGTAATATATACTTATAGAATAATTAAAAATTAATGGATTTTATTCTTCATGATAATGTGAATTAATTAGTAGAGGTAATATTTAATTTATTGTCATATTTTTTATATATTATAAATAAAATAATTTTAATAACAAAAAGAACAGCATTTTTGATATAAATATGTGGGAAAATTTATCAAACAATCTAGGGACTCTTATGAAATAGAATAGATAATTTTATTAAGATTTTCTGCTTAAAAGTCATAAATAAAAAAGGAAGAATTACCAAGTTTTAATAGGTAAAATTCAATATACTTTTGAACAATACATTTTCCGAAATTGATTGGCGCACATTACTGAAAATAGTTATTTGTTGAAATGCTACTACTATACTTGGTAATATTATACAAATTTTTTTGTTTTGATAGATGTTCCCTTAGATTTTTATTTTGTGTGTAGCTACACTCAAAAAAAAAGTTTGTAAAGTCAGCAAAAAATTTTGCTGAGTCAGCAAAATTTTAGTCAGGAGGGTGCTTGCAAAAAAATTGCTAATGTCAGCAAAATTAGTAGAATCTACAAAATTAGTAGATTCAGCAAAAGTTTTGCTAACACTTAGTAAAAATTAATAAATTTTTTGCTGAATTTTAGTAGACTGAAAAAAACGCAAAAAAATTTGTAGAAAAATTGTAATTTAGTTAATTTATTTGCTGAAAATCATAAAAAATATTTTTGTGATTCTTTTGAAAATAATTTACTATAATAACGAAATTTAAAAATTTTCATTTTCCCACATTGACGACATGAATTAATTTAATATCTAAAAATATATAGAAATAAATATATATAACATAACAAACATTTTCTTTCAATTACTTACATCAATGGTTGTCTAAATGATGCTATCTTTTAAAGGACGCAACTTCCGAAGATAATTATAGAAACGAAACGAAAAAATAAACAAAAACAACGAAACGAAAAAAAACAACCCTTTTTTGCAATAAGAAAAAGGAACCAAACAAATCGACCTAAGATGTGTGTCTTTGTCTTTCGCTTTACTCTGTCTACATGTCTGTATATGTTTGTTTGCAATTTGACCACACTAGATTATTAATCTATAAACATTTAGTTTAAATAAATAAATATTTTATTTTGTTTTTTATTTAATTAATAGACAATTATTTTCACAAGCCGGTGACAACGCAAAATTTAAGTTGTTTTAATCCTCAATTTTGTTTTATGTATGAAAAACAGATACAAAAACTTCCATGGTTGATTTTTTTATATGTCTTTTTAGAGTTGTACTTTTTAGTATCATTTTCTTCTTCTCTACTACATCTTGACATGCCGCAACATCTACTTCATTCTGCGTATATCTTTTAATCTGGTTGTCGTCCACACTATTAATGTGCTTATCAGCACAATTTTTTTTAGCAAAATTAATTAGTAAAACTTAGTATATTAGTAAAGCATTAGTATAAAACAGTTAAGTACTGAATAAGTATAACAAAAATTTTAGCTGAAAACACGATTTTAGCAAAAAATTTTGCTAAAAAATAGTATACCTAATTTACAAGACGTTTTACTAACTTTTCTACTAACTTATTTTTTTGAGTGTAGATCTTACATTTTCACAGGAACATGTTTGAAAATTGTTGTGGTTGGGAACCGATTATAAAAAATATTCTCGCGTGAAGGAGTCGAATTCCTACAGAATTAATTCGTAAGTTGGTTAACAGTCATGTGAACATTTTCTTACGTCAAATCTACTTTCAAACTAAACAGTTGTGTTTACAATCGAAAGTAAGCAGCTGACACGATACTTTACGATTTATACAAACTAATGAAGCCTTAAGCTTGATTTATACGCTATCCACTCCTATCCACCCATATCTACTATTTCTCAGTATTTAGTGATTTTAAAAAGAGAATTAACAATAATTTGACAATGCGTAACACCAATAATGGAAAATAGTAGATATGGATGGATAGCATGTGAATTTGCCCCTAAAGCATTAAAGTAAGTTATTAAATTGAGATTAACAAGAGCTCATGTTGCGTTTAGACTGAACAGTTAAGCTACACTTAGGGAATTATGTAGATAGAAACGACTAAAAATGCCACTTAAAACAACTACACCCAGATAACAGACCTGGATAGTCGCAACCTCATTTCTAGCCAATATAGTAATTTTTTATAGTGATTATGGAATTTATATTAAGCCAATCGATATTCGATTGGCGTGTCAGAAGTTGTGTTGTTTTAATTAAATGATTGTTAATACAACCGAAATATTCGTTCACAGCAACCGAAACATTCGATTGGCAACAAACACGGTTGCTAATACCGAGTCTGTTTTCTGGATGTACAAATGTAATTTAAATATAAATATTAGTAAAAATAACTGTCAAAACATTAAAAAAAACAACCAACAAAATATTACTACACAAGTCACTTATTGTTGTTATCGACTTCGAGAAGCTAAAGGCCCAACTATATTTAGCGAATTTGAATTAAGGGACTGAGAGATTGTATGAAAATATATGGAAGCGACTATATTTACCTTAAGTCAACTTGCGTAAAGTTACATCTTTATTAGTTTAGTTAATTTGTAATCGAAAGCCATCGTATCCAACTAAACCAAATAAAAAACATTTCAGAAAAGCAAAAGAAATATAATAAATAACAAATAAAAAGTGAAAGTAGTAAAAAAATTTAAAAAAAAACATAAAAACTATTCGCAAATCTGGCGAAATTTTTTAAATTCAAATAAGTGTAATATGGTCGTTCTTAAATTCAAAGAAAAATTAACAAAAATTTTGAACAAATTTTACAAACGGTAAGTCAATTGCGGTTGAAGCTTAAACATACTACAGTCGAACTTCTCTATAGTGAACTTCTATACAATGAAGCTTTCCCTATAATGAATTAATTTTAAAAACACAGCTTTTTCGTTTCAATTTTAGTGTTTTTTTTGATCTCCTTATAATGAATTTCCCTACAGTGAATTTTTCTTTAGACTAGGTTCACACACGGCAATTATAATTGCGCAATTCTTGAGTTTATAGAAGAGGGAGGGAAAGAGAATGATAGGGGGTACAGACTTGCCCGTACTCCAATTCCGTTTTGTTTTGTCATTCGCAATTTTCAATACTGCAGGTTGATATACGAAAATTACTGGAACAAACTTTTCCTGTGTGAACACAAGAGCAAGTTCAAAGGAGAATTGAAGAAAAATTGCTCAAGTAAAATTGCCGTGTGTGAACCATGACTTACAATGAACAAATTTTGCTGATGTAAATTTGAGTCACATGCGTTTTCGTCTCCATATAATGAATTATTTCAAAAAAAATTCTGTTACGCAACACTGTGTACTGAGAAGAAAGAAAAATATAATAAGGGAAATCCCCAAAATATAAAAATTAGATCAAACAAAATAAAAAGTTCCATCAATAACAATTTTGACAGCAGTTAAAAGTGTTCAGTGAACAAAAATGACGCAGCGAAGTAGCATTTCTCTTGAAAAAAGTTATTAATAATTAATAAAGCTGAAGAAGGAGTACTTCGATAACATTCAAAAATGAGAAATCCTTTGGTGGAAAGCAGAGCAAAGACAGAATAACTGTCCTAGTAGCAAGCAATATGACTGGTTTGAAGAAGCTTAAACTGCTTGTTATAGGAAAAGCCAAAAATCCTAGTTGCTTTAAAGGAGTAAATCTCTAGATGTGCATTATGAGTTCAACAAAAAAGCGTGGATGACAGGCGACATTTTTACGAAATGGCTTTTGCAACTTGAGAAAAATTCGCTTCTCAAAAAAGGAAGATTTTACTTGTTTTACTTGCATTGCGCATCCTAAGCAGGTAAAAGATAAATTGCAAAATATTGAGCTTGCCTATTTTCCTCCCAACATGACTTCGTTACTTCAACCAATGGACCAAGGCATTATCTACAATATAAAACAACTTTATAGAAAACGAATTTTGACAGACATATTGACACAAATGGAGGAGAACAAACCTGTTATGGTCATAGATTTGCTTCAAGCCATTCGAAACTTAAGCGCAGTATAGAATGTCTATGTAAAACCAGAAACAATTGCGAACTGTTTCCAAAAGGCAGGATTTTTGAAAGATGGCATGCAGACTCAAGCTAACCATTGGATGAAGAAGACTTTCTTTATTATCTGATTTGGCTGCTCAATAAGACGTTACCTACATTGGAACGAGCTTCTTCATCAATGTATTTAAATCTCTAAATATATTAGAAGGTTTTATTGAGGATGAAAAATGGAAAACTGTAATCCAAACTAAAATACCTGATTATTTTAAATAAAAATTGAAAAAAATATAATTTCCGTATTATGAAGTTTCTATATAATGAAGTGATTTTCTGGTCCCATGCAGATTCATTATAGGGAAGTTCGACTGTATATGGAAAAGTTTGTATTTTTCATACATTGAAAATTAGACTCTCTGCGCTGTCGCTTATAATTTCTAGTGTCCGACCGAACAGTTCGGCCAGAAAATGCATGTTTATTGGGCTGATTAGATGCGAGTGTCAAATTTAAATAAAACTTCGTATTTAAGCAATGAATTCACTGTTCGGCCTCCAAAAGTTCGGCCAAATCGAAAATAGTTCGGAGGCAAAATAAGGTTTTTGGCCGAACTGTTCGGTCGGACACTAATAATTTCTTCACAAAAAGTTTGACCAGTTTTTTAGCATAGTTAAAACATTCAGGAAATTAAGAAGGTAGAAATGACAAAAAATTACAGTTAAAATGCCTTCAAATGTGGCTAAAAAGGCGATGACTGTATATGTCCTAACCACGTAGTAATTTTTATCTATTTATAGAACAACTACAATGTTAGTAAAAACGACTATCGAAGCTTCAGAAGCAACTAACCTTAAATGAATGCATAAACCATAAAAATGAGCAATAAAACAATGAACATAAAACGACTAAATAAGTTGTAAAAATGGCTATTTTTAATAGTATATTAAAAATATTTTTTATTAAAAAAAAATAAATTTTTTTTCTTTTAATTGTGAAAGGCGTGGTAGAGAAGAATGAGTTTATTTTCTAAAAATCATAACTACATTGTAAATTTTCAATTTTCTAAATCAGACTGCGCAGTTTCTGGTATTGAACCTTAGTCAGTGACCCTGTTTTTTATTTGAATAATGTAATATTTGTTATGTTTTTATTTGTTCGATTGCGTCTATATGAAATTTTCTGTGCAATCACTGACCGTGGTATAGACAAACTGATTTCTAATGCCACATGCACTCGCACTACACGTTAGACAGAGCGCTTTAGCGCACTGATCTATCGTCAGGTCGAGTTTTGTTGTGATTAAAACTAGTTTCATTCAATACACGGTGTTTTTTGTTCGTGCATACATAATCTGAGAAGTACAACTCCAACAACACAACAGTTCTATTTTTAGAAACTTACCTCACTCTAATTTCCACTGTTTTGCCATATGTTGTAAGTGATGCCATTAATTAATTTCAATAAAAAAGTTGTATTTTAAACATCCTTTTTAAAATTCAAAGTCAAAATTCACAACGGTATTTAATTAATGACGTTTTTATGCATTGGAGATACAATGAAATTTTCTAATTATTATTTGCAAACTCTGAACATATCAATACTAATAAATAGGAACTAAATGAGAATTTTTAAAAACTCGACATAATTTTATAATTTTAAATAACTAACAACTGTTTACTACAGAATTACTATTTTGGTAGTTGTTTATTAAAATACTAAAATAACTACTCACAACAATTATTACTGAAGTACAGTATGTTTGGTTAGTTAGTTTTTGAAATGACTGTCTAAATTAGTCGGTTTTTTATTTACTACCGAATGAGCTACATGTAGTTACTGTAAGAATATTCTGAGTTTTCTATTTTTTTTACTATTACTATTTACTATTTTACAATAAAAATATTTAAAACTTACTTCAACACGCATTTCATGATTTTTACAGTTTTTTGCGAAGCTGCTAAAATAACTACGGTATCCCTCGATTTGCGCGGCACGTTGGGACCGAAAAAAACCGCGTAATTCAAAACCGCATAAATAAAGGTTCTATATCAATACAAAATTCTGTTTTGGGACCAGCAATATAATAAACCGCGCAAACTTAAACACTAACTTCATACAAAATTCAAATTTGGGACCGAAAATCCGTGTTAAAAGAAAAGCTTATTAATATAATTTAAATTACATTTATTTTATTTGTACTTTTCAATAGTTATAACAAAATATTATTTGTAAAAATAGTATATTTAAACTAGCTTTGAAAAAAAATTCAAAATTTATAAATTAACAAAAATAACAAAAATTTTATAAAAAAAAAAACTTCATTCCGGCTTTTTAAATCAATAAAACATAAATTAATAAAAACAAAACAAAAAATTCATAACAAATATAAATTATTATACATATTGTTAATCTTCACAGATTTCGTCATAGTTAAAATCTTCAGTATCTTCGTCAAAGACTACTTTTTCAGAGTCTTTGTCATAGTTAACGTCTTCAGAATTTTGGTCACAATTAACGTCTTCGTCCACTTTAAAGAAGTCTGTTATTCGCTTCTGCTTTTTTTGCTTTTCCTGTTGTTTTAAAAGTTCTTCGTATGATGCCAACGATTTTTTTTATTAAACACTGAAATAAATCTGATCGATTTGTACAAGGGTCATTATCAGTGGAAAATTTTATCAAATCCTGAGCCATTTGTATAAAAGTTTTTAACTTAGAAGAATCAAAATATGGATTATCCACACTATCACTTTCGTCTTCAGTTAATTCATCGGGATCCGTGGCTAATTCAATTAGATCTTGTTCTGTCAATTCTGGAACATTATTTATCATCTCTAATATATCCTCATCCACAATGTTTTCAAATAATTCAGATGTTTCAATTACTTGTAGTATTTGAGCAACTTCCGCTGTTAACGGAGTAACAACATTATCGTTAGGAAAACCAAAACCACAGCAAATTGTTTATTTTTTATTACCTTCAAAGTTTTTTTACACTGCAAATTAAATGTAACCTCTTCTTTTTTGCAAACAGCTGATAATGTTTAAAAAAAATGGTGTAAAGCGCGTAATTAAAGGGTTGCCACTATTTTTAAATCGCGTTATACTAAAAACACGTAAAAAACGCGTTATACAGAAAAATGGTCACTATTATTAAATCGCGTTATATCAAAACCGCGCAAATAAAGTACCTCGTACAGGTACAGGGATACCTGTACCTGTAACAACTGTTACAATTATATGGTATTTTTGGTTCGTTAAATGATTGTCAAAAATAGTTAGTTTGCATTTCACATAGTAAAATGACTACTATTACAGTTAAAAATTACTATTACCGTTTACCACACGAATGACTGGCATTTAGTTACGGGAAGGATTTTCTGAGTGTAGTAAAAATTACATGAACTGCTTATTTTCTGTTTTTAAATATATTTTTAAAATAACGAAAAAATAAAATAACTTTAAAAAATTAGTTTTTATAAATTTTTTCAATTGCTTTAAAATTTTTATAGTAAAAAATTGTCATTTATTTTTACGACATTGTTGGTTATTTTTACTGCATTTGTTAGTAGTTTTAAAACAGTTAAAAATAACTTAATTTTTAGTTATTTTTCGGCTTATTCACTGAATTTACAGTTGCTTTAACTGACATTTTCAGTGGATTCTACATTTTTGAGTGTACAAACAAAATCATTAACTTAATATGAATTCATAGTATATACAATGGCTAACTTAAGGTAGAGACAGACTTGAGAAAATAATAATACAAAAATAAGAATCTTAATGTCATAAAATAACAAGTTTTAGCATGTCTTTACTCTCACGTATCGGTTAAATGAGCGAACTTGGGGTTTCACTTAAAGACGGCTACCGTAAATTTCTGTGAAAAGCAAGTGGCTTATTGAATGAATGTCTGTGGCCAGTAACTCTGGCTACAATTGGCTAAAATACAAAACTTTAGTATGTGGTAAAAGAGCAACGGTGACACACGGTGACGTTGAAAAAGAAACGAAATACGGAAAGACTAAACGGGAAACGCATAAAAATTATAACAATTTTTTTTTAAATGATTTTTTCATAAAACTTATTTTTTTTTTTTTTTTTTTTTGTTAATCTAATTTTTTGTATTTGTTGTTAACAAAAAAATAAACTAACTAAAACTACCTCAAAAGTAAGTTTGTTATACAAACTTTGAAATAAAGCGAAACAGAAAAAAAGTTAAAGTAAAAATTGCGCATGCGCAACAAACAACCATACTTCAATTTCAATATTCATACAAAAAAAAAAAAAAGTGCTGTCTGTATTTAGATCATCATTATTGTATGCGTTATATGAATTTATTTGAATGTAAATATACAATATTTTCCATACACATAGTGAAACGGAAAGTTTTATTTACGGAACCAGAAAAAAAAAAAATTAACAAAAGCCAAAGATGTGTTTTATATTTTTTCCATTTTCTACATGGTCTCTTCGTTCGTATTTCAGTCAATCCATTAATTAAGACAAAAAAAAAAAAAAAAAAAAAAAAAAAAAATACTGTTTATGAGTTGAAATTAATTCCGGTTTTGTACATTCATTTTGAGTGTGGAATACTTTAATTCAGTAGACAGACTTCATTATTGTGGTCTTAACTTGTTTTTTTGCGAGTTGTGCCATGTAAAGAAATATATTGTCCAAATTAAAATTTATAAAAAAAAAATTAAAAAAATAAAAATTAAATAAATAAAGCAATTTCTAGAAATTTATATAAAAAATCTTTAAGGTATTTATTGAGAAAAAAAAATCAATCAATATTCCGCGCAATATTTTTAATAACCGTCAGTTTTTTTTTTTTTTTTTTTTTTTTTTAATTAAAAAATAAATTTAAGTACTTTTTTAATTATCAGTTTCCCCCCTTTAAAATATTTATTTAAAAGCAAAAATAATATGAGGCGTGGTTTAAAATTGCTTCGCGTTACTGGTCTTTTTAAAAATAACTTGTGCATTTCAATTAACCTGCAGTTAAATAAAGTTAAAATTTGAAAACTTCATCTTTAAGTTCTTTTTGTGTTTCGCTTCTATGTGTTTGGAATATTTAATGAAAGCTTTAAGTGAATATTGTTAAAAATAAAATTTGGTGGAACATTTCAAAGAAAAAGTATAATTTTGGCTAAATGTGGTTACTGTCAGTTCAGTAAAGAATGAATTCTTAAAAAAAAAACAAAAAATTATAATTGCTGAATTCTTATTTATTGTAAAGGGTCCGCCAAATAACTTTTTTTTTTTTTGAACTCCTTAACCAATTGGACTTTGTATGGCGTCATACCAAGGTCTTTATGCAAAATTCGTCTCAATGATGTCTCCGAAATGTTCAATTGTTGAGAACGATGGTGAATTAATGTTGATGGCGCTTCACGCACACTTTCTGCCACAGCAGCAATATTCTCGGGTGTATGCACTGTTTTTGGCTTTTCACGCTTTGGTTTATCGATGAGGATGCCAGTTTCTTTCACTTTTTTCACAAGATAACGAACATACGGACCATATTCGTTCAGCGGAAGGATAAAACTAATTATCTGTCAAATCAGACATGAGCTAAGTGTTACCATTCACGAAATAAGCACTAGTTGAAAAAAAAACGTTAGATGGCGGACCCTTTATAATCTTAAAAGTTTGTTAAAAATCGTTGCACAGTGGGGTATTAAAACAAAAATAATGGTAATAAATATAGAACTTTTAAACTATTGATCCGATCGCTACGAATCAAATTGGAAATCGTAAAAGCCTGACGGAAAAAGTTTCGATAGAATCAAATATGATTATATATAGTATTACATATAACTGAAAATATATTTCCGACTAAAGAAATTATATATAAAACGATATATTTTTTAATATAAAAAATATAGAATCATATAAAATAGCATATGTCTCAATATGTATTTATATATAATAATATTTTAAATTTTATATATGATAATACATTGTTGATAAATTTGATTAAATTCTTATAAGATAGGATATAACCCAATACATAATTATTAGGGCGGGTCGATTTAAAAATCGCTCAACGTTCAAGGAAAATCGTATTCTAGGGATCAAAATAAGAAACTTTGCCGAAGGAACCATACCTCTAAAACGAATTCTGATGGCCCGACTTTTGACCCGTAGGCTCAAATTTTGAAAGAGCCCACTTTGATATTTCAGAAAGTAGGAGGAATCTTTTCAAGATTATGGGAGCTACTTCTTCTCCGGGAGACGCGCTAGCAGATTAATGCAAAAATCATCATTCTAGGTGACCGTTAAGGAGTTAAAATTTAAGTTGAAAGAGAGCCTTTTTAACCGTGTTTTTATAGCAAAATGTACAAATCTCGGGATAGAGATATTTCAGAAAGTAGGAGGAGTCTTTCCAAGATTAGGGTCTCTATTTCCAATATTCGATTGGGGTTGGATTCGATTGCGGCACTCTAAATGGGTCAAAGTGGAATTTTTCAAAATTTGACCCTACGGGTCAAAAGTCGGGACATCAGAATTCGTTTAAGAGGTATGGTTCCTTCGGCAAAGTTTCTTATTTTGATCCCTAGAATACGATTTTCCTTGAACGTTGAGCGAATTTTTTTGCCTCCATACAAATCGACCCGGCCTAATAATTATATATAATACAAACATCAAAAACTTCCTCCATCATTTCAGACATGATTTCCTAAGTCAGTTTCTATGTAACTTATATACGGTAGTGGTCAAAACATTTGGAACTGAGATCGCATTTGTTGTTTTCATTGATTTATTTTCTTCAAATCACACTTGGTTACTAAAATTTATTTTTTACATGTTCTTCATACATTGTTTTATGTTAAACAAATAAAAAAAATTGATTCCCTTAAATTAAAACAAAAAAAAAATTTATAATAATAGATGTATTCAAAATGCAGGTGTTCAAAACATTTGCAACTCTCATTATTCTTACTCTTACTCTTAACGAAACAATTTATAGTAACAAATGCTAGGATATAACGGTAATCGCATTCCTTTTTAATATGAAATTCAGGCCGTTACATTTTTTAAACAAATTTATTATAATTATTGTTCTTTAATAGTTATAATAAGATGTTGGAAGCATAAACATCGTAAGAATAATTTTTGTAAAAAATGGCAGGAAATAAATACAATTCTGATTAAAAGTTTTAAATGATTTTCAAAATGGACTTTCCCAAAAAGAAATTTCTATAAAATACTCCGTTCCAAAATCAACGATTTGCCGCATTGTTAATAGTGGTAACACCCACACAACTCATAAAGGTGGAAGACCCCGTATTACAACTGTAAGAGAAGATCGGAAAATCAAGAATTTTTTTACGAAATATCCCAAAGCAGTTCCCAGAGAAGCTAAAACTGAACTTTTAATAGATGCCAGTCTTTCCACCATTAAAAGAAGAGCCCGAGAATATGGTCTTAGAAGTTATAGATGTACAAAAAAACCGTTTGTGTCGGAAAAAAACCGAAAAGGTAGGCTTGACTTTACACGCACCCATTTGAACTGGACTCAACAGCAATGGCAAAATGTATTGTGGTCAAATGAGTCTAAATTCGACTTTCGACGATCAGATGGAAGAGCCAATGCTCGAAGACCACGAGGCGAAAAGTTTAATCCCAGATACACAACCGCCACAGTGAAGCACGGAAGTGGAAACATTATTGTGTGGGGGTGTTTTTCAGGAAATGGGATTGGCCCAATTCACCGCATTACTAGCACAATGACGGCCACAATCTATAGAGATCTTTTGAGTTCAGTTATGCTTCCGTATGCTGAATGGGAAATGCCACTCTCATGGACCTTCCAGCACGACAACGACCCAAAACACACGGCGGGGGTTGTAAAAGTTTGGCTGCAGGAAAATGAAATTAATATCATGTCGTGGCCGGCTCAATCTCCCGATCTCAACCCGATTGAGAACATGTGGATGATTGTTAAACAGAATATCGGCAATAAAGTATTCCGAAATGGTGATGAACTTGGAGAATGAAATTTCTGACGATTATATTAAAAAGCTCATTGCTTCAATGCCAGAGGTGTTCAGAAGTTATAAAAAATAATGGCTACGTTACAAAATACTGAGCGTTAAAACCATTGTTTTTAGTTCCTGTTAATTACTTTAAGAGTTGCAAATGTTTTGAACACTGCACTATCGACTTATTTTGTTAAAATTACTTTTTTTTATTTTTGAGAAGTTATGAATAATTTTTTTGTATTTGTAAAATAATATGCTATAACTGAATTTGATCAAAAAAATTATAATTACCTAAAACATGATTTCAGTGGCAAATGTTTTGAACACCACTGTAATTCAAAATTCGCAAATAATTTTACGAAAATAGTTTACAATTTTTGCGAAATCGATTTCCATTACAAATAACAAACCCTCCAGCAAAATTTTTTAAAACAGATTACCTATGAAACTGTTATAGAACAGCTTATTTTAGCAACGGTTACATGGAAACGTTTCTAGAACAGGTTCCTGGGAGTCAAATTGTAAGGTCTCACTGTCCCAGAACCAGTTCTATAACTGGTTCTAGTAACGGTTCTAAAGCAATTTGTTCTAGTTTGGAGGTAAAGAACCTATTAGAAATAGAACAAACTTCATATAAAAAGATTCGGTTGTAAAACAGAAATAATAACACATTCGCGGACAAGACGGCATATCCCGTCAAATTTAGATCAAAACGTTATGACAGCACGGCATATATATTCAACAGTTTTTTTTTTAATAATTTTGACAAGACGGTAACTCCCGCAGCAAAGTTAATGTTAAATTATGGTTTGCCAATATAAGTGTCATAGTAAATTTTCTTCTGATCCACTCTATGTGACATAGAACAAAAAACGTTCAGTCACAATTGTAAACACAAGTTGCGTATCTAATCACATCAGCAAAAGCAAGAGGGGATTTACAGCATGTGACTCACGAGGGGAACATGAGAAAATGAACTGTCCGCGAATGTGATAAGCTATTATAATACATTATAAGTTGTTCTGCAACCTGTTATTTAGATTTTACTGAGCCATTTTAATATTGACAAAGATTTTTTTTTTATATTTTATTAAAATTATCAATTTCGTTTAAAACGAAAATGTTACTTAAAATAATATATCTTAAGGATGGTATTTTAATTACCCTGTTAAATTTCGTCATATGGATCCATACATGAGTGCACATTAGGCCGGGTCGATTTGTATGGAGGCAAAAAAAATCGCTCAACGTTCAAGGAAAATCGTATTCTAGGGATCAAAATAAGAAACTTTGCCGAAGGAACCATACCTCTAAAACGAATTCTGATGTCCCGACTTTTGACACGTAGGGTCAAATTTTGAAAAATCCCACTTTGACCCATTTAGAGTGCCCCAATCGAATCCAACCTAATCGAATATAATTTATACATTCATCTGGAAAGACTCCTCCTACTTTCTGAAATATCTCTATCCTGAGATTTGTACATTTTGCTATAAAAACACGACTAAAAAGGCCTCTTTCAACTTAAATTTTAACCCCTTAACGGTCACATAGAATGATGATTTATGCATTAATCTGCTAGCGCGTCTCCCGGAGAAGAAGTAGCTCCCATAATATTGGAGAGATTCCTCCTGCTTTCTGAAATATCAAAGTGGGCTTTTTCAAAATTTGACCCTACGTGTCAAAAGTCGGGACATCAGAATTCGTTTTAGAGGTATGGTTCCTTCGGCAAAGTTTCTTATTTTGATCCCTAGAATACGATTTTCCTTGAACGTTGAGCGATTTTTAAATCGACCCGCCCTAGTGCACATGCTTCATGCATGTCTTCATATGTAAACATGAATCAGTTCATACATGTCCATAAATTAATTCATATGGGCAACTTCAAAATTTTATGGCACCTAGACATTTTTTTTTAAGTTTTTTTTTTTTTTGTCTGACATCAATGTCGATTTGTGTGTGTATAAGCCGATATTTGAACATGTGAAATCCGTTCGCGTTAATCATTTTTATTAAACGGCTCAAATTTTACGGCGGTTTTAAGTTAAAAATTAAAAAAAAATATTAAAATTACAGTTTTTGTTAAAATTGAAAAAGGATGACGCGTGGATAATACCCCTTAAGGGCTTTCTTAGCACACTAAAATATTTTTTTTTGATCGCGTATGCATATAAAAATTTATTTAAAATTGTTAAAAATTTTAAAAAATTACGGCTTGTATAAGACATAATATGTAATATTTTGGGAAAAAACTATTTGCCTATCGCTAATGGTTTAAGAGATATAACCATTTCAACTTTACCACTCATGATTTTTTGCTATTTTGATTTGTTACCTTTGAAAATTTGTTAAATTGTTCTGCAAATTGGAAGCTGTAACTAACGTTTCGTTAGTTAAATCTTGGGTTCCAGTGATAAATTCTAAGCCGTTTTCAATTTTTTTTAATCCGCAATTTTTTGTTTTGATGGCATTGTTTTTATTATTATTATTGTTATTTAAAACCGAATACCTAACTGACTTTCTTACACCAATTTGCGATTTGTTTGTTTTTTTTTTTGCTTTTTATTTTTTCAGATTGGCGATATTCGCGTCTTTCATCGGTTAATTTGTTTCGCTTCTCAGTTTTTACGAATTTAACGTTTTTTAATGTATAATCTTAAACCATTTTACTAATTTTTATTCACGACTGTTCACGCACATAAATAAAATAAACTGAATTGAAACTCAAATATTTATTCTTAGATCGGCGGTAATTTGGCGGTTTTCGCGGTATGTTCTAATTGTTTTGCGCGGTATGTTTTAATTGTTTTGTTGAAATTTGTTAAGGTGGCCCTCGTGAATATTGTTTAAAAATATAGTCTCACTTTCTAGGGGTTCAAAAAAACGCGTTTTTTTTGCAAATATTAATATTGGACCGATTATAAAATTTTTGTTGGGATTCTGGTTTACTTATTAACCCGCATTCAAAAATAATTCTTTTAAATTTTCAAAATCAAATATTTCATACAAGGATGGTTTTTAAGGTTAGAAACATTTTGTTTCCTCCATAAAATTTTAAATCCTTAAAATTTTTTGGTGCGTTTTCGATTTTAGTATCAAGCTTAGTAAAGTCTTCCATTCGATGTACGTTTGAGCGGAATTGATATCGCGCTTTAGTTGTCACAAAGCGAAATGTGTTTGGAAAAAACTGCCGCTGCACGCGCCAGGATTGAAAAAAATTATTTTTTTTTTGCACTTTATCAGTTTAGCCCGTCGCGAAGAATCTATCTAGATACCTAAACATATTCCCATGCCATGTTTGGATATAAAAAAAGCTTAAAAAAATTGGTTTTTTTTTCAAAAATTTTCAAAAGTTCATAAAATTTTTGCGTTTAAAAATTTTAAAGTGCACCTCGGAGGTGTACTTTACACCTCGGAGGTGTACTTTACGAAGTTACTTACATCACGCAATACACTAGCCAACTAAAAAGACAATTCAGATTGTCAGACGCAAAAAAGATACATTTTCAAAAAATTTACGTTAATTTCTTTTAAGTTTGTGATGTCCATGATACGTTATTGGTGCGCTGACACCAACTTGATATACCTCTAACTTTATAAAATTACGCCGTTTTTATAATTCTGCGCTTAAAACACATTTTTATTAAACGGCGCAAAAACCCTATTTAAAATCTTCAAAAAGTTCAAAATTCGGAAAATTTTGGTTTCACTTGTAAACCACCATGCAAGTTTTCACCCAGCATATTTGTGGATATTTGTGGATATATCCTTCAAGTCTAGTGACTATATTTTGTATTGGTTTGGATCTGAAAGCTAAAAACTATTACAGAGAAAACGGAATGAATGAAAAAATTCTTGCAAGTTTCAAGTCGTTTTTTTTAGTTTTTCGAATTTTAGATAACCACCAATTCTTAAGGTGAAGACTTTTCAATGTAAAACTTTGCACGTCATATCCTTCAAGTATAGTCATCCAACCCCTGAACAACGTTTTTTTCAATTCATAAAACTTAACGAAATAAGAGCCATAGTATGTCGGTTTCAGCATGTGCTCAAGAAATTTGAAATAGCCCATATATGTTGATTTTTAACCGGGTAGTGCTTGTTTTTTTTCAAAGTTTAGCCAAACTTATGAAAAATAAGGCAAATCGATTAACCAAATTGGAAACACTTATTTTTAGTAGTTTTTATGAAAAATACAGTCATTGCCTTTTTAATTACATTTGCAGTTACTGTAATTTTTAGTTATTTCTGCCTACATAATTCCCTGAGTGTACATTTTGTCGTATATCGGTGTCGTATGTTAGTGACATGCTGCAGTATTTCCCCTTATGGCAATTTTAAATTTTACATTCTCATAATAATGCGGTTTTTTATTAATTTGATTTTTTTTGCAAATTTTATTTACAGATGACCTGGCACCACATTTGCACAGGAAACAGGTTGTTTTTCATCATTTTAGTGGTTTCTTCAGTTTGTATAATGGATACCAAAGCAAAAACGGGTAAATAATATGTTAAGACGTTACTTGTAACAAGTGCGAAACTAGTCAAAAGGGGTGTTTTGTTCTTTCAAGACAAGACAAGACAGGGCAAGACAAGACAACACAGGACATGTTTGTGCTAAAGCTACACTTAACCCTCTAACTGGCAAACAATGTTTTGCAACGAAATTCATACCATGTTGTCTACTCGAAAAACAAATAATAAGTTCTTCAACAAAATTGTTTATCGTTGCCTAATTTAGGCGATATGAGCCAAAATATTTTAGGGTGCATTTTGGAAACTAAAGCATAAAAAAGAGAAGTTTGGGACAAAAAATAGTTCTCTTAACAAGATGTAACCATGCTCGAAAAACTATTTTTTTTCTGTTCCTATTTAAGAAGATATCGCGATTTTCGCTTTTTGTAAAAAGCGAAATTAGGCGAAAAAGTATCTAAACTTCAATTTATATTGTTCAAACTTCAACGCTTTGCTATTAATACTTAATGTCTTCTTTCTGCAAAATTTCATAAAAATCCGTCTATTAGTTTAAAAGTTAAGACGATGTCCTTTAGAGGACTTCTGATAAAATCCTGTGAGTCCTTGGACTAAAGTAAGGACTTATTATTAAAGATAAAGCTTCAAACCTACTTTTATTTTATTAGAAAGAGTTACATTGGTTTTTTAGATTTTTGAAAACTATTTTTTTTAAAAATTATAAATTTTTGAAATTTTACGAATTTTTGATTTTGAAGCTTTCTCGCTTCCAAACCGTGGATGGCACACGAAATTTTTTTTAGCAAAATATTTAGCAAATTTAGTTTTCTATCGGAATATATTAATTTCTAAGTATAAAACGCTCATTTGACGCATTTGTGGTAAATTTTATGAAGACTGGCCTAAAACAGCCTTACCCGTTAGAGGGTTAAGTTCTGTTTAATATTTTCTTTTTGTTCTTTCCACAGGGCCTCTACATGGTAAAGTTGTAGTTTGCTATATATCAACATGGGCTGTTTATCGACCAGGTCAGGGAGCCTACTCTATTGATAATTTTGATCCCAATTCATGTAGTCATGTGGTATATGCGTTTGCCGGTCTAGATCCACAACAATCAGCCATTAAATCATTGGGTAATATTGGAAAAACTTTTTTCAACTTTTCAAAATGTTTTTATAAATTTAAAAAATTTGTATCTTTACAGATCCTTGGCAAGATTTAAAAGAAGAATACGGCAAAGGTGGTTATGAACGTTTAACCGGCCTAAAACGTTCTCATCCTCATTTAAAAGTCAGTTTAGCTATTGGTGGTTGGAATGAGGGTTCTAAAAACTATTCGAACATGGTAGCTGATCCTTTGTTAAGAGGAAAATTCGTGAAACAAGTTACTTCATTCATACGCAAATATAATTTTGATGGTTTAGATTTAGATTGGGAATATCCCACACAACGTGGTGGTGTTCCACAGGATCGTGAAAATTTTGTTTTACTTTGCAAGGAATTACGCGAACAATTTAATCCTCACGGTTTATTGCTGACTTCGGCCATAGGAGCTGCCAAAAATGTTATTGATCAGGCCTATGATGTACGACAAATTTCTCGTTATTTAGATTATCTACACGTTATGTGCTATGATTATCATGGCAACTGGGATCATAAAGTGGGATATAATTCTCCTCTCACTGCACCAAATGGAGATGTTTTAAGTGTGGTAAGTAGAGAGATGTACACACAAAAGAATCATTGCCAAGTAATTAGGAGTATTTCAACTAATAAAGTTTTTTTTCACCAAAATTATTCAATAATTAAGTGGAAACAAGTAAAAACTTGGTAAAATGTTACTAGTTTTCGGATATACACAAAAAAAAAAATCGAGGGTAACGTTGATCAAAAAAAGGGTATAATATTACCAAGTACACTAGGAGCATTTCAACTAATAACAATTTTCGGGAAATTTTGTCAATCAAATTAGGAAAATGGTTTGGAGAAATATATAAAGAAATTTAACTGCAAAAACTTGGTAATTCTTACTTTTGTATTTTATGTTATTCAAGCAAAACATATAAATAGTTTAGCTTTGTTTGTAGACAAATCCTTAGATAGCTTAATAGATTGTCCTATTTTTTTAATTTAAAATGCAGCTTTTTTAATTTGATGTAATAAAATTAAAATGTATTTATTAAATACTAAAGAAACACATTAAATTAATTATAATTAATTAATACTTGTGAAAAAGAGATAGGATTAAGAAGAAGAAGCATTCTAGTTGAAAAATTAATTCTGCATTGGTAATAGTTAATTCTGTCTCTTCTGATCAAAAAACAATACTTGTGTGTACGTAGTGTAACAAAACTCCACTTAGCCACAGTCATCGCTGTGTCGACCGTGGCTCAACTCGTTAAGAGGTGAGATTACGATGCATAGCTTGATGCTAAGGCAGTGAGTTCGAATACCAGTACGACACCAAAAAAAGTTTTTCATATAGAGCAAATTAACAATATAAAATACTTTGTTCAATTGACACATAAATTAACGAGTCCCAGGATGGGGACGAAACTGCGGCAGTCTGGTGTATCCCTTGTGTCCGTAAAGTCTTTCAATAAAAATGTTTTCTTCTTCCTGTAAAGAGACTAACTAAAGTAATATTCTGCAGTAATTAATTAAAAATTAATTACGATTGTCATTATCTGACACTTGCAAAACACTTTCTAACATAATTAATATCTTTACTAATAAATTGTTGAATCATTCATCACATTTCACAACTGCAACAAATAAAATTAGTTTTAGTATTTGTCTTTTTATTAAAAAACTTGAATAAATATACTATCTTCTTTTCATAGCTTTTTATTTCGAGCTACTGTTAAAAAACGCAAAATAATTTAAATGTCACTACGATTTATTTTTATTCTATATTCATTGAATTTAATTTTACTTTAAAAATATTAAACTCAATTTATATGGCCCTATGTTCCTCCTAGGAATTTAAAGGATTATATATATATTTCACCATTTTGAGTTTGTGTTGCATCTTATTTTTTTTATTCATGAAAAAAATATTACTAGCTTTTAAAACTCATTAACATGAAATAGCCTATTATCTGTTATGTGCGTCCATATTTATTTTGTTACATTTAACCAAGTAATGCTTGTTTAAAATATGTAGATAAAATGTTAGAGGTATGCAATATAAGTTTGACATTTTGTAAAGATTTAGCATAATAGGAACAGTTGTATAAATAGATAAAAATGTTAAGTAATATTTTATAATGTATTAAATGACTTGTTACGTGGAAAGTAGTTTAGCAAAATTGTGTAAATGCAAATAAAAAATGAACACAATGGAATGCACAATTTAAACAAAACTTGATAAAATTTACAAGCATTGAATGAAAATTATTTTACTAAGTATGCTTTAATCGTGTTCCCTCTGGAAATTTTTTGTGTGTAACTTTTGTGAATAAACTATATTAGTTGAAATGCTTACTTGGCAACGATTTTTTGTGTGTAATTTTAAATTATTTAAAAAAAAACGTTATTAGTTTTAAAATTAGAGATGGAATTGTAGGTCTTTTAGTTTCACAGCATTAGGGATATATACAACGTTTCCACTGAAGATGTTTTGAAACAAAACATGTTTCCCATGCATTTTTTTTCTCCAAACGTTGAGAAACGTGTTTTGCACATGTTTTCCCATATATTTTTTTCAGCCCTACACATATTTTGCCAAATCACTTATAAGGAAACGTAGCATTAAATTCGACAATTAATAACTTTATCAAATATGACTTATAATTACAGTCAAAGCCCGGCATAAAGAATGATATCTAGTGTCCGACCGAACAGTTCGGCCAGAAAATGCATTTGGTCAGTATTCGGTATTTTTAAGGATTATGGGCAAATTTGGAGAATGGAAAAATGTTTATTGGGCTGATTAGATGCGATTTTGAGTGTCAAATTTAAATAAAAGTTCGTATTTAAGCAATGAATTCACTATTCGGCCTCCAAAAGTTCGGCCAAATCGAAAATAGTTCGGCGGCCGAACTTTTAACTTTATAGCTAAACTTCGGCTTTTTCCTTAAATTTTATACACAAAATCGAATTACATCGGCTCAACAAACATGTTCCCAATACCAAAATTTGTCCTCATTGCCTCTAGATACCAAAAAACCGAGCAAATATAGTTTTTGGCCGAACTGTTCGGTCGGACACTCATGATATCGCACCGGTTCCTCTAAAGGGTGTTAACTCAAAACTTTTCAATTTTTACTTTTTGCAAGAAACGATATACATTGGTCATATCTACTGTACCACTGTAAAAATCTTACATCTTTCTCTACAGTTTCGCCAAAAAGAAATACAGTTGTATCCTTCTTTGTGATATAAGAGTAGTATTAAAAATATAACAGTTTTTTGCCTCTACTGAAAATTTGTTAATTTTGAGTTGACCCCCTTTAGAGGAACCGGTGCGATATATTGTCAGTCCCATTCGTTATATCGAAATATACGTTATATAAGGTAGTCAATGAAAACAATTTGTTCGTGCGTTACATCGCGTTTGCGTTATAACGAATATTCATTAGGCTGAAGAGTTTTCTAAAATAACCCCCTAAATTAGAATTTAGTTTTAAATCATTTTTCTTTTATTTCAGCAATTCACCATAGACTATCTGTTAAAATTGGGTGCACCAGCAGAAAAAATTGTTATGGGTGTACCATTTTATGGTCGTACCTTTAGAACACCTCTCGATGGTGAAATTGAAGATATAACCGATGCTATTGCATTCCAAGGTCCATTCACCCGTGAAGATGGTTTCTTAGGTTATAATGAAATATGTAGAATATTAAGTAATAAAACTTCGGGTTGGACTACTAAATGGGATCCCGAAACATCTCAAGTTATAGCGCATTCCGAAAAAGATGTATTCACTGGTCTCATAGAAGTTGTAACTTTTGATAACTCTCGTTCTATAGCCAATAAAGTGAAATTTGCTATGGAAAAGAAATTGGCCGGTATTATGATATGGTCCATAGATACTGATGATTTTTTGGGTGAATGTTCAAGAGAAAGTGATATCTATGAAAGTGGTATTTATGAAGATTATAGACATTTCAAACATTTGGATGCACTTGAACCACATAGACTGAGTAATAATTATCCTCTACTGCGGACAATTAATGAAGCAATGCCTTTAGCTTTGGAAGAAATTAAACATAAACATGAGCATCCTCATCACGATGAGAATGAAGACGATGAAGAACCAAATATTGAAGATAATGAAATACCACATGGGACGTTGGAAGATCATAAAGGTGATAGTAATGGTGTATGTCGTAACTTTAATTATCCCTTTCATATTGCCGTCATATTGGGAATTTTGTCATTAGTTTTATAAAATATCGATATTTTTAATTTTTGATTTACATAACTATTTTAGAAATTATAAGAAAATGTCCTTTTAGTTTTTTATTTGAATTTAAAAAATCTTATTGTATCAATTATAAGTTAAAAAATAAGAATGCTAAAATTTTAAAATCCAAACTTATATGAATAAATATAAAGTGTAAAATACATTTTTAAAATAAAACTCAAAAAATTAGATGTTATTTAATTATTCGTATTAATAGAAAAATCTGATTTCAAATTTCAAATACATTTTAGTTGAAAAACATGTATACCTGAAATCTGGTTTAAACTGGATTTTTGTGAGAATCTGGTTATGAAACGTAATTTCAAAAAAGATTTTCCATACAAATTCATAAATAGATTATCGGACAATCTGGTTTAAAATTACGTTCAAAATTAGGATGTGGCGATACTACACTGTGCTCTCCCCTATTTTGGGAGATAAGTTTTGCAAAATGTGGCATCACCTTGTGGGATTGTGAAGACGTGGTAGAGAAGAATGAGTGTATTTTTCTAAAAATCATAACTACATTGTAAATTTAAAATTTTTCTGAATCAGACTGCGCAGTTTCTGGTATTGAACATTCGTAAGTGACCCTGTTTTTTTTTTTTAAATAATGTAATATTGGTTATGTTTTTATTTGTTCGATTGCGTCTATATGAAATTTTCTGTGCAATCACTGACCGTGGTATAGATAAACTGATTTCTAATGCCACATGCACTCGCACTACACGTTAGACAAAGCGCTTTAGCGGACTGATCTATAGTCAGGTCAAGTTTTGTTGTGATTAAAACTAGTTTTATTCAATATACGGTGTTTTTGTTCTTGCATACATAATCTCAGAACTCCAACAACACAACAGTTCTATTTTTAGAAACTTACCTCACTCTAATGTCCACTGTTTTCCCATATGTTGTAAGTGATGCCACATCTATGATATATTCTTTGTATATTCTATAGATGGCGCTTACGTAGTTAGGGAAGAATTGCCAGAGAGCAAATTTTGATTTTTGTTTGAGTTTGAATTTATTAATTAAAAAGGTCTTCATCCGCTAATTTAATGCAGACTTGATCTTCAGAGGACCAATGTAGAATTGGTAAAAGATTTACCCAAATTATATTTTTTGAAGGGAAAAAGATCAACGTTTTACCCGTATTGTTTTATTTACTTGATAAGTAGTAAAAAACAAAATTGGAAGAATTGAACTAATTCAAATCAAAAAAAAACATTTTCTGCATTAAATTAGCGGTTTTTTGTTTTACAAAAAACAAATGATCTTGCACTTGAATACTCTTGCTCACATAACATTGTTTCTCTCATAATCGCTACACATTTTGTCTTCCGCCAGTAAATAAACAACTTTTTAGAAAAAATTTCAGTTTGAGGTTATTTAATTTATTTTTTACAAAATGTTGTTGTTGTCAAGCCAAAATCCAGTTTGCCTCCCAAATTTTATAATGTAAACGAGGGCGATTTGTAACTTAATTTAACTCGATTTTAAACCAGATTTCGCGGAAGTGTAAACTCATAAAAATACATTCGTTTCGCATAGCGAATTTATCTATTTTTTTTAAATAAGAACATTTTAGAACAACATTTTTTCCTGGATACGTTAGAAATTGGAATACTTGGCAATACTGTATTCATATAATTTAAGTAACTTGCAGGTCATACACACAAAAAATTTTCCAGAGGGAAAAAGCATACTTAGTAAAATATTTTTCATTCAATTCCGGTGGATTTTATCAAGTTTTGTTTTGTGTTAATTTTTTATTTGCATTTACACAATTTTCCTAAACTACTTTTCACGTAACAAGTCATTTCATATATTACAAAATATTGCTTAATATTTTTATTTATTTATGCAACTGTTTCTATTATGCTAAATCTTTACAAAATGTCAAACTTACATTGCATACCTCTAACACAGAAAAAACTAAAAACGGGTTTCAATTAAAAATTTTATTGAATCAATTAATATTTTAATTGATTTTGCACCTACCACTGAAATGATAGTATTAACTAAAAAAATTTACAGACAGTTTATTAAAACTCTTTCAATTAAAATAATAATAATATCAATTAAAAGAGTTATTGTTTTTCTTTACAACCTCAATTAAAAAGTTTAGTTAAATTGATTAAAACTTTAATTGAAACTTGAGAAGAAAACAATGGTAGTTTTAATTGAAAACTCGTATTTTTTTATTTTTGTTATATGCACCCCATTAAATAAAAAAAGAAATGTAGGTTTGTAAATTAAATTGACATTTTATTTATAATAAAATTAAAGCTTTTTAATATAAAAACATGATAGTTTAATGACACTTATACACACAAAAAATAAAATTCATAATTTTTTATGAAAAAGTTCTTATTTTTAAAGGTACATACTATTTATGAAATTTACTTACTATTTATGAAGTGTTCCTAGTTTCCCATTATTTTTTAATAAATTGCATCATAATCGGTATGAATTTTGTTCATAAAAAATTTGGAAAGAAAAAGAGATTCTCTATCCAAATAAACTAATTTTTCCAATGTTTTTATACTCAGATGATTTTGGAGTCAATAACCCTTTGGGATCCAAAAGCAGAAACCATAATGTGTGTAGTGTCTACTATTCATTACCATGTTTACATGTCAAATCATCATAGAAAATAAACTTTTACAAATCAGTACAGCATTTTTATTTTCATTATAAAGAATTTCTTAGCATTTATGAACAGGTTCTTAAAATTATTTATTAAATGAACTGTTTCCTAGCATTTATGACAAGGTACATAAAATTCCCAGTATTATTGCAATTTATGCAAGTTTTCTTACATATTAGGATTTTGTACATTAGCAAATTTTTTAAGTACTTTTTCATAAATATTACGTGTTTCTACATATATTTTAAGAACCTTGTCATAATTTACGAGACACAAACTTTCCCAGTATTTTTTATGAACTGTTCATAAATGTTATGAAAAAGTTCCTAAGTTAGTACATTGGCAAATTTTTCATAAAATATTCATAAATAGTATGAATTTTTTTTTTTGTGTGTACTTATTGAAAATTTAATTATTTACAAAAATTATAGTTTAATTGTCCTTTTTCGATAAGGTTTATTTAAATCCACATGTGCACTTTTATTACCACAGATAAAACACGAAACTAAATTAAGTTTTCGTGCGTACACGAATATCTCAACAAAAAGAGTTTTGCAAACTCTAGTGAAATAACTACGATTTTGCGTGTATTTGAAATCGTTAAACTATTCAACTTATTAAAAGTTAATCATTTGCGATTTTTTGTCTTTGTATTTACACTGTATGTCAACACTGTATGGATATATTAGAAAATTCAATAAATTTTTTAATTGAATCAATTAAAAAAATTGTTTAAATTGCCATTGATATTCAAACAATCGATTAATTAGATATTTTTGGCCCATAATTTTTTCTGTGAACATTTTATCTACATATTTTAATCAAGCAATACTTGGTAAAAGGTAACCAAATAAATTTGGAAGAACCTAACATATAATAGATCATTTCATGTCAATGAGTGTTAAAAGCTAGAAATGTTATTTTCATGAATAAAAAAATAAAATGCAAAACAAAATCAAAATGGTGAAGTATCAATTTATACTTCACCTTTTTGTATTTGTGTTGCGTCTTATGAAAAAAAAAAACATTTCTAGCTTTTAATTTTTTTAATATTTTTAAAGTAAAATTAAATTCCCCAGGAAAACTTGCTATTACCATAGAATGGGAAATGGAAGAAGAAAACAAGAATCAGAAGTACTTATAGTTGAGGCCAAGAACACCTGATTTTAACATGGGGGTGTCATAGGAGGCAAGGCCTTGCTTTGTGCTTACATATAGGGACAAAAATAAGACGTTACAAAATATGTAGTGAAATCACCAGTTACACATAAGTACTTATTTCATTTCTTATTTGTAGCATCAAAAGTAATGCTTAAAGCCATTATATGACGTATTACTTGTAAGGATGTTAATAAGTAGTTATTTATAGGTGCAAAAATAAGTACGTATTAACATGTACCTAAATAGGCAATAAAATAACTAGTTATTAATAAGGACACTTATAACTTATACTTATATATATTATATATTATATATTATATATTATATATTAATATTATATATTATATATTAATATATTATATATTAATATTATATATTATATTTATATATTATATATTCTATTTAGAATTATATATTATTATATTATATATTATACAATTATTATATAATAATTATAACAATTATAATTATATAATATATATATTATAATTATAAAGCCAAATTCTTTTTTAATAAAAGTTTTTTTTTCATATTTTAGACAACAAATTTTTTAAATCTTCAAAGAAAAATACTCGGTTATTCTTCGAAAATAAGAAAATTATACCAAAAACTCTTAATGCATTAATAAATAAAATTTTAATTAATTTTCTACTTAATATCAATTATCTTAATTTTGTTATTTACTAAATAAGCTTTTGTTTTGTGGAGAGTCGTTTATGTATAACTATATATTGTTTGCTTAAATAAATTGCATTTTAAATTAATTAATTATGATATATTATGAATCTTTATAAATATACCTTACAAAAAAGTAGTTACTTATTACCTTACAAGTACCTTATTTCTTTGGCCCTTCCTAATAAGCAGGTATATAACACAATATTAGTAAGACATAATTGTTTAGCTTCCAAAATAAGTAGTGATGTATGTTCATATCAGTAAGGTATTATTTCAGACCTTCAAAATAACAACAAATGTAATGGATAGTCATTACTACGAAAGGTCTGAAATAAGTGATAATAAGTAACTTATTATTTTTGCTATTCCAAATAAGCAGATATTTAACACAATATTAGTAAGGCGTTGTTTTTTATCTTACTAATAAGCAGTTACATATATTCATATTAGTAAGGTATTATTTCGGACCTTCAAAATAGCAAAAACTGGAATGGATAGTCATTACTTTGGAAGGTCTGAAATAAGTCCTACCCATTACCAAAGTTTTGCTGGGTCAATAAATATAGAATAAAATTAATCGTATTGACATTCAAATTATTGTGGCTTTTTCAACAGTACTATAATTAATTAAATGTGTTTCTTTAATATTTAATAACTACATTTTCGTTTTATTGCATGAAAATAAAAAACTGCATTTCAAATTCAACAAAATAGGACAATCTATTAAGCTATATAAGGATTTTGCATACAAACAAAGTGGAACTATTATAAATATGTTTTGCTTGAATATCATAAAATAAAAAAGGAATATTGGTGATTTGAATAACGATGATTTGAAATGCCGTTTAACATTTGTATGATTACCGCAGTTCAATTTTAATTTCAAACGGTTAAATAACAATTTCCCAACATAATAACAAAATCCCAGTTTAGTTAAAAAATTCTGCGATATGGCAGCCCTACATGATACAGCAATGATCCGTTACTTTTCAATTTTGTATGGTTTTATTTCATTCATTGCACATTTTCTTTCTCTTTTGCAAAAAATTGATTTTTACTCTTTCACTCCCATCTCTTGTGTTATTTCGTTTAGTTGTTTATTTACCGGCATTAAAGTGACATCTAATTTTCTACTAATCAAGTGTTAAAAGCAATAAAAATTAATTTATCATGTGAATTATAAGTAAACATTTAAACAAAACATATAATTAAATAATTTAAAAGTGAGAATTTTGTGTTATTCATTAAAATTAAATAATTAATTAAAATAAAAGCGAAAAAAATGTATATGCAAATTGTGCTTGTCTCATTTTGTAAGTTATAATTTGGTAAAGCATACACTTGTTGTTGGTGTTGTGCTTTTTGTTATCGTTTTAAATGTGTGTTGGTTTATCTTTTGTGTTGCTTTTCTTTAAAATACCGTTTACTTAAGTGCACCTTAAATGGATGAGATGGAAATAACTTTTTTTTCCAAAATTTAAATGGCGGAAAACTGTCAAGAAGGTAAGTTTTTAACATTTTTTTTTAATGGATTTTAATTAAAAACGCCTATTCCTTTATTATATATAATATTGGGTAAGTGAACAAATGTTTGTCTGTTATAAAAAAATACTCGTTTTTGGCTCTTAATGTTCTCTTTACTAAATATGGGAAAATTATCATAACAAGTGTAGAGCAAGTGTAGATTAGCAACATAGCTCCGATTATTTTGATTTTTTTTACCCCATAGAAATTTTTTGAGCTGAGTTCAATAAAATATTTTTCTTTTATCGGCGACGCCCCCTTTCGCATGGGGAGGCCATTAAATCTAGAATAGTTTTTTTTTTAATTATCTCAAAAAGTACACATCCGATGACAAAAATATGTATATCATATGAAAGCTCTTTAAAATAAATTTTCAATGAGGGCTATATAAATTAGCCCATTACTGCCCAGTTATTTATGTTTTACTGGAGTTTTTTGAGAAAAGGTATTCTTTCTCAAAACAAAAAAAAACGTCTTTATAAGTACAAAAAAAAATGTATAAAAAGAGATACCCAAATTTACAAGCTCTCATTAAAGGTAAAATATGACCATATCTCTCGAAATAAAATATTAAACGTTAAAGTTGGGTAATGTGGTTTTTTTTTTGCGATTTTTGGTTACAGTTTATGAGTGAAGTTATCAATAAATAATTTAGAGGCTTTGCTGAGCAAAGTTTTTCTGTGTAACCCGCCCTCGGAATTTTCTCCTTTGGTTTGTCCAAATCCCGGCTTCGCTGAGGGTAGTTGTTCTGTGTAACAAGAATTTTTCTATGTAAATTTTTTATGGATAACCAAATTTATGGCTTTTCTGAACAAAGTTTTCATGCGTAACCGGTCTTCGACAGGGCTTAGAGGTTTTATCCTTTTTTTCTGTGTAGGAAGCCTTTTTCTATGTAAAATTTGTATAACCAAATCTATGGCTTTTCTGAGCAAAATTTTCATACGTAACCGGCCTTTGACAGAGCTTAGAGGTTTTATCATCTAGTATTTCCAATGCCCGGTTTCAATGACTAATGTTTTTCTGTGTAAGAAGCCTTTTCCTTTAAAAATTTTTTATAACCAAATCCATGATTTTGCTGAGCAAAGTTTTTCTGTATAACCGGCCTTCTACTGGCCTTAGGAGGTTTCTCCTCTAGTATGTTTTTCTGTGTAACACGCTTTCTGTGTGGCAAGCTTTCTGTAGTCTCTTCGCTGAGTAAAGTTTTTCCGTGTAACCGGCTTCTGGACGGGCTCAGGGGTTTTCTGCTATGTGATAATCAGTTTAATAGCTTCGCTGAGTTAAGTTTTTCCGTGTATGTGTGTATACATTAGGGTGGCATTAAAAAATCTACTTTGTATTTTCGGTAATTTTCGCACGGACTATTGTGACAGTTCTTATAAGTTCTTTAATCCGTGCCCCAAAGAGGTCAAAGGTCAGATTTTAGTGTTCCTGTATTTTTATTAAGTAATTTTATTTAAATTTGTGTATTTGTTCCTCGATTCTTTTATAAATTACGATTCTGGTTCTTTCTAATCTTGTTATCAACAATATTTTTCAAAAATTAACCCTTCTGTGTCCTAAGGACACAGTAGCACTTTTAAAACTGAACATATAACAATTTTTATTTTTTAAATATTTGTCTATAAATTCAATTTTTATTTCTTAAAAATTTGTTTAAAAGAAATGTAATATGGAAATAATTTACAATAAGTTAACACGTTAACAGCGGAAAGTGCCTGCAGTCCACAGACCCTATGTGGGCTATTCATCGATACAATTTTCAATAGCTCAAGAATTGTGGACGTTGATAGAACATCGTTTATTTGACTTGGACTTCACAGGACAGACCATAAAATAGAAAATATGTGCTGGGACATGGAGGAAATCTCGTTTATTTGACGTGGACCAGATAGTGTGGATTGAAACATAAAAAATATTGCTTTGGACTATTAACGTGTTAACATTAGTTATATTTTTGGGGTCAAAATTAGCCCAAATTTTTAACTCAGCAAACGTAATATAAGCTTAATGAAGTGTAACAATAAATTTAAATTTTAACGAAAAGTTCCTGTTTTTTTACTACTATTTGCTTTATCTCTAAAACT